>OX411332.1:600000-1089633 GCA_948150665.1 Conistra vaccinii | reverse complement strand
ACTTTGTTCACGTGTTATATGTGTGTCATTGTCACTATTATTTCTACACTAACTCAAAGGGTTTTGTTCGTTTTAGTCTTCGCACTATGTTTGTGTTGTCTAGCAGCTGAATTGCCTCGACGTTCACATGTCGGTGGAGGCGGTGTTCGTGGGCCTCAGCAAATTTTTGAATTATGGTGGTGACTGGTTCCATTTTTAAGTCACGATGGAGGTCGTCATTTCTTATATACCAGGGCGCATTAACAATGCTCCTAAGTACTTTATTTTGGAATGTCTGTATCATTTTGATGTTGGTCGGTTTAGTACAGCCCCACAGTTGGATCCCATACGTCCATATCGGCATGAGAATGTGCTTATATAGTAACAATTTGTTATGTATCGATAGGCAGGAATTCCGTCCAATCAGCCAATACATGTTTTTGAAACGCATATCTAGTTCTTGTCTTTTTTTTTTTGACGTGCGCTTTCCAACGCAGTTTCGCGTCAAGCGTTATGCCAAGATATTTGGCTGTGTTTGCGTATGGCACTTGTTGACCATTTATGAAGATAGGGTGGTGATCACAATTTTTGTTGGTGAAATCAATGTGAAGTGACTTTGATTCATTTAATTTAATTTTCCATTTTTGTGCCCAGTCATGAACTTTATTCACAGCGATTTGCACCTTTTTTACTGCTTCCTTGTGGCATGACCCGGTAGCCATAATAGCAGTGTCGTCAGCAAAGGTAGCAATTGTATTATTTTCCAGCTCTGGTATATCATACGTGTACAACAGGTAGAGGACTGGACCCAGCACACTACCTTGAGGCACGCCAGCTTTAATAATTTTCAACTCGGAATAGGCATCCTCGTGCCTAACTCGAAACATTCTATCAGTAATGTATGATTCCAAAATATCGGCAAAATCATTGGGCAGCATTAGTCGTAGCTTGTATATCAAACCCTTATGCCAAACTCTATCAAAAGCTTGTGCCACATCTAGAAATACGGTTGAGCAGACTTTTTTATCTTCAAGCGTTCTCTCAATGATGTTGGTAATTCTATGTACTTGGTCTATTGTGGAGTGTTTCTCTCTGAATCCAAACTGATGGTTAGGGATCAGGTTTTTCTCGGTTATAATAGGTTTTAGGCGTTTTAGCAACAATTTTTCAAACAACTTTGATAGTATTGGCAACAGGGAAATGGGTCTGTATGATGATGCTTCGTGAGGTGGTTTACCTGGCTTTGCAATCATAATCACTTCAGCAACTTTCCACGGCTCAGGTACGTGCTTTAACACGAATGCAGCGTTGATGAGTCTGGTAAGTTTGACGATGGCTTTACGCGGAAGATATTTCAGGATTTCTCCCGTAATAAGGTCATATCCTGGGGATTTTTTCAGGGCAATGTTCTGAATTTCCGTGGAAACTTCTTTCGGGGTCACAAGTTTAATTCTTTGATCTTGTAGAATATTAGCAAACTGTAGGTTGTCTACAGAT
Organism: Conistra vaccinii; assembly: GCA_948150665.1. Classification (NCBI taxonomy): domain Eukaryota; kingdom Metazoa; phylum Arthropoda; class Insecta; order Lepidoptera; family Noctuidae; genus Conistra; species Conistra vaccinii. The sequence goes on along the minus strand of OX411332.1, from coordinate 1,088,157 downwards.
CCGTTATTTGGCTGAAATGTTTCTTCTAAGTGATCTGCAAATCTTAGAGCCTTTTGCTCATTGCTTATGGCCCATTTTCCGTTACCATTTCTGATAGGGGGAATTTGTGAGATCGGCCTTTTCAGTGACTTTGTCGCTTTCCAAAGAGAGTATTGCGTTGTATGGTCGCTTGTTAACTGACGTAGGTTAGTATCAAAAGCCTCATCTTGAAAAGTTTGTATATTTCTCTTTAATCTTTTCGTAAGATTATTTATGAATTGAATGATAATGAAAATGTATTTTCCATTTTGCCCCAGACTTCGTCCAGACTAAGTTCAGTCGATGCAATTATCGATGAGTTGATTTTTCAATCGTTTTTCATTGGTTCGATTCAGATTTAAGACCTTTTTGAACTGAACGGTTAACGAACTGATAAAGTTTTTTTTATTTCGAATTTGGGATAAAGCTGCTATGGATAAGTTTTTTGTGCTATGATTTTGCAATCGCAGTCATGGTATTCACAGTCGAGTCTTTGTCTTTGTGTTTTGTCTTAGTGATCCAAAAGTTTGGTTTCAGTGAAAATATTAAAATTCACAGATTTTTACAATTAGCTTTTGTAATTAAATTTATAATACTTATTCTTGTGACTATTCTTAGTTTTATTACCATTTTTTAAAGCAACTATATAGTCATGTACATATAGTCCTTGACCGTATTGTAAAGTATATTAAAGTCACTTTTTTATACAACTATATAAATTACGATTGTAATTGCGTTAGTAATTCATACAATTTACGTCTCTTGTTCGCGTTGAGGTCGCTGTTCAATAGTGGGAGTACAATACTTTATTGTTTAGCATTGTTATTTTTTCATAATTTTTATAACGATTTTATTTGTTTTGATAATAAACTATCTTTCAGAATGTTCTAATTGTCCAATATACTAATAATATTTGTTTTTTGTTTGCAGGTAAGTGTAACAATGCATTGAAGCGACTAAGGTAACAATGAAGAAATTTATAAAATACATACATTATGACGATGACAATTTAAATAAAGACACGAAAGAATCGTAGGAAACGTTGATTGAAATGATATTCACATAATGTTAATGTATTCAAAGATATAACAATCGTGTGCCATTCATTATGAGAGATGTCAAAGTTGACTGTGAATAGTCTGTTGTCTCCGAAAATGTTAGAAGTACTACTGGAAATAAGCCTGACGGTGTTTGTCCCGTCACCGGGACGTCAACGAGAAACAAGATTATTCGTACCTAACGAACGTGACGTCCCGGTGACGGCGATTGTTTGTCCACGGCGACCGTATAATATTAAGCTGTTTTTAGACCAGCGCGACGCGACACCGGTTATTGTTATACTGTGAAGTTTTGTATTGTTTTTTGTCGCGTCGCGCGACAAATCGCGCTAGTCTGAAAACAGCTTTAGACGGTTCAGTATGTAATTATGAAAGGCAAAAACAAAAGCCGGGCGCCGCCGCCGCCTCTGGCTGCGAGGGCAGTGTGTGGACAAGTCCAAACGAGTTTTGTATTGCCGGCACATCGGTCGGCCCGTCATAATCCCGGGCCGAGTTCTAGTAGTCGCACCGAACTACTTGAAAATTCGGGTGCCGGGATCCCGGCGGGATTCGGCGCCGTCATCTCGTTCTCGTTGACGTTCTGTTGACGATTGCAGTGCACAATACCGATGATTTGACGTTCCTGCAGTACCAAATAATAACGATAAGAAGATTTGAGTTGTCACCACGTAAGTCTATTAAAGCTATAGGAAGAAAGTAAGTAAGTAAGTAAGAGAGAAATAACAAATATGCTAGACTAGGTAGGTAAAATAAAAATGCCTCACGGTGATGACTAAGTTAGTAAACCAGTGTCCCACACAAAGCAGTGATGATCTCATATGTTTCTGTCCATCCGTAATCACAAAGATTAAAGCAATTACATTTTATTATAAACATACATTGTAGTAACTAATACCTACAAATGATACAGCACACCCCAGCGCTGAAAATCAACATACACCGGGAAATCTATATTTGTACAGCTGATAAAAATGATCCATTAATATTACTGATTAGGAAAAAAATACAAAAGATTTACTTTATTTGACAGGAAAGTACAGAAGGTCTATTGCTTACAAAGATAAAATTAATGAATGGAAAGTTACCTACTGAATACAGGAGAAAACTTTTAGAGATTGCTAGAGACAGAAGAGAAATATAAATAATGCAGATAGACAAAAGTCATACAGAAGTGAGTATGTAAGGGGAAGTCTGAAAGTGGCGCCGCCGGTGACAGACATTATATGGAAATCGGCTGTCATGGTATTCGCATGTGATGACGAGGAATGACAAACGTGTTGAGAAGAAGGTTTTGATTATGAATGTGAATGGCTTTACAAGTAGGGGAAAACCGAAGAAACGATAAGTGGATTGTGTACAAGATGATATGAATACAAAGGGCGTGAGAGAGATGACGGTTAATAGAGATGAATGGAAGAAAAGATATGCTGCACCGCCCTCAAATGAATTGGGATAAGGGCATGCGGCTGATGATGATGAGATAACAAGATAACGAAAAGATTTGCGTTTTGCTTCTATAGCACATGTTTGGAACGGCATGCGCCATTCATTTGTTTCATATTTCAAACTGCTGAAGCTGCGATCTCTTCTATTGCGGGTATCTAACCCGCATGCGTTTGGTTCTTTGTATGAAATGGTCGTTCAGTATCATTTGTATTGTGGTTTGTTTGTTTGTATGAATGTGTGACGTATACATCATTCGATGTAATGTTTATCATGCACTCGTATAGTCGTATGTACTCGCACCTGTTATCATTTCGTTCTTACGTTTCACTTTTGTCTTGATAACAACTACTGATTGCAATGTTTTGCGTTTTAGTTTGATACTCACTTGGTATTTTGGCACGGTCTACATCACAATGTTTGTTAGCAACTGTGTAAGTAAACTTTTTAAGTAGGTATGTTATTTTTTAATCATTGTTGGTCATGATGACTGTAGAAATGAGGATATGTATTATTATCTTGTTATCCTTCGTAAGTTCGTTTTGAAATATTTCCACTTTCTTTTTCACTGAGTGTGTACCTTATTAATTATAAATGCCAATAGGATAATTATACACAAGTGCGTTATTATGGTAAAAATAATCAATTTACTGATTGTTTTCAACAATCCTTCAATGCAACACAACTTTCAATTAAAGGATTTAACCACGAATCATCTCACTAATTGATTTATTTTTCTACATGTAGAGCAGTGTTGTATAAAAATACTATATAATAATACATTTATTTATTTATTTGCTCTCATGCATATCACACATTTATTGCAGCACAGGACATATTTTATTAAAGCAAATTGCAAGACCGACTTTACAGTGATTTAACCTTCTTATAACATTGCAGCGATATCGTATACTACTCAACAATGCATAAACGATATTAAAAAATTCAATGTGTTACATAATTCACATAACAATGTTAACAGCTGAATAAATAATGAAGCTGAAACGTTCACTACTGCTGCCAAAAAAACTGTGTATCTACCGAAATAAAACACAATAGGTCGATACTTCTATAGTCAATACCAATTTTATTACTAAGCACAATTGTGTAAACATTTCAAAACATTGCAGGTACGGTAGCGCACTCTAGTTTTAATATTATGAAACGTACAATCACGAGATTTTCACCTGAAATTATTAAACTAGAAAAACACTTCGTAAAAGTATTTAAGTTTTAGTATTAATGTTGACTGATATTGAATTCGTCTTAGGCGTTTAGGAAGTCTTTGTCTTGCAGCATGATTTACATAGCAAATCTGTTCCAATCGTTTTAGACCTTCATGTAACCCTTTTCAGAAATTAGATATAATATTACCCAATATTATTATAACTTTAGTTTGGGCAATAATAAGATTATTAAAAAGTTAATCTTTTTAAAATGAGTCATGGGAAGATAATATTGTAAACGTATCAATCTTTTTAGGCTTTTGGCGGTCAGAGTGACTGTCTGATACTGGATTAAACTTTTGGTTTATCTGACAATAAGATCGATGACAGTTCTTTCCAAATTGATCTAGAAATCTGCTACTTACTTAACTTTATCAAGAAGTGACGTAAACTCCGACCAATTTTTATGTTTGCCAGTAACGCATTCTTCATCAAATAAATCAGTGTATTGAAGCCAAAATTCATGTAAATGAACTTATTTTACACTAGTAATCCGTTAAAATAAATTATTAGAATAAGTATGATACTGTTCACTGAATATGAAGTAACTAAGGTTGTTTAGTTGTTATTAGTATTCTGTACGTTTTTTGTGAATGCTAATCCGCTCGGCAGCACGCCCTAGACACGACCGCTCCCGAACGAGTCTCTAATATTAATGACCTTATCTAACATAGTCTGCCCACACCACGCCGGTTTTAACGATGTACCCTCACAATTTTCATAAGGAGGTACTTAACTTTTTTTTTAATGTCATGTGTGATTTAGTATGTTATGGTACTTAACTCAAATCATTTGTTCTACTATGTTTTAAATTTTTATCTCGATTTATGACGTTTCTTTATACCTTACGCCTTAGTTTATTGCGAAATGTTAACCAATACTATACCTTAGTAAAAAAGATCTTATCATTTCATTGAAAAATATCATTGGAACACGTTTTCATTACGCTCTACAATACACATAATATATTATAAAGAAATAATTTTTTTATTCAGTTTAGAAAAAAACAGTGTACAATATAAAAAAAACTAGTAACCGATTACATAGGAGCCTTAGGTGCTAGTTTTTTACAAATTTTCTGGATCCCACACTAGAATTCCCTGTGTACATAATGTTAGAAAGAAGAAAGAAAGAAAATATGTTTATTTGCGGCAAACATGACGCAAAAAAGAAAAAAATTACGAATAAAAACAATTTGGGGGAAAATATGCGTCACATCTACGCAAAACGGCCATCGCTCAGCATAAAGCTGCGACTCCATACGAGACAGAGCCCCAGCGCTGGTTTTCAGCGACAGCCGGCGTTGACGTGATGACGTCAGACCGGTGCAGCATATAGTGAAATAACATACATTATCAGAAATAAAAATAAAAATAAATTATAAAATAAATACATTACTTAGTCCCAAAAGTTTAAATATTATTTAAAATGGCAACATTTCGTTCCGTCAGCGACTCAAGCGCCGCAGATCATAGACTATTATAATTATCTGTGCGCGCAGCTGTCATAAGACTATTTGTTTGTGCGTTTTGAACTTTTGACATATTGAGTTGTAGGTACCGGTTATGTAATAATTATAACATGGCGCATTAAGTAATGAAATGAGTTATGATGTAATGCATAATAACACAGGATGTATTGAGTGCATTGGGTGATTGCGTATGTGTAGTTATGGGATTTTGTAAAACAGTGTTTGTGAAAGTGTTAGAAGGTGTTGATGACAAACTCGGTGACTTGTACGAGATTAAGCATGGTAAGTGCAAAATAATTATATTTATCATCAAGATTATAAGGAATTTTATTGCTATTAGAATAAATGAAATTAGAAATAAATTAAATGAAAATTAGATTGGAGTTAGATGAAATTCAATTGGAGTTATATATATTAGGTCATGGAATTATACCAACTTGACAAGCCATAGTGTGCCAATTGATAAATTAACATGACTCGATTAACATGAATTAAATTAAATATTAACCGTAATTTACAGAGAAACGGTGGCGTTTCAAAGCTTATGGAATGAATGCAGTAGCGAAATGCAGTAGCGAAAACAGACTTAAAGCCCCACAGACAGAAGAGGGAATTCCAAGCAGCCCACGCCCACCCCCAGGAGATCCTACGCCAACGAATGCATGCCATGACCCCTGAGGTACAGTGAACCAACACAAAAATACATTGTTAGGATTGAAGGGTTTGTTCTTGTATCAGTAACTTTTTGTATAGGAATTTAAAGGATTGTATTTTTTCCAGGCGACGCATTGGTGGTGGGAGATCATTCCAACAGCGTGTGGCTGCGAACTTGAAAGACCCCCGGAATGCTGTAGTTCTGTGCATTGGCACCGACAGTGGACTTACCTTGGAGCGAAGACTATAGTTTAGGTGGTTTTGTTTCCAAGTAAGCTTTTCATATAGATAGAGTGGTTTATGGGTTGTAACAACACCAAACAACAAGTTGGCTAAATGAAGCTTCCTCCTGGCTGCCATCTTTAATAATTTTAGTTGGTTAATATACGGAGTAACATGACTTCTCCGCGGGACGTTAACACAGAAACGAACACAGGCATTCTGGATGCGTTGGATTACACGCTCCGTTCTAGAAAGTAGGCATGGTCCATAGACTGTGTCACAGTAATTTAATTTGGAGAGTATGAGGCTGTCAACAAGTTGTTTCCGAACTGATATACTAAGGTATTTCCGTATTCCGTATAAGAATGTTCAATTCAATTCTTTATTGCATAATTATCTCATGTGTGTACAGGATCTTCAAATAATGTTTACAAAGTTCACATGGACCCTGTCGGGCACAAAAATTTATTACAATATGAAAAGTAGCATGCTTTAGAATTAATAAGTAGAATAATGTAACTCTAGGAACTGTATTACTTTAGAGCACTTAAGATTTTCCTTCGTCAGTACACTTAATTACCCTTGATATGCAGTACGTAACATATTACATGAACTCGCTCGGCTTTCGAGCTTTTCCTACTAAATGTATTTTCCTGGTTTTCGATACAATGTCACAGTCGCGGCTGGCCCAGTGAACTGTGAAACGCACTGAACTGCGTTTATTTCACAGACTAGACATTAAGCCACTTCCTGGTGTTATGGAGATAAAAGTAATATACATTGTAACATGGAAGAGGTACGGGGAAAATAATCTGTACAAAGTAAAGGATTTCTATGAAAACTTCATGGAAATTGTTCTACCAGAATGATTTCGCACTGTCCGTCGCACCTGTCTGCGGATGCCTTGAGGTTGTAAATATGGCTCATTCATCGAGTTTTAGAAAAAGTCGGGATGTGTTGAGCGTCATTAATACATAATAATAATATCATGGGCAACATTCACAGACCGTACTTTGACTTTACTTTTTGCTAAGCGTTTCATATGAATGTGTACCAGAGTCTTATACATAAATAAGGTTCACATTCGTATGGCGACTATGCATATTATACAGGGAGGCAGGGACATCGACACGAAAACTTTTAGGCAGTGTATAGAGTGCCACCATTGGCACTCTATCCCTATCGGATAAAGTGCCACTACAGGCACCCTAGTAACACCGCCTCGGCCCGGCTCAAGTGCCGCAAGCATTGGATTGTCATTGTCACTGTCACTAAGTCACGTCACTTGGTATTTTGTTTGATTGTCGAGGTTAGATCGCTGTAAAACACCACATTCCCAAAACATTACATTCTCTTGTGCCTAAACGGACCCTGGCACTTCGCCGGCCGCTACCGCGGCACCGCTCGCTACGCGTGCTCGGCTCGTGCGTTGTGTGGTCACAGTTCTAACCTAACCTAACCTAAATAACAAGTGACAGTGACAATGCAACGCTTACGGCACCCTAGCCGGACCGAGGCAGTGACACTAGAGTGCCACAAGAAACTCGCGGCACTCTATACACTTCGAAACTTTTATCATGGTACTGAATCCATGATAAATTTTTCGTCGGTAATTAAAAAATAATCTGCTGTTTCATAGAAAAGTGCAATACCTACGCGGTCATAATGTATGGAACAGCTACTGTAGGCTTTGTTGACATGGGACATGTATTTTATGGTAGAGCCAATGATGCGAAGTAGAGACCAAACAAAGTATAACATGGACCGACAACATAATTTAGAAATTGGATAAGAAAACCGCACCTGTAATTCAGATATTATTTATAATAAACACAATATAACATCACACCTGTAACTACCAAAGGGTTAGGCAGAGGTGGCGAGCCTAGTGCCAACCGGGCACCAATCCAGACTCCGGGCTGTTACTGAGAAATTCCTGATAAGAAAACCCAATAACTTTATGCTCGGCAGTAGCGCTTAGTATTTATAATACTTAAACTTGACATATTATCCAACAGTTTAAAAAACACTTTCAAAGTTAGTTAAAAACTTAGCAAGAACTCTTGTGTGACACATACGTTATTCTGTTTAATTGTTTGTTCGCTTCATTTTAATAATTAGGTCGCCGTATGTCACCGCATTTAAATTGCTAATAAATATATGAATTCATTCATTAGCCAAACATGTCGCTTCGTTGTAATTAATATAGGTAAAACTGGTACCAGGAATCTATAGAAAATGATAAAACAGTCAATACCTATGTACCTATAGTACAAGATAAGTATAAGAGAATCTCGTCAGTTAAATTGTAACGATAAGAAAAATGTTCCCAAGAGCCGATTAATAAAATTCATCATCTGAGACTCAAAACATTTAACAAATAAAACGAAGAAAGAAATAATTCAATACGTTCATAAACTCTTGTTCGTTTTGCGTCTTACTTGTTGAAAACACACGAGATCGCATTTCGACCTGCACCGCAAACCCGTGTCCCCGCGGTCATTGATATCTGCATAATCAATTTATATCATGAATTAATTACGTCGTTCATGGTTTTAAACCGCTGACCCTAATGACTATTTATATTTATTTATAGCTGGATATCATTGGTGCTTGATGTGGAAATTAATTAACTTGTTTTGTTATTCCATTATGAACGCATCATAGAATAACAACGTATCTGCAGATATACAGTTAAATTAATAATAGTCTTTGATGTTCTGTTTACACAAGTAATTTGCATTTTGTGTCTGTCAATTTGTCATCTTACGTCACAAACTCACGATTATTTATGCATAAAACTGCATTTTTAGTAATCCTGTTTAAAACCACGTAGCTATCGCTTCGAGTAATAAAATTTAGGACCCCATAAACGCTTCAACCTCGTAGTTTGACGTCCTTCTTTCGTTACGATGACGCAAAACAATAACAATTGCATTAATGTTGATCACCGTGGCGGTTCCGCGTGTTACCCTCACCCGTGTAATTCGTAGAGTGCGAGTGATTTATACGACTGAAGCGAATTTATTAAATCATTCATCATCGTTTGCTTCACGCCTCGTTTCAGTGGGGGGCAGCTGATGCAGGGGGCTCGTGTAATATCAGCCTGTGACTGTCTCGCTGCAGGGCAAAGTCCTACACGCACAAGACTCATACAATGAGTTCCAGATTTGGTACTCACTGCGTCTGAACATTTCAGGCCGCGAAGTTTAGGATTCCTTAAACAATTTTCTTTATAATACCCAATCATGCCGAAGATTAAGTTCGGCCAGATTGGTCCTTTGGGTTACAAAGACACTTTAATGTATTTTCCTTTTTATTTATCTTTTGCCACAAAACCTCACACAGGTCTAGTCTAGGCTTTTGTCCCTTTACCTATTAAAAGGGGAATTGGTTTGTGTCCGCGTTATTTATCTTACCTTTATCCTAGAAAGCAGTCATGCGTGGCCAAATTAGGTTTATTGTGTGGAGAAATTGCTAAATTGAAAACATTATGTTACCTGGGTTTCCTCAGATATTTTGTTAGATGTTTTATTGATTTTGTACCTACTACATATAAGTTCCAAGAATATAATCTTTTCTGTACTATCTTCCTCATCTTGCGAGAAGGCAGAAGTTCACCTGGCACTAGTTTAAAAGGGGCTGCTTGTCTACCTTAGATAACCAACCCCTTTTATTTCTTCTTCTTAAATAGCATTCTACTGCTTTTTACGTACTACTCTAACAGTGCTAACAAAATACATAAAATGTTATGTATGGCGCAGTTCTTTCCGGGGGGACAATGAGTAAAACAAATATTAATCCGAATTTAATAACATCCCCACAAACCCAACATCACCTACTCATACAAATAAAAAGTGATCATTTTCGCACATCGTTCCGTTAACGGTGCGGCTGCTGCGCGGTTATCCGTTGTCATGTCATTGTCCCAATACTGTACAAACACGGTCACCCCATTCTCATGTGAACCACTCAATGATAACCATGTTTTTGGCACTTTTGAAGCCTTTATTCACGTATTGTAACTGGCTGCTTCGCCTTTTTAGGTTAACTCCTTATTTGGTGAGGCTCTGGTATCTGGTTATTGGATCGTCGTTTGTTTTGATTGGGTGATGGCTGACCTCCTTGGTGTTGTTGTTAAGAATAAGGCACTATTTGAGTCTAATTCACACGACATTGTTTACCGTAGACTACTGACGGACAAGACAAGACAACGGAGTCTCCCAAAAAGACAGATCACTTCACAATGTCCTAATAATTTTATGGTAATTTCTTCAACTTCATAATGTGCTGTTGTAAGCGAGAAAACCGTTCATTGTGTCACCCTATGTTAATTTTCTACATTTATATCTGTAATCCATATGGTGCACATACATAATAAAGGCTTAAAGGCTTAAAGAGATTCCATTCTATTCTCCTACTGGTAGTCAGAAAGGACCTGGACCATGCATAGATTGCAGAAAAGATTTGTTTTAGTTTTGAAAACACATACGTCTGTTGTTCTCTTAAACAAATTGCATATGCATATATCCAAGCATATGCTTGGTTGCTTACCCCACATTACTGTAGTTTTAACTAATACAAGAACTGTGATATAACACGAGTAACTGCTTCACCTAACGGAACAGTCACTCGACTGATCACAGGACCTTGACCACGATTGGCTGCGGTTCAAACTGATCACGCGCAGCGATTTGATCAGTGCGCTCAATTTGATGATCATACCTAATAGCGTCGTTGGGCAGGATTTTATCTAGACTGCATTTATTGTTGTTGACGGTATCTAGAGTTTTCCATGGAAAAGATTACGGTTGATCATTGATTGAATTTTCTGCTGATTTTGTTTTTTTTTATACTGTTTTGATGCTGGTATGGACTAGCTATCGGAACTAATGTAGTATCAACAATAACTGAAAAGACAATGATTTTCATGAATTTTCCATTTCGAATGTGTTTAGTATCGAAAACTATCAACTGATGACGGAATACCCAGAATCCTATTCAACAAAACAAACAGATCTACCTCTTGTTTGTATTGCAGTCCAATGAAATCCAGAACAAACTAATACGTGCAAGCACACAAGTCCAAATAGAATACCTCTCGAATCGCGACAGAACAAAACGATTCCTACTCGTATATAAATCGATTAACTTCTCGATGTATGTTGCTCGGATGGTGTAATCGATTCAACCTGCCGGCCACGGGGGCCTTGTTAGCGATGGGCAAATTGATCGAGATCGTTCACACCTCGTGACTTTGATGGCGTCAATGTTATGGGGCAATAGATGGCCCTTTTAGTGACAATTGATGGGCATACAGGGTAACATGTGGTGGGACGTGTTCTAGATAAATTAGAGTCTGTTCGTTGAATGACACATTTGCTAATAGGAACGGTAACGCTTTCATTAAATATACGGCTTTATTTATAAAGTTGTCAACGTAAAACGGTCACTGCGGCGGATTACACTTTGTCGAACATTCTATCAACACCACATATCGAGGTCCACTTTCAGTCTAGGCAAGTGTGAAAAAACATTACTGAAAATTTCCTCCCTCACCGTCATAACAAAAAAGTCACGTAAATTCATATATCAGCAGACAATTAAACTAAAAGTTAGTCCAACCCCAGACGGGCTCACTTCCCGGTCGTCGCGACGTATCGATCGCGAGCGACGCCAGGTGAAGCTACTAGTTATACTACGCTGGTATAACTAAACTGCACTACAGTGCACTTGCATAATTCGAGGCTAGAGCGGCACATGTAGGGTTGGCGAAGATGACACTTTATTTGAATGTCGCCATTTTAAAGTCAGTCTGGTTGCTTGAATTCGTCATGCCGCTTGTCAGCGCACCATAATAATCACAGCAATTTACAAGACGTCACATAAAAAACACAAAGCTGGATAAACATACTATTTTATATTCTTTACGAAAATTCGTTTACTGGAGAATAATTCCATTACCTTATCTGATGCTAAGCCTCAAGCAGTATCAGCGAATTTACTAAGGTACAGCAATTTCAGATTAGATGAATTAGCAGCCTCGCAACAGAAATCTGAATCACTTTGTATTCCATTGCGTTTTACGGGCGCTCGTCCAACGATGAAATAGTCTAGAATCTAGACTTTAGATTAAGGCAATGTACTGTGAAAAGGAGCTAGATGATGCAATCTAAGTACCTTTTGTAATAAATGGAGTTGTTTAGGTGGAAGAGTACTGACGGACCGTCGCGGCGTCGTCGTTAGTTAAATATTATTCGTAACAAAGTTTTACCCGAATTCTAAGGAAAGGGTCACATACCCTTCAGGTTCAAGTACGACTGTGTTTGAGTACGACGTTCACAGCCTTCACTTACTAGTTTGTATCCCTATTTTCACTTAGTGCCAGCCCTAGAGATAACAGACCCGGATGCACTGGCGGACAGAAAAATGAACCACTCAAATATACGGCTTTATGCTCCGCACTATTACTACGTTGTTAGTCTGCGCGAATATGTGGCTAGTGTGTGGCTACATGTATTTTTATTTAGTTGCAAAAAACGTTATGGTATATGCAGTTGTTGATGAGATTTCAGACTAAATGGAAAATGGAGTTTGTTTCGAGTGTGTTTCGTAGCTAGGTTCAGCATAGACATGGGATTGTAGTGATTTTGAGAATCTGTTTGATAGAATGTCATTTGCAATAAATGGCCGCTTAGACCAATTTCCCAGAGCACTCATCTCGATTGAGCACACTACAGTAGCGGTTTCATCAAATATTTTGCTTTCAGTAATCTCACATAATGGTGCTGAGTCTCAAAGGACCAGAATCTATCTTTGCTCACTTGCATCCGAGCACTCGTGAATTCGTGATATTTCCGAATTACAAATTTAATTCGAAAACACATGTTTCAAGACGCAGTTAAACTTGTAATGCATAAAGAACAAACAGTTTTCCAACTTTTTCCTCTATAAAGTAGAAAATAGTGCTAGAAAAATACCGGGAAGCTGTAGACACTACAGATTTACGGTATTTTTCGGTGAGTGAGTTTGCAGGGGAGCATAAATTACATAAGTTCGTAGTCAGCTCGTCGGGTCAATAAAATTGGTTAACATAGTACCTATCCATAGTTTTATTAAACGGTATGTAACAATGTCTTCTTGCGTTTTACAGCTTTTATGAGGATATAGACTATACAGGGTGGATTTTAGAGATGGGGCAGCAAAGACAGCTACCTTAACCGTTGTAGCTACCTGTAGCTACAACGGTTAAGGTAGCTGTCTTAAAAGTTAAGTTAAGTAAAGTTAAGTTAACTTTTTGAAACATTTTGGTCTGCATTTACAGATTTTGAAAAAAAATTACAGTCAGCAAGAAAATGGGCAGTTTTAACAAAAACTTTTTTTGAAGCCAATCGGTTCCGTTTCATATATGGATCAAAAACTTCTATTGGACCAACTGATATTTGAGTACTTACTAGAAAAGTCAGATATCGCAAAAAACTTTTCTCATACATACAAAATGGCCGCCGGCTTTGTAATGGCTACTACACACATGCCGGCGGCATGGCCGCAGGCCGGCTTTTGCCGCGCGGTACGCGCCTCCGGCTTTTGCGCCTTCATTTCCTTTGCGTTTGTTTGTGCGGCTTTGTGCAGCCGGCCAGGCGGCCGGCGGCACTCTTTGTAGCAGCCATTACGATTGCCGCATGCAAAGCCGGCGGCCAGGCTGCCGGCTAAGCCGGGCTATGTGGATCCACCATTAGTTATCAAAGTAAATCAATGGTGTCTTTGTTCTCTTAAACATGAACAGTTGAAATTCAACGTGGCTCCAGTTTACACCAACATTATCCAACTTTGGACCCAAAAGGCTAGTTTTAAAAGAAAGTAAAACTGATTTACGTTATTCGTTTCTGTCAGTGTGCACTGTGCAGTGAGGTCGCAGTGAATTGTTATGTAAGTGCTCCTCGTAACGATAGCTCTGCTGTACATCTAAAGTGGCCTTATGGAAGGCTTTGTCTGAACTTCAGCTTCTGTATTAATAAAGACCATGTATTTGCTCAGAAAAACTATCAAACTGCCAAACTGGTGGTAAGCAGTAACCGATGCACACGGTAATGTGCAAACCAGAAGTATCGTAGCTGCGTTGATACCTTATAGAAAGTTAAAATGTCATGATGATACAGAATTGAGGTGCCTACTCCGGCACCCTCATACTTTTCTGGATCACAGCCGCTCGCGATCACCGCTCACATCTCAGCAACTCTTCTGATTGGCGACAAAATTAAACAGGTAGGTATGGTGGTATAGTGCCAACTTCCATTGACCAGCTCCTTGACAAACAACTCTACGACCACTGTCATGTATTTCTCAGAAAAGTAACCTTCTGGACATTCTCTAGCTAATAGAAATAGAAAATCTTCGTAGAGTTTTCTGAATGGCGTTAGTTGAATGCTGAAACTCGATCTATTCTTGTTACGTTTACGTAAAAGGCGAATTGGCGATCTATCCTCATTAACATACCTATTTTTAATGTATCAATCCTTAAGTTAGAAGGACATTCTTACTTTAATCGGATTTATGCAGATTCTGAAATGTTACTTCCGTATGTATCGTGTCTGAGCTAAGTGATTTGTAAGAAAATTTACATAAAACAAAAACAGGTTTTCCTACGATCACTAGATCAGATAACATGACAGTTATCTCAATCCTGTTAAACGACTTAGATTATGAAATATTTAACGTGTTTGCATTTAGATTTCTTACGGTCATATAAATGGAATCATATGAGACTGATACGAGTCTCCTTAATTGCTTGTATAATACAAACATTCGCACAAATCGCGAATAATGTCCATCGGTGTGTTTCGGCAACTAGGTCATGTTATGTGAAAGGTTTGAATAGTTGTTTTGAAGAAAATGCGGATAAAATGTTCTCAGACTTTGCCTTCTTCGTAAAAATACACTTTTTATGAACTTCTTGCAACAAATTCACTCGAAACTCTTGAGAAGTTGCCTTTTGTTGAAAAGGAGAGAAATATTTGGATAAGTTTTTTTTGCAATTAGTGCAATCTGGGCTAATGTTATGCTAATATTTACCAGAAACAGAATTAATTCAATGCTTCGATGGATAACAATCACTAGGCACTTGACAACATCACCACCCGCAACATAATATACATAGTTATTTTCCGTCGTAAGACAACTCAAAGTAATCATTGAAGACTTAGGAGATAAACGTAATTACCTTATTATCTTAATGAAGTAACGACACTGTAATGGTGCTAATTTAATCTTGGCTTACTCAGCTATCTACAACGTTCCATTCGGCTTCATAGAAAATAGGATTTCGAAAAGATTAGGATAGAAGAATAGTCTTATGTCTTTGAAACAGATCTGCAAATAAACCTTGAACAAAGTGGGTTTTATTGAAAATGTACCTCTTAGTAAATAATATTTTTCTTTGTACCTCGAGTTCTCGACCCTTGAAATTGCGCTTGAATTTATAAATGTACCTATCTCCCAATTCAATTTATTTGCTTGTTGTTTCAGACGAATACATTATGTTAAATTAATAAGCAAACAATAACCAACGAAAATATATTTATTCAAGAGAAAAAAAAACTGTTTTTTTATTAAGTATCGCGAGCATAAAAATACGGCACATTTAATTTGCAAGCAAACGTACGAACTGCTTAAAAATAAAAAGAGTGTAACACAGCGTTGCGTGCATTTGGTCGGATGATTGTGTACTTGTGCGGTTATACACCGGAGCGACTGCCGAGAGCGCTGAGCGTGAACACTGCCACACAGCCTCTCACTTTGTATAAAATACTCGTCTAATAGGGACGGTATGGTGTACGGAGTATACAATGTCTCTTAGGTTAACGTTTGCTAACCTCTGTATGATGAAAATGGTAATCAAGATTTGAAGGAAATGTGACACAGAAATAGAAAGCTGCTGTTTTGAATCACTGAAATAACAAAATACTAGAGTTTCTTTTATTACAAGCTTTATATTAGCTTGCTCTGTTCGTATACAGTGTTTCCGGTTACTCCAATTGTTATCTATTTTTCAAGCACTTTCTGGCATCCGATTGAGCTGAAACTTGGCATACTTATATTACTACCGAGACATTTTGAAAAAATGGTACCATTGTGCTAGTCTGATGATGGAGCCGGAAGTTGACCATAGGAACTCCCCAATCAAACAACATAGCACCATTGTGTTTGGACTCATTCGCTATGTCTTAACAAGTGCTTTGACACTAGGTGGTGGTCGGGGTCTGATGATAGAGCCAGAAGGTGGCTTGTGTGGCATATGTGTTTATAGTTACTCTAATTGTCATACTTTGCACTTTTTAGTTCATTAGAAGCTTGTTTTTAAAAAGATTTTCACTTATATTTATTATTTATATAAAGTCCTATTTTACGAACAAGATCATGAGAAGCAGGTTCCTTATCAAAATCTGCGTGGCAAAAAGCTTGTAAGGACTAAACTTCATATTACATTCTGCAATCAAGTTCTTCTAACTGAACAGACAGCTGTGCTGCTGGGGAGTTTGTTGCGCCACTTCTTCTTCCCAGCTAAAGCACTAGGTAGTGAAGGGCTGTCGTTTTGGGGGACTGTCTTATTTATTCTTAGCCTAGTCTGAATAAATGACTTTTGATTTTGAATATTTTTCTGCAAACACCAATGAAGTTATATCATTGAGATTGAATCTTTGTACGTATGATCTTTAACCTTAATTTCGAAATCTGTAACAGTACAAACAAATGCAAAAACGAACCCGTTACTAAAGACTTTGATTAATGTAACTGGAAGATTAATCTGTTGCACTAAATTTTTTGCCCCGGTTCAGTAAGCCATCGACCGATCGACCCGATCGAGTAGGTGGTAGGCACCAGTAGGTGTGGATATACGTCCACTGGCCGCAAACCGATCGCTCTGACGTCACCGCACAAATGCATCGTGTTCGCACACAATGTGATATGGCCGCTCCTGTTGAAATAAGGCTTGAGACACAAGCGATACGTTTAGATGGTGAGATTTAGCAACTAGATTTTTTGTAAATGCATAGACTGAATAACTGACGGATTGGGTGCAAAATGATATGGCTGGAAGGGTTGTGACTAATGAGTTGACGGCTAATTGAGATGTATGGAAGAAGACATGGAGTCTACTCCAAATCAATAAGAACAAGGTCAGGAGGTTGAAGAGACTGAAAAACTTCATTAGAAGATAGAACAATGTAGTCGCAACTTTTCACGACATTTTAGCACGAAGACTAACTTAGACCGCCCGGTCGATCTATCAGGTTAAGCTTAGCTTGCCGGGGTTGGCCCGTGGATGGATGACCATCTTTACATACCGAGACTCCTCCGTGCCTCGGAAAGCACGTTAAGCCGTTGGTCCCGGCTGTCATTCTTGGATCTTTGACAGTCGTTACAGGTCATTAGAAGCCCGAAAGTCTGACAACCAGTCTTACCAAGGGGTATCGTATTACCCAGTTACTGGGTTGTGGAAGTCAGATAGGCTGTCGCTATGTGAAATATTGGTATTCAGCTGCATCCGGTTAGACTGGAAGCCAACTCCAAAATAGTTGGGAAAGGCTAAGCAGATTGATTGACTAAGTAGCTCAGACCGCCTCACGGAAGACTCGGCGGGAAGGCAGAGGATTAGACTGTGCTTTAAATTGTCCCTGTGCCCTTTAAAAGTAGCAGTCATTCCCTCAAACTAGTAACTCATAAGCAACACAGTCCATCATAACCCACAGCTGCTAAGGCCACCTCGTGTGCGTAAGCCCTATAGCCGCTCCCGTATACAACTTCGAATGAGTAAGTCATCGCATTTGCAACGTTATTTTTAACCTGATGGGCGTAGCCGTCAGCAGCTGGTTTAGATTTAACAAAGTAACTAATAATACCGGGAAATTGTTGAAGAAAATTGTCTTGACTAGGAAAATGTCATGTAATTTTTTAAGTGAAAACTTCTTTCATATTCATATTATTCATATTCATATCTTTATTTGCATTCCATAATGTAGGTATAAAGGTATTCTTTAGGCGCGTTGAGCACCTTTTTTTTTAATGTTGCATCTGTTCTAAAGGTGTCTGATGAAAGTGTAAACAAACCCTGTTCACGTTAAATTCTAAGGCATTCACACAACTAAAGAGAATTAGTAACACATGGCTTCTGTATCTAGAAAGTTACAACTAAAAATAAATTCACAACATAGTTTCTAACAAAAATTACCAATTTATCACTTTTCATGAAGTATGTTTTGACTGCTGTTTTACCCATCAATATGGGTAAATTTCTAACCTCGCAACCCTTACCTAATGTCAAAGACTATTTATTTAGATATTTACGTTGTGGGTTGCTAGGCGTTAAGTTACGTCAAGGTTAAGGAAATATTTAGATAAAGATATTATATTTTAGTTAGTATTTTATTAATTATAATTAAACTACTATGATTATAAGAGCCATTTTCAATAGGGTTCCTTCTATGGCCGAAACGAATGTATAAAAAAAAAAATTGACTCAATTAATTGATTTTATCGCAAGCTACAATGTTTTCAAGGTTCATAAATTGACGGACAGGAATTTTTTTTCAACTATTTTGATGTTTTTTTCATTTCTGCTGCATTAAATCAATTGGTAAAAAGTACAGTATTAATCTCCATTTAATCATCTATACAATGGTATATAAATTAAGTAGGTTCTGTGTACTAGCAGGAGTGTAACAATAAAAACAGTTGCAGAAATGGGGCAAAAAATATTTTTCGATCGTAGAGCACACTCTAATGCTTCGCATTACAAGTCGTGCAAAATACTTTGCATTTCTGGACAGGAGCAGTTGGCTGTAAGCAACAGTTTTCAAAAGCATTATTCAGGATTACATAATTAAAAGAAAATTAAAAAAAACATTGTGGCAACAGGAGTTAAACGACCGTCACAAGGAGTATATTATCTCGTTTTTTTTTATAAATGCCCTTAATTTTTTAAATACATAGCAAAGATTTTTTTTTCTGTTATTTTTTATGACCTATCACCCTATTCCGGCTTGATGTCGACTTCTGGGACACCTGTATATTTGTTTATGATCTTGTCAGATCCTTGCTGTTTATTCAGTATGATTAGTTTACTCATAGTAACTGAAGTTCTATAAACAGTAGTATGTAAGTAAATAGATAAAGATTAGCTTTATTATTTGTATACCATGTATTATGGTTGATAAGTATCTAGTATGTACCTACAGCGCGTGTAAGAACCCAATGCCCTCGTATCACATAGTTAACGACAAGCTTCCGGCTCCTTACATAATAATAACATGTAATTTACTAGTAATATTATAATTTATGTTAGTTATCGTCGTAGTTATAATAACAGTACCAATATAAATGAAGTAATTTTTCCTTTTTGAGGAAAAACTTCTGTAA
The DNA here is from genome assembly GCA_948150665.1 of Conistra vaccinii. NCBI lineage: Eukaryota > Metazoa > Arthropoda > Insecta > Lepidoptera > Noctuidae > Conistra > Conistra vaccinii. Next base: position 1,068,649 of record OX411332.1, on the reverse strand, counting down.
GGAAAATGTTATAATTTATCGATTTTCTCTAACGTTTAATAGTCTATTTGCTTCAGTCAATTTTAGGGAAAAGGTGCAAAAATTATTGTAAAATCTATTGGGTTTTGAGAACCAATGAAAGACAGTTATAATTTCCACAGATTTATTTACTATCTTTGATTAGGCAAGAAAGGTGTGTGTGCGCTCTCGCTTAGTCCAGAGTCCAGACTGTGGTCCAGTCGAAACCCTGAGGGCCTAGTGCGAGTTTCATTTAACCTTCTCGATCAAACGCATCGAGCGCGTTCGGCGTTCCGATTGGCCCATCACCGGTGAAGGCCGGCCGGCTGCCAATCGGAGCGCCAAACGCGGTCGATGCGTTTGATCGAGACGGTAAAATGAAACACACACTAAGCTCTCTGTTGTCTAAACTTACCTTAGATGCACAATGTAAACATGTACCGGTCTATGAAAAAAAAAATACTCCGAAACTACAATTATGTGGGACCGATATATTTTGTTGTATTCCAACAAGATCTTGATGCTACTATTATCACATCTTGAAAAACGTAAACCGAAGGGCGGTTTACGTGCACTTCTTGCAATTACCAGACCCAGTGTTTATCCACAAGTGTAATAGTTCTCATAAACTGTAATAAAATACCAAGGCCTCTCCATTTACTACTCATTAAAAATACCCTCTATAACTTTCATGATATTTATTACCTCATACATAAAATTATAAACAGAAACTTGAAAGTAAAGTTATGGACTACATTAGCATATAGTACCTCACACCTCGGCTCCTAGGTTCCAAACTTGAAGCCTAAGTTCGTCGCTTGAGACGCTAAGTTGAACTACTAGGTACTCTGATAATGTAATAATAGGTGCCAAAGACTAGTGTTAGTTCTGATACAGAACTAATTTGAAGCAGACTTATACAGAATTATACACATAACATCACACCTCGAATCTCCGGAGGGTTAGACAGAGATGTACCTACATAGTATCTACACCCAAATTTCGCGAGTTATGTTTAAGTCCCATGTAATAGGGGTAGGGGGCGAGCCTATTGCTATCAATCGGGCACAAATCCAGACACCGGGCTGCTACTGCGAAACTCCTGATTGAAAAACCTAATGTTGCATTGCCCGACCTGGAAATCGATCCCCGGACCTCATGCTTAGTAGTAGCGCTTGTGACCAACGAGGCAGTCACATAATATATAGAATATAATAATCTTATATTGCTTTACAACCAAAAGGACCAAATGGTCCTTTAGATAAAGGCGTGTTCTAAAGTTTTAGAAAACCAGAAAGACTAGGATTCCTTTTTATTAAACAATACATTTAAATTCTTGGTTGTTCGCTCCCTACAAAACTTGAGAGCAATTTATTCGTAGTAGAACTTAGTCTAAAGTAAACGCTACGATTTGAACAAGGAAGAAAGATGCTGTAAACCATAGAAAATTTTATTAGCTTCACTATTCATTACTTAATTAATGTAATTTTTCTCAATCTTGGAAATTCAACATTATTTTGACAACCTTCTTTGCGCATTATTTAAGAAAAGTGCTATACAAGCCTCACTATATAGACTCACTTCGGCCCACATTTTCACGATCGTCCATCAATGCCCTTGTTGCAGGCCGCGACAGTTATGAACTACTGCATGCTAGTTTTAGTGAATTGTTTTAGAAACTGTTAAGTTACCGTCATCCATCTGTAAAGTACTACAATTCTGGCAAATTATCATTACATTTAATTTAAACACAACAACTTCCACGATAATTCCTAGAATCTTCATTAATTAAGCTTTATAAGCAATCCGTTATATATTAACGTGAAACTGAAGATAACTGCTATTTACATAATTTTCCTTCATTGCTTTCTTATTATTTGTTAATTTCTTATGAATCCTTTTACCTTTTACTCATTAAGACTCATTTTAATTATTTTTTGTTACAGGTAAGGCATCTCTCATTACAAAGCTGACTACAGGAAGCGTAAGTAACGAGGCGATTAATTTAACGACTTCCATATCTCATGCAGTTCAACATGATTACTTCAGCGCAATAAAACGGTTCTGCAGACGATCCATCTTAATTATGTAAGTTCCTTACAGCTGCCTTTATTGACAATTTAAGCTTGCTACGATATCTTTGTAGATACCCCGGAAACAAGCCAAATCTCTCTTTCCAGCAGTTATGGAATTTATCAAAGATTTAAATCGCGTCAAGATGAGTACGTTTCTGTTGCGTTTTAAAACTTCTGACACATATACGGTGACGTAGTGACTTGACTTGATTGATTCCCATGAAAACGCCATTATTTTTGTGTGAGCTCGCTCTTCCCAGTAAGTATGGACACTGTTTCGCGCGACTAAGTGCAGTGAGGGCAAATCTTTGGAATTTAATCAGAAACCTGCTAACAATGCCATAACAACTTCCTGGTATTTATGCAAGTTGGGCCATGTTACGAAAATGCCATTAAAGATGCTTTCAGCATAACATCCTAAGCTAGATAAGAACTTGCTTGAACATGCAAAGAGTTCAAAACTTATCCGTACAGCCCATACATCAGTCTCGCAGTTTAATCTTAAACGATACAGCCCGAAACTAAGGCACGTAGCACCCCTCAAACTCAGCAGGGTATCGAACCCGTCGCGGTTGGCAAGTGCCTGCGACAGTTTGGCGGGATGCCGGCTCGCCGTGCCAGCCCTATTCGCGCTTATTGCATTCTCAGCTATGACCTGATGTGATGTAATCACGTAACATGCTGATGCATTGCTGATGTGGTGGTTATTACCTTCCAATTTCAAAATAATTATAGAAGCTTAGTTCTTCTTACAGTTTGGTTATGGAAGCTTAGATTTTAGTTTGAAGTTGACAGTTACGAGTTTTCAATTTAAAGTGGATATCAGTTAAGTGTTTTTCTTTTGAATTGACATTGCGTCAGTCAAGTGAACTCACGTGGTTTCAAAATTAGGTTAATGACGCACGAAAAAGATGAAGTAGCTGTTAGCAGTAACTTGACAATACTTTGTCTATTATAATAAAGTAGTCGGTGACTTTTAAATGATAATTTAGTGATAACCTGTCAATGACTGTCCTATTATCAGACTGACAGAGTTTCGGTCTTAACTTCGTAAATATAATAAAGACAACAATGAGCTCACGTAGCTGTTCTATTCTATGCAAAAACTAGTTCTCAGACGTGAATTGAACACGCAACCTTTAGTACAGAAGCCGATTGCATGATTTGTCCTGTTCGAGTCGTCAATACTCTTCACTCCAAGTCCAAAGCCATGTAAAAGAGTTTCTGACAGGCATTCAAGGACTCTGAACGAGACACAATACAAGTTTTATTGTGGCCCTAAAAGTATTAAGAAGGGATGAGAAACCCTGGCAAATTTTCGTCTTATCATAAGGTAAAGCCCATTAATTAAACCTCACGTGGACACCAGCACACATCCCCCATCACAGTTGCCAGTACACGTAGAACCAGTGAGATTAGCGTCAGTTATTCTAGTTGATTACATCCAGGTGGACGGCCATTAATCATGGTGACAGGCCAATGTAGTCTTCCTCGCAATTAAGTTTGATAATCGCACCACCTGACGCGTGGAAGCCTGATAAATCATGAACAAGGCCGATGGCTGCCAGTTGTGGAACGTGTAGGATTAGTGTGTGGAGTTTCTGTTTCTAGTTGTAGAACTTATCAGGTATCTTTACGCCGGAAATAAGAATTAACTAAAGTTTAGCAAAAGACACAGATGGCCGATGGCGCCGAAAGGTTCTGGAGTGGCGACCGCGTACCGAAAGACGTAGCGTTGGAAGGCCTCTCACAAGATAGACCGATGACCTTGTGAAGGCCCCAGGAATCCGCTGGATGCGGGAAGCACAGAATCGGTCGAAGTGGCGGTGCTTGGGGGAGGCCTATGTTCAGCAGTGGATGTCTTTTGGCTGAAAAGATGATGATGATGAAAGTTTAGCAAACGAAACTGCATTAGTTTTTTTTTACTTTCAGCATTCGAGTTGTCTAAGCAATTTGTGGAGACTGTCTCATTTTGTATTCTTAAGTGCTACTGACCTCATCATTATCAAAGGTTTTACAGATTTTCGCAGTTTCTAGTGTAATTTCGATTGCAGCTATGAAAATGTTTAAAATACTGTTCAGTTTGCTGACTCACAATGCTGAACGTCATAACACAGACGTGAAAAGGAAATTAGCTTACAATGCACGGTACATGTGCACACTGAAATATTGCACAGGAAACAGCGATGTGTATTGATCGTGCCCTTTCACAGTTCCGCACATGCCCCAAATACTACCTACCTGCTACTTTGTGTGCACTTCGGGTAGATGACGGATTTCTGTATTTTGTTGTAACTAACAGTCCAAAAGTAAAAATATATAAAAGGAAAACTATTCGCGAAAATTCGGCGAAAGAGTTCAATTAATAACTCGTCATCCTCACCGGTCACCCCAGCTATATTAAAAGCACTATAATTCGCAGTTTTCCGAACCATTAAATCGAATAACAACGTCCAAACTCCGCGAAAATTTGAGAAAAATAACAGCCATTACCGAACAGGCCATAATTGAATCAGGGGCCGCAACTCCGTTGATAGGGCTAGTTCATCATCCTACGCTCACTCCAGCGCATTATTTTTAAGTTTTCCACTTATTTGTCTTTTCCCAGTCTCTCAGGATTTACGAGCTTGCCCGTCCGTTTGGAAATCTGTAAATAATCTAACTTTTTGGCCGGAGCTCGCTGTCATTCGGCGGTCTTATTAAAAAAGTTTAAGGCTCTCTTTATAGTTAAAGAATTAAGTATGTTGCCGTTTTGTTGTTCGCCTTTGTTGTCTTACGGCTTACATTCTGTTTGATGTACGAGTACTACCCTTTGATACGTGGTTATTAAAAGTTTGGACCTTGTTATTTTTGGACGATGTTAGTTATGGTGGAAATCTACATCCCTCAAAGAGTATATATACAATTCATGTTGGCACTATATCGTATCCATATAAAACAACTTCTTGGGTTACCAACCAGTATAACGTGACCATTAGATTAGTTGCAAATTATTTCTGAATTTAAAATGAAGGTGCTACTATAATGATTGTCCTGTGATTAGTATAATACTGATACTTAACCCTATTTGTCCACAAGCTTTATCAACTACTCCGTTGAGACGATCACATTGATCACGACATTTAACAGTAGTCTTACATAACCGTTCGTAGATACATCCAGAGTAGTAACATCTTCAGCTAACTTGGTATTTGTCTAATAATTATGTCTGGTCTCGCTAATGGTACAGATGTGATGGGAAAGTAAATATTTGCATCATCCCGGAGTAGGGCTGCCAGATACCTACGATGTAGAACACACATGCTTAATTAACCGACTTCCGAAAAGGAGGAGGTTATAAAGACCGATTTTTTAAATTCTTTTTTTGTTTGAAAGGGTTTGCTCTCAAGATGGTCCCATATAAATTGTATTAACTTTGCTCGGAAATTTTTAGTTTAATTAGCTTTAATAATAATTAGGCTATCTACATGTATTTTTCACACCTAGTCTATTTGGATGATATTATAATAGGATCCTGTCACTGCTATTTACATAGTAGGTAGTGGTATTCGAATTTGCGTGGGGAAACATTTTGCAAAAAAAAAAAACAACCGAATTCCAATTCCTTTTTTTGCATAAAGTATTTTTTAGGACTGACTAATGATCAGTAAATAAAACAGGATATGCATATAATATTGATATGCATATAATATTGCTTTCTATTGTAAGTAAGTAACTACGTTTCCGATGCGGGGAATGTGCACTATGTTAGAGCGTTTACCATACTTTAGCTAAAATGATTCAAATAATTTGATGTTGACTGGCAACAACAGATATTACTCCCAGTATTGAATAGGCTCCTGAGCAGCGGTCTAAATAGGCTCTATGTAAAACTTACCAACCCTATCCCCATAGTGTGTGTACATGTGTGCGATGACGTCACGGCATCGACACTCGGCGTGTTGTTCTGTTCGCAAACAAACCAATTTGTTTGCAGACATGTCGAACTGAACGCTGGATTATGGCTTTCACATTATACCACATAACTGCTACAGCAACCACGGCTTGTTACATTATACCACATAACTGCTACAGCAACCACGGCTTGTTACAAATGTAAATTGGCGAACTAAACCGTGTATTTTGCCTTCATGTTTTCTGGGTTATTGATAAAATCACAGCTGCAAATGCGACTGGATCAACCTGAAATTAGTTAAAGCTTTGTGCAGACCAGCGCGACTTGTTGCGCGACGCGACACCGGTTATTGTTATACCGTGAAGTTTTCTTAGAAATTGTATTGTGCGTGTCGCGTCGCACGACAAGTCGCGCTGGTCTGCAAAAGCCTTAAAGGTGTAATATGCAGATAATTACGTAATATCGTGCCTGGTATTAAGCCATAGCAGTCATCTCTAAAACGTTATTCCGCTATGAGTGGACCATCATTCCTTTCCACTAAGAAAGAAAGAAGAAATTTTGAAGATTGAAGATTACTTTGCGGTAAACGTGACGCAAACAAAGAACAAAACACGAAAATAACAATTTGGGGGATAATATGCGTCACAGACAAAACGGCCATCGCTCAGCATAATGCTGCGACCCTATGCGAGGCAGAGCCCCAGCGCTGGTTTTCAGCGCTTCAAAGAACACAGGAATGTCATTTAAGGTAAATTCTTTGCCGGTTCAATGTCGGTCAGGGTTTTTACAAATGCAAAGCACGTCATCGAGTGTCAGAATAGCTTCAAGTATCGTATATGTCTGGAAAGGAACGTCTTACAGACTTCTGAAGAACATTCCGATTCGGATTAGTCAGAAAAACGAAAGCTCAAAGCCTGTTTATTTACAGATTCAGAACGTTATTGGTAATTATAAACAACGATAATTTTACCAGAATTTGATACCGAAGAATGTTTAATTGCTTAAAACCGCTTTCGAAATGTAGCGACGTCTAAGTTTATACGGCAGCACCTATTAAAAGTGTTCCGAGAAAAGCTCCCGCGGAGCAATATAGCGGAATGGGGAAAACATTGTGTTGTTTATGTCTGTGAAAGGTATTCTTGAACCTTTCTTCGTAGTCGAGATAAAAGCCTTAAATGCGCATCCAACATTTCTAAAGGAAAAAAGCAGAATTGTTCTTGATATTAGTCATTAAAACATATTAAAGTACCCAGTGCCGAGCCAACAAACAAAACGTAACAAACTAGTTAATTAGACGGTAGATAAATCCTCCACGGTCATTATTCCGTAAATTCTCGCTAACTGCACCTTTGTTTTAATTAAATATTATTCTGAGAGAAAAACGCGTCTTGTTTCGCCTCCTATATTTTATCCTTAAAGACTCATTTTATAAATGCACCCTCGTACCTTGTTTCCTGGGTTTTCCACAGTTTTCCATATTTTCTGGTCCCTGCTGTGGGGAGGCGGCAGCGGCACGGGCGGCAGTCGCCGTCGGGCGCCAGTCGCGGCCGGTCGCGTCGCCGCGCTCTACCCTTTGCTCCGACATACAAATATCTTTAATAACTGATGTTGTTATGTTATCCAAATAATCCTGAATAGTGATTCTCCAACTATTCTATAAAAACACTGAGTGGGTGTCGCCTTTTATTATTCACATAATTTAGCTGACTGTGGTTTCATGAATCGTTAAACAGTTAAGTGCCAGGTACAAAGGTACTATATTAATCACTACGTAATTATAGATTGTAAAAGGCATTATTAACTTGAGATTCTACTAATGTGACTTAGATTAACAACGGCGTGGCTACAAAACAAAGACACTGGGTTTCCGCTCGAGGAGTTGTGAACAAGTTTTGATTAATTTTTGCTCGTACTTTGTATCAAGTTAGTCTGTTTAATGCCTTGATTGATGTCATACGTCTTCGTAAACTCAAGGATTTCACGACTTGGCATGATTGAGTTTCTTTAATAGAAATATTAACCGTATTACAGCGTAATTACACAAAATAATGCTAGTTAAGTGTCGGCGTGACCTTAAGCCATGCCGTAAGAAACACAATTATATTTAATTAAAGCCCCACAATCGAGACTTGTATAAGTGGTGTTTTCTTAAAAAGTATCTCAAGGGGAATGGTTGGGGCGCACAGAAATATAGCGAATAATATTTCGTTTGGTCGTGTTATTGCAGAAATTTCCTCAAGGCGTCCTCTCTGAGGCGTTTGTTTGCAGTCAAATGTTCGATATTCACTCCATGGCGCTTTATTGATGCATAAAAGATCCGATTGTTGCTTTTTGGAAACGATCCATTATTTATGTTTGTTTATATGTGGTTTCAAACGATGGGAATAACTTTCAGTTTTTTTTTTTCTGAATGTGGATAATGGATTCGTTTTTTTTTTTAATTTACTATCATCATCACAATCAATTGTTAGACCTATAGCAATATTGGGAATTAAACATAGAAGTTATTATTAAAACATATGTGCAGCTTAATCGTAGTCGCTGATCTCCTTGAGACAACCTTAAAAATGTATATACATTATTGGTAAAAGGCAAACGCACTTTGTAGCGAAGCGATCAATTATGCTCCTATAGATCTTGTGATATGACATGCACATCGAAGTTTGTAGGACATTCACAGGACTATCAGTCTAGTCAAGCAACACAAAGAGCTTCATTCCTGCACATTAGGACAGGAGTTGGAGTATCTACACTCTGTCCAAGAATTTTGACACCCCCAACTTCTTGGAAACTAGATTCTATTTAATGTAATGAAATAGGTCAACCCTGACCCTTTTCTTTTATTTCATTCCTTTGTTCTCAGTAAAAGTTTGTTAATTTTTTGCTTCGACATGTCAGATATTTTAAGTTTTAACACAGTATTCTTTTAACATGTCCAGATAGAGACGCTTCCGTGTTCCTTAAGAATAAGTTTTCTTTTAAGTAACTGGTTGAGTTACCCCTTAAAGGAAAACTCTTTACGACTAAATTAAATTAAATTGTAATAGAGTCGCCTTGCGACCATTACCCTCGATTCTGGGAAGGCCTATGTCCAGCAATGAATTCTGATGTAGATATTAATTGAGTTCGATGTCTTTTATATCCCCTATAACTATATCAGTCTTCTGTCATCCAAGGATGGGACAGTACATTTTCGCCCAACATTTTTGGGAACAAAGAAATCCTCAAGTATGAAAACATAATATGTAGTACATGATGGTGGCAGAATAAATACTCCTCGCAGACAGGAAAACCGTCGTCTGTATAGCAAGGCTTCCCCTTTCACAGAAATCATTTTAAAAAAACTCGAAAAAAAAGAAAGAAACCAGTTGAAACTTGAAGTAACAAGTGAGTAGTACGCATATACAGGAGTATTGTTGAACGTAGGTCGTTGCCCGAAGGTGTCGCTTGGTGTCTTTATTTCCGCTTCCGGTAGCGTTGGGCGGGCGGGGCGAGGGCGGGCGGGACCGCATCCGGCGCCGGATAGTTTCCGCCTTTTATCACCACACACCGCTCTGAAATACTAAAAATAAGAGAGAGAGAGACCCTTTTTATTAGTTTCCATAGTTTGATGTAAATAGTTGAATAGTGCAAAGATTACTTTTTGTTTTCGTTTGAATAATTAATAATGTACTACAATAATGAAAAGCTTCGTTGTTTTAGGTTTAGTTAATGGACTAAAAGTAATTCAAACACTAAAAATGAGCTTTATTTTTTGTGAGTACCGTGAGGGTATTTTTAATAAAAACAAGTTCAAATAAAGAACACGACGTTATGTAAGGGACGAAAGTTAAGCTTGAATAAAGAACGACTTAATAATTGAAAATATTAAAGAATTTTATGTTATAATAACATTTTTTGTTTTTAATTTTTACTTGAATACTTAATACGTCTAGGGGTTCTAGGAATGTACTCAAACATCAAAAAATCATTGCTGGGTTACTTGAAAAAAAAAACCTCAAGGTTAGCGCCAGAGTAAAAGGTTTTATAACTTAGATAACTAAAGGTTATCTAGGTTAGTCTTTAAGAGTTTTCTAGTATACTTAAAATATATTTTTTTCTTATAGCTCCTACACACAGTGCCGGCGGCATGGCTTTTGCCGCGCCGCACGTGCCTCCGGCTTTTGCTCCTTCATTTTCTTTGCGTTTCTTTCTGCGGCTTTGTGCGGCATGGCCGGTGGCAAGGCCGGCGGACTTGTGTAGTAGTACTACACTTTGTGTAGCAGCCATTAAGAATCACGGTAACGTAATCCATCCGGACATGTTAAAAAAATACTGAGTTAAAATAACTGACGTGTAGCTGCAAAAAAAAATACCTCAACGAAAAAGGTAATGTCTTAATTGTTATTGAAACCGCAGAACATGTTGGATTTGAAAGAAGCGAATTCTTAATCGAAAAATGTACAATAATTTATTGGAGATACAGCCAATCGAATAATATACAATAAAAAACACTCACGATTTGTTGCCAGTACTTATTGGTAATATAACTGAACAGATGCAAGCTGCTTATACCACAGAAGATACAATTTGACATGACAGGCTTCGACGAGTTTCATTTATTGGCAAATAGGTTGCCAATTTTACAAAACTAAATTGAAGAAATCGATATCTTCTAAATCTAATTTGCGATCGTTTTGTGCCTGTTGCGATATTTTTCAAACATTTTTACCGAGAGTCAGCGTCTCTACGTCAATATCAATTTTCTTCTCAGCATATCCTGGTTTTTTATACTGGGTGTTTTTATACTGGGTGTTTTTATACTGGGTGTTTTTCTTGAATAGTTCTCTCTTCGCTAGTCTTTTCCTATTCAGAAACCTACTCTGATTACTTAAGCTAAGCTGTAGCTCCGTCTGAGATTTCCCTACCGGCAGTCTGTTTGTGTAAACATCTAAAAGTCGAGAACTTGCTTGGACAAATAAAATGCATCGTAGGCGAAGAGAAGGCTAACAGCTGTAAAGTTAAAATATACTGATTTAAAATACTGTCCTTGGAGTCTCTTGCCCAGTCTTCTCCATAGGAACCTGCTACGCTTTGGAATGGGAACTAGTTTCATCTTTCTGACTGACTGACTCTATGACAATGAATAAATGCCTGTTATTGTTTTTATTGAGTTTGAGGCAAAACCTGCTTTGTAATTTTTCAGCAGCACGTGCGGCCTTGGTTCCTTTTGTAATATTATTGAAAACTTGTTGATTTTCGCACACACGTACAGTATATAACTATAAATATGTGGCCATATATTGTGTATCGTAATTTGTTAGTATCGATCGCCGGCGACTGCGATTACCGATACTATCTGATGATTTCATAGCTGGCTATATACAGCGGCTTAGATAATACTGCTTGCGTTGATGTTATTGGTTTTCCCACTGTAGGGTTTCAGTCAGAAGGCTCCGTATGAATAATAAATTCAGTTGCATCTGGTCTAGGATCCTTGGATTAAAGTAGATAAGATAATGTAGAACACAATATTTTTTGAATATTTTCAGCAGAATAACACAATAGTGTATTTTGTTAATCTCACTTTAATGGAAGTGTTCTACTTTCCGCTTTTGTTATTGTAATTCAATTTTTTAAACTCCACATTGTTAACGCTGGCCTCGGTGACATAGTTAAAATTCTGTTGTTCTGACCTATGTTGTATTGTAGCATTCGAACTGGAGACCTTTATTATTGCAAGGAATTTACACTACCCTTGTTATTGCACCCAATGTTGGAAATAACATTGCCTTCACAATAAATACCGTAAATAAATACTCATCTATGATCCCTTTGCAAATAAAAGGGTGTGATGTTGACGCCATCTTTAGCTCAACGTTTGCCAATGACGGTGTTAAGCCTCATGACCCGACAAATGACGATCCTATGGCAATCCAATCCCCGAATAAAACGTGATTTCTTTCGTCGAGAAAACACAATCATACTTTTTTTCTGGCCGTCCGGGAAATCCAACGCCAAACTTCAAGATACTCTTAACCTTTTAGGAAACCAATAAGGTGTCACCTTCCAGTAGGTACCTACCCTCCTAGCCAAAGGGTCAAATGGAAAAAGGGATTTAAAATAAACTGGTGAAATAACCCGCAAGAGCGGTTTAATTATGCTGATTGTTCTCATTTCACTTCAATGTTAACTAACGACTTTTTAGAGCTTTGTGAATTTCTGCAAGACTCCTGTGTGATAATGTTTATCTACACTTTTTGTAAAGTATAGGAATTTTGTTAGATGTGACTTGCAAAAACTTATAGGTAAAGCTTTGAGTTTTCAAAGAGTTCTTTAGATTCTTTCACTCAAAGTATATCATCGTCTTCGTATGTCGTCATCCCGATTTATTTTACAGATATTTATCTCGTCTTCCCGAAAGTATTTAAGAATAATGGTTCATCGGGTCTAGAGCAAAACACTCATAATAAAGTTTGCCGTGCTATAACTCGCAGGCGCCATTGTTAATGTTTTGTCAATACTAACCTAATTTGCTAATTGGGCTATTTCTAGACCTTACGGTGTCTAGGAATTATTACTGTTTCACAGTTATATAATTTTGTTCAAATCATTGCAGCTTTTTTTCGTTTCTAGAAATGTAACTTCTGTGTTCTCTAGTTACGGTAACTTCGGTAAAAAATTACATCAGCCCTGAAAAAGTTTTGTTTCGTTCGTGTTTCTACCGCAGTTTTATGAAAATTAAAATGGCAGTAAACGCAAATTTTATTTTATTTTATTTTTATTTTATTTTATTAGGATCTCCAACAAAGAATACACCTTACATGCTATAATACAAAGACAAGAACAACAATCTATGTGCTCCCTCAATTATAGGAGACCACATCATGCAATAAAAACAAGCAAACAGTTACATATTATTAAATAAAGTGGCCCTGAAAGTTAAAATTATATACCTAGTATTATTAAGCTTATACTAATACATTATTAAAATTGGTAATCTGAATTTAAATTGAATAAAAATAAAGATTAAAAAGCAACGAATACATAATTATTAGAAAAAAATTGTACTTACAGACAAATAAAAATAGAAATAACGAACAATGCATTACTAGGCAGGCAGTTCAACACTTACACAATATCAATAAATGTTTACCGTATCTAAAATAAGACTTGGTCCTAGTATGAATCCCAAATTCCGACACAAGGAATTTGTGCCCTGAACTGATACCGTCTACAAGAATGGAGGTTTACAAGCCTGAGACGCATTAATACCAGGAGGGGTTCCGGAAGAAAACTAATCCAACGATGTAGGGGAAAAGCTTTAGGAAAAGCCACGATATATTGACAGCGAGGGACCTATCAGTTGCGGCCACAACTTGCTTACTTATTGGAGAGACTCCACTAGGTTTCTTTGATGTATTTTTTTCATACTGATACGTACGTATAGTACTTACAGAAAACTTTTTTGAAGTTTAGTTTGGTGCCAATTTTGAAGCAACGAACTTTTCTCAATTTGACCTGACAAACAATACATCTCGATGTACTAACCAAAATTGTTTTAAATAAAAGTATCAACCACAAGTTTTCCAATAAATCTCAAGTCCCGCTATTTCCGAATCTCCTGCAGTGTGCACCGACTTTCCTTCACCGACTTTTGATAAAGCATCGAAAATATTTTAACCGCAGCAAAAGCTTAGAATTTGTACGTTTTCTTCCTTTACGTGTAAAACCTCAAGCTGAACTAATGTCAAGTGAGATAGCAACGCGCGCTTCGATAGCGTTTGAAGATTCTAGTCGAGCATAAAATTGAGTTCAAACTTTAGTCCAACCTATTTCTCTTAACATGAAAATAGAAATAGCTGACGCAGCTTATTTTTCTTTCAATTCTTCGTGCACATAGAAATCAATAAGTCTTTTGAACTACATATTCGTATTTCCCCGCCGTGTGGGTATAAAATCAATTGATCCAATTAATATGAAGCCAGAAATAAAACCCAAATGAAATAAACCACTGATATCAAACTTTCATTATCAGGACTATTATAAACGTTGAAATATAATAAAACCGCAGGAGGATTCACAAAGCGGTCCCATCAAATTATATTTGACGTGAAAACTTTTGTGAAATATGACATAATATGAAGCGAAGCGAGGCCTACATGACGCCGCTGGTTAAGCCGGTGAAATGAAGTCGCTCGAACGAGCGTTTTGCGGGATTCTCCTCGTCGCATTAGCGAGTGCTCCGATGTGTTTCAATTACGTCGACTTCCTAACTGGTGTGTGTCATGTTTTAATGTCGCACAATTTACACTTCTGCTCTGGATTGTGACGGATTTTGGAATTAAGTGGTTTGGGAAGATGGTTATTTTAATTTGGAGTTTTGTTCCCTTTGAAATCCCTACTCTTGTTTTTGCCTTAGTTTTAACAGCAACGCTTGATGACTAATACTTAAATGCAGTTTACTTGTCCCTTGTTCACGATCGCACAAATCTTTCTCTTATTTTAGAGATTGGAGTTACCAAACTCTATCTTTCATTTTGTCACCCTGAATTTCAACAAGCTCTAAATCAGCTACACGTTGTACATTTCCTATATCATCTCCAAAGTTCAAACTAGTATTTTTGTTTAATCTGTCACCTATAAACGGAGGCGTTGATAACTGAAATGTTTTAATTGGAGCGATTGACCCGCGACCCGCTTGCACGACCTGCCTGCACGGACCGCTGGTTCCAACACTACTTCTTTTTGCAATAACCGCTAATCAATACCGCCCATGAGTTATTAGACTTTGCGTAGTTGGGGGTTGGGTTATACAGAAAGTTTTAGGATTGTTAAAGTGGTAAACGGCTTAATGGTCGCAAACTTGCTACAGTGTACTCAACATGTAGACAAATACAGAAAAAAATATTAAATTTTAATGATGCGGGTTTTTATCTCCGAACTGGAATATTTTAAACCCAAATGCTGGTTATAAATATGCGAGAAAAACACGACAGTAAATATCCAAATGTACGAGATTCAGGTCATAGTTAAGTGGTAATGACTTCCGACTTCCCGAAATATATCGAGTTGTATGAACTCGGCTTTTATTTGTTTCTGATTTGACTCGTGCGTGTTCGTTCATGGTAATTTTATCTTCGTCAGGCTTACCGCAAGTAATTTTTCGTTCAAATCTTTTGTAAAAGTTTCACCGATGCTTTCAGTGTTAATTTGTAAGTCTGGATTTTAGGCCTCTTATATTTCCTTTACTTAAAATTATAATTAAAATGCTTTTAACAAACTTTCTTCCTTCACGTCTTTGTTGATTATAATTAATATTCATACTTTTAGCCTTGTTTTACTTTCATATTTTTTCGTTATTTCCCTTTCTACTTTGAAGTTTACTAAAATTGTTGCGAATATCAGTGAACCAATATTACTAAAGGCTCTAGAGAAAATATAGTTTGTTTTTATTTACTGATGAAAATGTAGTATTTACTGTCATGTTGTTTGTTTCATTATTTCTCTCAATACTTGTTTCAATAACCATGCTTCATTATGCGAAAAACCTTCCAAGTCTAGTTCAGTGCCCTAAGGTCGGTCTATAATAAGCCGAGAATGACTCGTACGCATGTCTTTTTGCACCCACATCCTTACGTGCAGGAGTCTGTGTGCAAAATGACACATCGCTGTCATGATGGAAATGGGCCGATCTTCGTTCATTGACATTATCTACGTCATGGTTTTCTTACACCTGTTTATCTAAACTTGTGAAACTGTTTATTTAGATGTTGAAATGTATTTTAGAAGCTGATATTGCTTTTAACCCTCAGTAAATGTTGTGTTATTTCTTTATCCTGTCAGTTAGGTTTTTGACTTTCAATTCGCATTGTCGTTGAGATTTTGCGTCAAGAGCATATTATGAATACGTAATCAATGAGGAAAATGTTAAGAATTGAACTATATCTTTGTGACGTTTGTCTGTATTCATGTAGGTCGTTTCTTTTTCCTTGTAGACCTAGTTAAGATATTATTAACGGAATGATTAAATTGTTATGACGTGATTTTATCAGTAGCTAGTATATTACCCCTTATCAACCGCTACATTTGACGTTTCCGGTATCTACTTTGATTCTTGGTAATTCCGTACTTACTCATCATCACAATTTCCATCTATTAATCATGAAACATCTCCAGTTTTTGCTGGAAATTCTAAATTATATGTTGTCTACAATTCCCCGTGTTACGCACAGCCACAGCACTACAGATATTAATAAACCCCATTGCGATAATGGCTGGCAATTTGTCGTGACGTCAACGCCATGCTGTGTTGCGTTCAATGTACAATTGTGGCTAACGAGTCACTTGGCTTCTTTGTAGCTAGTTTCAGATAGTTCTATAGCTACAAAGCCACCTAATCATCTTATTGAAGTTATTTATGATACAGAGTCAACGACACGTAATAGAGCTCCATTCATGTTATTTCCTTCGCTATCGATAAGTTCTCGCTTCGAGAAACAATGCGAGCATTCACTTTATCGACTATCGATACAATTCAAATTTAGTTTCCATAAAATTTTACAAGTGAATATATTGAGAACGGGTACCTATTGGCTGCAACGTGACTGTCGCTTACATTGAAGATATTTTTCTTTGATGTCTTACTACAAGCATGTAACATTTTGCTTACTGTTTACGTGTTTGAAGTAAAGTACATATAAAGATAATTCAACTAATGCAGGTTTTCTTCTCGAATGAGAACTTGTACTTGTAGTCATAGTGACACGCCACTAACTTACACAAGTGATTACTTAGCCTCACAAGACTTCTAACATCTGCCCTCGTGCCACTCCTAACATAAATTACATTCATATTATATTACTTGAAAAAATAACGAAACTTTGAACAGAGACAATCCGCCTCACTTTGATTCACTTCTCGAGATTGTAGTAATTTGTCCCTTTTAGGGTTCCGCAAGTCAAATGGATCGTTTCAACTTCCCCGTGACAGCCCCGTCATTCCACCGATGGTTCCGTATTAATCTTTCCACGTACACTTGGGGCCATTGAAAATTGACCGATCGATGTACGCATACAATTTTCATCTTTGTATACGTTTTATTTATGGTCTTGATTTGTTATACAATTCTTCTTTCCGAATGAATAATGGTGAATAACGTTTGCTAAAAGATGAAAATGTAATTGAAATGTGATACGGCAGATTTATAACCAAAATTACTTTACTTTTATAATCGTACCTTCTTTTGCCTTGATCCATAATACCTTATTTTAATGGCTTTTATAAGAGATCTCGGATTTCATTCCGATTGAACTATACCACATAATAATAGACTGATATTCTGAATGAATGGAACTTCTTTGACTGAAGTAGCTTTTCGTGGATATGTTTGCCGAGTTTTGTGAAACCTATTCCCATCTGAAAATATGAAGAAAAATGTACACAACTCAGGCTATTAGGGTAATAAAAACAAATAATTATTATTGTAGCTGAAAGGACGGATACACCAGAAAAAAATATACATTATTTGGATTTCTTCAGAACCTAAAGCTGAGATATTAGATTGTTCTAGAAGTATATTTATTTCTAGTTTGTCCGTGAAAAGCTGGGCTTTGTGCCGTTGCGTGTCGACGTAGCCTCATTCACGGCTCCGCAAATGACAGCGGTCCCTTTAGGGTAATCATTATGTACTCAACTTGATAGCGGGTAACAAGCGCTGCTTGTAGTCGAGGGCTAGTAATCTTTATTTAGAGTGCTCTTGTTTCTGGTGTGGGCAGGAGTGGTAAGTCATTACAAGTTAGTTTTGCATTATTAATATTTCTATTTAGAAAACAAATAACAGAAGCTCACAGTGACTTGTGGCTGTTGGTTTTTGTCTTTGTTAATGGATTTGTTTCCGTTCCATGACTGAATTTTAACTCTTGTCAAATCTTTTTCATTCATTGTCTGCATTTCGTCTGCCTTTCAATTCAAGTCCTATTGTCCAAAATATATATTCAGCATGTAACTAGCGCAGACCGGTTTGTTTCATCATTCAGTGAGGTCACATGCATGCGAGTCTGTCAACATGCATTCATAAAACAAAATTTTTGTATAGAAAAGTTAAATGGCATTCAAGTTTCCACCTTCAAAAAAGTTTAGTTGAGAAGCTACTTGGTTTTAGTAACAAGGGTATCAGATCTGTGCCAGGTCGCAGCAGACATTAGCTGCACGCAATGCCTTCACACCTAACCTTTCCTTGTTGGAGTTGTTTGTTTAACAACCGCTTTCACCAAGTTTTGACGTCATTTGTGATCATTTAGTTATACAACAATTTGTCATCTACAATTACTGTAATTTTGATTTCATATTTTTATGCAATAGGTATCCATTTTTTCGTTGATTCTGCTGTTGTAATTTTGTACGTTAGAGGTTGAAAAAATATGAATATATCAATTTCATTTTAGTTATGCAACATTTTGAGGTCGACAAATAAGTAGAGACAAATGATTCGACTCGGTTTTGTGTCATTAGTTCATTGCCCATCTTATTTGCACAAGTTTTTTACGGTGGCTTGAAATGAAGCAATATTACCATACCACGCACCATACCTAATTACATCGACACCTTTATTTCTGAAACCGTCAAACGGCTAGTTCTTTTCCATGACACAAGTCACAATAGAGGTAGGCAAACGTTTGACTAAGTAACGTATTTTCCAACCGTTACTTTTAATGGTACTGACTATCCAAGAAAATAAGGAAAATACACATAACAATTATTATTCTTTCATCAAAATTGAAAGCTTCCTACACAAAAACCATCACATGTCTATATTTAACTTGATTCTTTCAGTATTCGGTGGCCGTTTCCACAAGTTCCTACGTCACAAATCAAATTACTGAAATCCGTTTCTATTTTCGTCCGCGCCAGCCTTATTCGCTTATGAATCTTATTAGTACAGTCAGGGACACTTTCATTTCATTAAGTTACCGTTCGTCAGAACTTCGCCATACATGCGCGTGACTGACATATCATGTGGCCACATACATGATCCGACGGTTCTATTAATTAGTTTGGCTTTATTAGTTCTGATTATATAACAATAAGGAATAAAATAAAAGACTCCCGCAGACAGGTGCGACGCGACTCTAGTACAACAATTTCTATCAAAACCGTCGCACAGTCGTGTTGCGCCTGTTTGCAGGGGGCCTTAAGTCCAATTGCGAACAAAATAGTGTATAAATATAAAAATAAGTCTATTTACATTTTGAGTTACAGCGCAATTGAAAAACAATGTTAAACCAGAAATAGTCATGCCAAGTCGTGAAATATGGACCCTTCGTCAGCGGAAAGAAAAACGAACGTCAGGCAGTTTTTCCGCATGTACCTATACTGGGTCTATTAATACAGCCTTATTTGCACGCTCAAGGTAGGATTGACCAAGCAGACCTGTGCAAGTGACGCGCGCTGGCCGTCGGTGACGTCACGAGTTGCGTGCCAAATGTGACGAGAACCTCGCGACCTAGCACACCGGTAACAAACCACAGCCAGTTACATTCCAACTCTAACGACGAACGCACGTTCTTGTATCCAATTTTCTATAAAAACTTTATCGTAATTATTTTGTGATGACTTATTGAAATTATGTGTGGTGTGACATTTTTTTGTCCTCGAGTGTAATGTGTACTATAAGGTGATAGTGAGTTTTCTGATGTGTGTGCGGACTAGTGGTATGGTGGCGATGGGTATTATAATAGGAACCTGTGTGCCTGATGCTGAACAGGACTCCGCGTATGGGGCTCAGATCCGGCGCCCACCCAGGAGGATTTTATACGGTATGCGTTTCATGGTGTTATTATCTAGCTCTCTTGCTTATAAAACAATCCCATTGTTCAAGCCGTAAACAATGATATTAGCAGCAATTATAAAAAGGATATTATTAATATTTCAATAAAAATCCTTGAAATAAATTCCTATAATATTGCCACGTTTAGTATTCATAATATTTTGGGTTAAACAACAAAATCCTTTTATTAAAATTAATTATATAGGGTTTGAGCCCTTTGTTAAGGCTTGTATACACAAAGATCCTTGTTGTCGCTTTAACGTCCATTGGAGCTGGAGGCTACTTACCTTTTACCTCGCTAGTACAAATAAATAAATATAATTAGCCATAACCAGTCACGACTGGTTACGGCTACGAGCCAGATGAACAGCTTTCTATCTCTATGATGAATGATGATAAATGATGCTTATGATGCGTTTTCCATTGACCATTCACGAATGGCCCACGGGCATTGGGTACTACCATCCAACACCATTGAAACCGTAGATACGAAATAGCATTGTCTTTTAAACCTATCTTCCAAATCGAAAGGGGACAATACTAAGTAACTTCTCTCGTGTCATAAGCATAATTATAGCTAGACATAATTATGTCACATCTAGCTTTAGAAAGATACAGTTATGAGTGACAGAAACGACGCTAAACCGATTTTTTTCTAAAATACGATGAGCTATATTTTACGGCCGGGTGTGTAAACTTTACTTCGTAATTCTGTGGCGGCGTCTACGTCGAACTACGCATTGCACTGACGTCACGTAAAATCCTGCATGGCGCAAACAGAATTAACCGCACGACTAGCATATATATAACGTCCCGACATAATTTGTCGGGCAGTAGCCCACCAGACACAACACCCGGAGGATCCTCCCTTTTCTATGGTGGATGAGTGAACTTTACACCCTGTTCCTCATACCTCTATAATTTGCTCACCAGTCTGATAAATCGACGGCTCTGTACACACATATCGATCGAAATAAAACAATAATGGAGAAAGTAATAAAAAACTTTGTCTGCTATGTACTCGGCATAGGTACGTCGTTTGTGTAAACATAGGAATATATCAATTTTATTCAGTGAGGTCGTTGCGGATGGATGTTCTTTTTATTTGTTATATTCGACGTATTCTGGTTTTTTGTTTGATTAATGGAGTTCATTTATTAATTTGTGATTGATTGGTTTACAGAATATCCTAGCGAGACTTCTGTTTGATAAGTATTCGATCAAAATTTTAATAAACGGGTAATTCAACTCAAATTTTCTATTATAATGTTATTCCCTCGTGGTCGTGTAATTTGCAGAGCTATTAGCTAGATCCAATCACTCAACGTCCATTATCGACATTGGCCCTTAGGTCCTAAGTCCTGATAGCCATCTCCAAGATCGGTCCTTCTGATTAGGTGTCAAATTAGAACGTCTGTCGTCCTTTATCGAATACATTTGTAAGAATACGAAAGACTACTTTTTAGGGTTCCGTACCTGAAGGGTGCCAAACGGAACCCTATTACTAAGCCTCCGCTGTCCGTCCGTCTGTCAGCGGGCTGTATCTCATGAACCTTAATAGGGTAGACAGTTGAAATTTACACAGATTGTGTATTTCTATTGCCGCTATAACAACAAAAATAAAGTTAATCATGAAACCCCGTTCCCCATACAAAAAACGTGATTTTTGGGAGTTTTTTGCTTGATCTTAAAATGGTACGGAACCCTTTGTGTCCGAGTCTGACTCGCAAATGGCCAGTGTTTTTACTTTATTTTTAAAAGTGACGCTTTTTGTCTAGTAACATAGGTACACAAATTAGTACATAACCTATTTGTGTACATGTTATTGCCAAAAAGGATAATCCCCACTGAACAATTGAAAACATAAACCTAACACAAACTAATTTAATTGGGGTCAATTTCTATTATGTAGCATCTAAAAATAATTTTGTTGAGCATACAAATTGTAGTCTTTTAAAAAAGGTTTCGTTTACAAGGCCTTGTATAATAAAGATAGATAGAAAATAGTCGAAACACAAGAGTAGTGAGTTATGTGCAAGGTAAACCGTCTGGTTGAGCCGAGCTGGTGGCGCCCCCCTACTGTCTTCAATCACGAACCGCGGTGAAGGCATTACTTTTTATTGCTGACTATTGTTTGCCTTTAAAGTTATTGTTGATCGATTAACGTGTGGTGTGCTCATTGGCTAGATCACGGTATGACTTTTGTAGTATTTAGCTATGCTATAAGAAGAGCCTTAAGAGCTTTTTGTGTTTGGAAAGAGAAAGAAAAATAATTTAGTTGGAATGGGACTCGCACAAGAACACAGATGAAATATTATTTAGCTGACTCTTGTTTGTCTAGCATTGATAAAATGTCCCTCGAAGACATGGTACTGACTCCTTAAATATTTGATTTATTAGGTATTGTCATTAAATTAACCTATTTATAATATTATTATTGAACTCTGGTTGGTTGCATTTGACGAAATACTTTGTCCCTACAGGAAAACAAACATTGTAAAGGATAAAAATAGCTTGTGTGGTTTTTTTAAATCAAATTATCCTCATTAATATCTAAAATTAACAATGATGAAAGTACCTACCTAAGTAAACCTACTAGACACACCATAAAAATGATTAGGTACTTTACATTTATTAATTTTATTGATTGACTTCAATTAATTACGTCTACGAGTAATATTGCAATGCAACTGTTGGTTATTTATAATATAATGATAACAACAGTTCAAAGTTCTTTAGATTTGCTGACGTATGCGCAGATAGAATGGAATCTCGAGTCATACCAATGAAAAACTGACATCCCGAAACTACGCCATGCTGACCTACATAGCAAAGCCACCCTCCGTGTCGGATCAGTCTCGCGACACACGGATGACGTCGGCGACACCGATCGATGTCGGGCACTCAACAAGTGATCGGTCGGACCTCTACAACTGTAGACCTGCTGCCAGGCTGCACCCGCATCCAGAACTTAACACTGTCAAGTGGTTCCTGATTTTCTTTTTCATGATTTGCATTTTCAAATAGCACCAGATATGTTCGGCACTATAGTGTAATATAGCCTCATATTAATTGCTATCGGTGACATATCTGACGTTAGCATAAACTTCACAGAATAAGCTGCAGTCGGCGTTCTAATGAGACCACACCAGCACATTCCCAGAGCAAGCATCTTGAAGCTGCTTACGCAAGATGCTCTTTATGCGAGCCAAATATAAACGGTTAATTAAGAATATAATCTTTATTACACAATACACACAAGATTCATGTCATGATACACTATAGATGTACAAAATGACAAGGTATATATGTACATAAATCTACACAGATTATGTAACCCTGTCTCCTAAACTAGGTAGTCCTGTATCTTAGGAGACAGTGATTAGGCCATGCAGGGCGACCAGACCAATTACACTCCTTTTTGTGCAGTCGTGAAATTAGAATCAACTATTAGTAGATTGCTAGCATCAAACGTTTGCTAACATATATCAAAACAACAGTTACAGAATTCAAAACCTTTATTGGTTTAATGAAACGCCATTACGTAATTTATAACTCGATCTAAACTTAACATTTGACAGTAGGTACTGTTCAAATAAGCAGTTTCGCTCAATTGCCACGCAAACACTCTAGTTAACTGCAACACAATGACGTAGAACAAATCACAACCTAAACGGAAAAATACGCAGTAAACTCATTAATTAACTAAATCAATTTTATACACATTTGATATAAACTTGGGTTATCTATATACGGGCCATGGACTCGGGGTCAAAATACTATCTTTGATGTAATTCTTACGTTACGTGCATAGATACCAATACTATGCAGAAAATAACAGAAGGAACAAGTATCCGCAAATGAATATTATCTGTCATAAAGTGTTCCACCATTTCATGAAATGGAACATCAACCGCTGGTTACATTATGAATCCATGATGTGGTCTGGCCAGATCTTTGAATCCGGAACGTTTGACGATATGAACAGCGGAACGCACGACTACACCACGATGTGGCCAAATATTTATGATCATATCGTAAAATAGTTAGATTATCCACCGGTAGAGGCGTTGATGTCGCTTTGTTTTTTGTTGTGCATCATGCAACTAATCAAACAAAGTAAGACCACGCAAAAAAACTCGATGTACTCTTATTAGATTTCCAAATATGATATTATGGAAAGCGACCAACTTAGAAGTAGCGGTCGTCGGCCGCTGCCGCGGATCCGCTCGCTTGGCTCGCAAGTTTGGAACATAACACATAAATTCGTTTATAAAATTTAAAATTCGCGCCACTCGGAGCACACCGACCAAATGGCTTAGGTTAGGTCATATACGGGTTAGGTTAGAACTGTGACCAACCGCGTTCCAAGTTGGACGCAGTTACTTGGTAATTTTTACTACACCTTAAACCATGGCTACCCGTCATTAATGATATGGCCAAACGTCTACTGACATATCATTAAACGTTGACGTTTAAAAAAATCAATATTTTAGCTGACCATTTCATGAAATAGTTGTGTACCAAAAACAAAAAAAAAAAAAAAAATTGTGAATGAATGGTAGAAATGATCAATCCTAAGATCTGGCCACGACATATCGATGTATGAGCGATTGCTCTAAGTTATTTACCTGCATTAGTAAATAACGCAGCTGCAGGTAAATAACTTAGAGCAATCGCTCATCGGTAGCCGTAAAAATTTTACGGCTACCTATATATTTTTAAACTTAATCGTGTGTTCCGTTTGCTGTTGTATATTTTACGTATAATGTTAAGCCATGTCTTTCCCCATGTTTGTAATCAGCTTGATGTATGCCAATTTCCAAGAGACAAGTTCCGAGATAAGGGTTGTCTCTATTTTTACCCGACTGCCCCAGAAGGAGGGTAATGTTTTTCGAGAGTATGTATGTATGTATGTATGTCTATTTCTTTGGCACGCTCTGTAGCCTAAACGGCTTGATGGATTTTAACATATAAGGTGTCGTTAGATTCGTCTTAATTGTAGAAGTGTCATAGGCTATATAATATTTATATATTGCATCTGCAAATACAAAAAAAGGGAGGGGAAGGTTTAAAAAAAAAAATTACAATATTGGTATCAAATAAAGGCTAGTAACGAGTCAATGCCAAATTTAGATATATTAAT
Organism: Conistra vaccinii; assembly: GCA_948150665.1. NCBI lineage: Eukaryota > Metazoa > Arthropoda > Insecta > Lepidoptera > Noctuidae > Conistra > Conistra vaccinii. The sequence goes on along the minus strand of OX411332.1, from coordinate 1,043,729 downwards.
AAAACTAAAAAGCTTGAAATAAAGAAAACTATTCAAAAAACAAAAAACCCGACTGCAAAAACACATAACTGAAAAAGAGAAAAATAAGCATTATAATCTATAGAATTTTGGTATCGCAGGCGGGGACAAACAAAACTTACACCATATATCCCGTTATTAGTTTGTCCCCGCCTGCGATACCAAAATTCTATAGATTATAATGCTTATTTTTCTCTTTTTCAGTTATGTGTTTTTGCAGTCGGGTTTTTTGTTTTTTGAATAATTTTCTTTATTATTGTATTGCTTGGCACCATAGAAATATAAATAACTTCTATCTTATATCTATGGTTGGCACACATTATGTCTGAAGTAATATGTAGTGACAGTATTACCTACCAAAGTGGTAGTGCACTGATTACAAGTTATTCAATACATCGAGGTTATCAAACGTAAAAGGTTAAGCGATTACTGAACGTGAAGGTTTTCTAGTAATCGATAAAATCGACCACAGCTAAGACACCTACGCATATCAGGTAAATAAACAAAACAAAAAACCAGGTACTTTTTATTACAATATAGAAATCTAGGATAACAAACAATATTACAAACACTCTCCATAAAAACCACCATCGACAAACATTACTTCAATATAGGTACTAGGTACATGCACAATCCGTACAAAAGAACAGCAACCATCACATGCGACACCAACCAAATACAGTTTTAAATGGAACGTCTACTAGCTCTCTCATGTTGTATTCATCGGCACTATCGGCAGCCCAATATACACGTAATGAAAACCATCATCTACGGTACTCGCTGGGGTCGTCGGCGAGAACACCATAGGCCCCTGTGGTTGCGGCAGGACGGGAGGTTGGTTCTGGAACACTACAACACCCGGTGGTTGTTTCTGTTGGTCATATGTTGGCCATTGTGGAATCTTCGGCGGAAATGCACCCGGCGGCCACGGTGGGTTCGACACGTACATACCCGGCACCGGTGGGTGCGGCGGCAGGTGCAGGCATCCCGGCCCCGGCGGGGGTGGCGGAGGCGGAGGGAACATGGGGCACGGACATATAGCTGGAGGAGCCATACATGGATTCATGCATGGATGCTGTATGTTCTTTTTCTTCTTCCTGCACGCTTGCACGGGCGGGCACGGCATCTGCGTTGTCGTCGTCTTGGTCGTTGTGGAGGTGGTGGTGGTGGTCGTGGGAACCGTTTCCTTGAGCATCACGTCCGGCTCGTCCTCAGAGTCCGAGCATATCGGCGGCGTCGGACAACCGATCGGGTACACGATCCCTAATCATCAGACAGTATTAGAAAACGGATATAACCAAAGGACACAAGTAAAAGGTACTTAATTAACAATGAAATGAGTTTATTAGGGAAGGTTCATCGAAAAAACTGATCTGAACATTTTCAAAACATGTTTTTGGTAGACTTCATTGTTATAGAGTCCAGTCTTATAGTTTCCATACGAACCTCGTAGTGCTTTTTGCGAAGCATGTGTCAGCTGAGGCTGTTGTGGTTCTGGTGGCTGCTGTGGTGGCTGCTGGGGCTCTAAGGGCTGCTGTCGGTGAAAGGGCTGCTGTGGCTCCAACTGCTGTTGTGGCTGCCCTTGGTATTGCTGCTGCGAATCCTGTTCCGCTTGTTGTAATACTTCCTGCGGTCTTATTATTGGCTCCTTGGAAACAGTACTGGCATCTACGCCATCCCTTATTCTCACCAAAGATTTTAATGTTGGGTTTACTTTTCCCTTTGTAGTCCGTCCTAACATCCTTCAAAAACAAGAATTGTACACTGTTATATTATACTATTAAGAGGCACCTGAAAGAAATCGACTTTAAACTGTCAATGTGACAATGAATTATGACTCGTAATACAGTTCTCTGTGCCCTTTCCAAAAATAACTTTTTATCTGAAAATAAGCAACAAGAAACTAGAACAATTCCTAAAGTTCACGATGAAATACAAATACCTTTCTCGTCGCCTCTGCTTGCACTCCTCGCACATAGCGCAGTACACTTCTAGTACCGCTTGATGCTCCGTGTTCTCGTGGCACCTTCTGCAGGATATCCTGCAGTCTATGTAGCCAGTATTTAAGGGTATGATGATCAGCAACACCAGTGTTAAGAGTACTGGGGACCTGGAACAGAATATTTTCAGCTGGGTAAAGTGTAAAAATATATACAGGGTGTCTGTGTCTATTGTGTTGTGTGCCTTTTAGGCTGTGCTAAATAAATGTATTTTCATTTATTTTTGTCAGCGGTTAGGTCTGTTAAAAGCGGAAATAGCCCTTGACAGTGAAAATAGCAGCTTTTGATTCGTTTTCAGCGTCATTGGCTAAAGATTTCATTACACGCAGCTCTGGCGTTTAAAGAAAAACAAGGCGTGTGTAGAGTCATTTATTTGTTGATTCATATGTTTGGTTCATTTCACTCATTCCATCCAGGATATTTAAATTATGAGTCAATGAGGAAACCTCATTAGATAGTTATCATCTCTCGTATTATTTTAATACTCCGAAGATGTTTTCATTGCATTTGCGTCAGTTAGATAAGTTATTGAAGGCTGAAATTATTCCATAAACTAGACTTTATGTTCCTTGGAAGATGAATTCAAGAATAATTTACCGAAAATCTTACTAACATTATGTAACAAGGCCAAAAGTACGACTCTTCACAAGTCTGCAGCCATTGCCTTCAATATGTACCCCAATAATTAAGTTCCTAGTATAAATACTTAATTGTATAATTTACTAAGCATTGTATAGTTTTAATTATTTACTGATACCAATTTTTTTTATTAAGTAAGTACCTATTAATTTAAAATTTCAATTGCTCGTCAAAATATTGATAAAATGATAATCCATACCCGAATTTAGCATCATGTTTCTCAATATCCATTAGAAAAGCGTAGGTTTTCGTTTGTATTAAAGTTGAACACTATTTGTGGATCGTTTGTTCGCGCTAGTTTCTACTGATGTGTTCTGAGTGTAATATATTTCAGCGGTGTGTTACGCAAACATTGCGAAAACAATTTATGTGCCGCGAAGTTATTTGTTTTAGTTATCGAGGAATCAGGTGTTCAGTGTTTAGGTGTTGACGACGGTGGATACTCCTTCGAGTATTGCGGAAACACGAACAATGTGGAGTTGTTGTGATTTATGTAACAGATTTAAGTATCTTGAGATGTAAATTTTCTCTAGCAAATCTTTATTTCTTTTTGTTCTATGCCATGTTCTGCAACTGAATCACTGATGCAGTTGTAATCAAACTCAAAGCATTTATTTCAATTAAACCATGTACAGGCACTTTTGAATTGTCAAGGAGTCAGTCAGTCAGAAATATGAAGCTAGTTGCCCATTCCAAAACGTAGTAGGTACCTATGGAGAAGAACGGGCAAGAAACTCCACGGACACTCTTTTAAACAAAAAATTGTTACATAAAATTGGTTACATTATTCAAGTTGAAATTATACATGTGAGAACAATGTAAAAAGACGTGCACGTTAAAAGCGTCCGTAATAAAAAGATAAAAATAAAGAACAATTCAAAAATTTCAATTAATTAAAATAAGCCATGGCAGATAAGAGATGACCAGTCACAACTGACGGCGCCCGTTCACGAACATGACACATGGATTAGCACCATTCAGCTCAACCATTTTGAAGGGAGCTAAATGATCCAACACACGCGCCACCATCAGCGAGACATCTGAGTGAGCATGACATACTCCCAGCCGCCAGGGCACACTCAAGTCAATGAAAGACATATTACCCGGTGAATGGTAGCTCTTTAGTACATAGTACTCACACCAGTGCTATGCAATTATATAATACAAAGGAAATTGAGTTTATACAATGCAAAGATGGTGTTACAATCTTCAGCAGCTCCAACAGTATTTTCAAATGTTAATCAATTAGTTGTGGTTGTGGAGCAGGACCAGCATTGAGCCAAGCATTTTTATCAGAGATGTAATCCCCCAACTTATAATATGCCTGCCTGCATAGTGTGCGTTTTATACAAGATTTGAATTTCGTCTCATTCAGTTGAAGTATGTGGGGAGGAATTTTATTATAACATTTTAAACAGTACCCCATGAAGGATGAGTCTACTTTTGCCAGTCTAAAACCTGGTTGAACTAATAGGTCCCTATTTCTTGTGCTATAATTATGTCTATCACCTCTTTTACTAAAAAGATGTAAATTTTTTCTTACGTACATGATGTTTTCATAGATATATTGACAAGGTACCGTCATGATGTTAATATCCTTAAACAGTTCCCTTAGAGAGTCACGCCTGCGGAGATAATATATGGCTCTGATTGCTCTTTTCTGCAGAATAAAAATAGACTCGATGTCTGCAGCCCGTCCCCACAGTAAAATACCGTAAGACATGATACTATGAAAGTAACTAAAATAGACCAGCCTTGCGGTATCTACATCAGTAAATTGACGGATTTTTCTGACGGCATATGCTGCTGAACTTAGCCGTCCTGCAAGAGATGTTAAATGAGGACCCCATTGTAGCCTTGAGTCGAGCGTGATCCCTAGGAAAACAGTTTTATCGACGAATTCTAGTTTCTCTTGATTCAATACTATCTCACAGTCACTACTTTTGACATTTGGTAAAGAAAATTTTATGCACTTAGTTTTTTTTCCATTTAGTACTAAATTATTAGCAGTAAACCAATTTTGGACCTGCAGTAGGGCGTTATTTACGTCGTCAAAATTTGTAGCACGTCTATCTACCTTAAAAATTAAGGAAGTATCGTCAGCAAATAACACCATTTGTGGTTGATTTTTTAATAAATGGAGTAGATCGTTAATATACACTAAAAAGAGGAATGGACCCAATATCGAACCCTGTGGCACACCCATTTTTACTTTTAAACCTAATGAATTGACACCATTTATTTGAACTTGCTGTTGTCTATCATTTAAATAAGATTTTACTAAATTGAGCGCAAGTTTTCCAAGTCCGTAATGCTCAAGTTTCAAGAGCAAGGTTTCGTGATCGACGCAATCAAATGCCTTGGAGAGGTCACAAAAGATTCCAATGGCGTCTTGGGCCTCTTCCCACGCGTTAAAAATATGTCTTAATAAGGTTACACCAGCGTCGGTCGTACAACGTCCCTTGGTGAAACCAAACTGTTGATCGTGAAGGATTTTATTCGTGTTAAAATGATTGAGCATTTGATTAAGCATTACCTTTTCAAACACCTTGCTGAAAACCGGCAACACGGATACGGGTCTATAATTATTGGTGTCTTTACTGTCCCCGGATTTGAAAAGTGGTATTACTTTACTGTATTTCATTAAATCCGGGAAGACTCCTTGATCTACACACAAATTAAATATTAAGGCTAAGTAAGGCGCTATGGTCTCAATAATGGAGGTACAGACTTTAACTGACATTCCCCAAAGATCTTCGGTCAATTTGATCTTAATTTGCTTAAAAGCTTTTATTACTGTTATAGGGTTAATATACTGAAAGTTAAATTCAATTGGGCAGGCTGAAACATTCGCCGTTACTAAATCAAAAGAGAGCGAGGGCGATGAATTTAAGGATTCAGTAGTTTTAATTGGGATACTGGTAAAGAAATTTACAAATTCTTGAGCAACTTCTTTGCTATCGCATATGAGACCACCACATGACGTACTCAGTGTGTACTCAGTATTATGCTTTTTGTTCCTGTTCGTTTCATTATTGATAATTTTCCAAACCGTCTGTATTTTATTATCTGCTGATTTAACCTTGTTGCTAATATATAAGGCTTTAGCTGCCTTACAAGCGTTCTTAAAAGTTCTAGAATAAGTGGCAACATACTTATTAAAAGTTTCCGTGTTAATATAAGGCTTAAGGCCATACAGCTCGAAAAGTCTTTCCCTACTTTTCCTAAGTCCTTTAGTTGCCCAGTCACTAAATAAAAACTTAGGGCTGATAGTTTTAGTGTTCTTCTTAAATGATTTATTGAACTCGGTTTGGACTAACGAAAAGAATTCTTTATATAAAAAATTGACATTGTTCATTGTAAGGTTCTGATTACTTAACTTGCAAACTAAAGTGCTATTAAATTTATTTAAATTAACAGCTGTTATAGGTCTAAATTGTATCTGCACTTTTTTTATTGGTATGTTGGACTCAAAAGTTACGGTTTGACCACTGTGATCAGAAGGGAGATAATTAACGATGGCTTTATCTAAATAGTCGCAGCAACAAAACACATTATCAATACATGTAGCAGTAGTCGTAGTTATTCGGGTTGGTTCTACAAACACATTTAATAAATTGAATGATTTGAATAAATTTAAAAATCTACTGGTATTTGAATTGTTTTCTAAAATGTTAATGTTAAAGTCACCACAGATAATTACTGATTTATTACCAGTTGCAAGTTTTGCCAAAACATCTTCCATTACCGACTCAAATATGGAGTAGTTTTGATAATTTGGGGGTCTGTAAACGCACACTATGACATGCTTATCTAGCTCTACACAAGACAGTTCAATGCTATGTTCAACCGATAGTTCAACTATGTCATTACGGGTTTTTGATTTAATAGAACTTTTAATTAAGATTAGTGAACCACCACGCAGCATTGATTTTCGGTTAAAACAGCTGGCCACACTATAATTCTCATAGTTAATTAACATTTCATAATCTTTTAACCAATGCTCAGTTAAACAAATAATGTCATACATTGTTTTTTCTAAAAACAATTCAATTTCCAATTGTTTGGAAGAAAAACCTTGAATATTTTGATGAAATAATTTCAAGGATTTCTGCTTAGCCCCTTTTGTACAGTTAACTATGTTAGTGCTAGAAAATACCTTTTTATTATTAAGTGTAACTATACTGTTAGTGGTACCTTCTGTTGTCTTACAAACTAGTTTAAACTATTTACATTAATATTAGTACTATTACTAATTGTTGTGCTAATTATAGATGACTTCGACATACTAATTATGTCTGGGTTAATATTAAAAGCTAATAGCCTAGCTATTTGACGACTAAAACTAATGGGCAGATACACTGTATCCCTAGTCGACCTTAGCTTATCAACAAAAATGTTGGTGTCAAAAAATATAAACTTGTCACTATGGTGACTAACTAAGAAATGCATGTAATTATTTAACATGCTAATGTAGTTGTTTTGCCTGTTTGACAAGTGCTCAAAGTAGGGAAAAGCACACAAAATTATTTTGTTACAATTTAACTTCAATAGCTCGGTGACACTATCATTTATATCATCTTTTTTAACATTAAGACTATTACCTATAAGAACAGTAATAATGGCATTAGGATCATATTCCTTGTTAATTATTGAAGACATTATTTGTTTGTAGGAATTCTGAGGCATACAATAATTTTGAGAAGAATGACTCAGGTTGTTGCTAAGTAATTTACCTAAGCCTTTTCCAAAACTATCAGAAAACATGATGGAACAGTAAGAAACTTTACTACTACAAGGGAGAGGACTAGCTACTGTATGAACTACTTGCAATGGCCCTTGAGCATCTGGTGTATCTTTATTGGGAATAGAGATCTGAGCATTTCCTGACTGGTACGGGACCTCTGTTGCCTCAGGTTGGAGAGTGCCAAGATTGGATTCCCTTTGCAATGAAGATTGAGGGCTTCTGAGAGTCAGCGTGTCTACTTTGTCTGGATTTGAGTTGCACATTTCCACTAACTCATTCGCAGCAAGGATGTGCTCTTGGATTTGTTTTTCAGATCTTACATACTTGGTATAGAGTGACTGTAGTGATGCTTCTAGTACCTGAATTTCAGACTGTAATTGTTGAGTGTCAAACTCATAAATGTTCTTACTGTCTTCTAATTTAATTTGAAAGTTATTTAATTTATTTATAAGAAAACCACGTTCTTTCCTTAGTTTAATATTATTGGAACTGTGTTTTTGTTGTTTCCTATATTTATTGCATTTATTTATTATTTTATTAAGCTTTGCATATTTTTTAATTTTATTTTGACTTACTTTATAATTACTATTATTATGTTTCAATATGGTATCTTCAGTAAGATCTATTGTTATTAAGGAATGCGGGTTGCAAGTAGTGTTTAATAATTCATTATACAAGCTATTATTTTCCTTAACCTGAGTACATTCATTTTGTTTCTGTAAATGAGTAATTCTTTCATTTGCATGCATTAATTCTTCTTCTAGGTCCCTAACCTTAGATAAAGCCTCCTCATATATGATACTGCAGTTGTTGAAACCATTTGTGACCACCCGCAGTTTGTCCCGTTCATCAACAACATCCAGGTATTGCTGATGAAGGTCCACTAGCTCCCGTTTTAAGCCTGTGTTTTTGAAAACGACCTTCTCGACTTCCTTCTCACTTTCATCTATCTCCTGTAACAGCTGTTGACATTTACTGTTTGAAGCCTCAAGATCTTGGACGGTCGTTCTCAATTTAAGCTCCAACTCCTGAGCTGCAGCCTTACGGGTCATCACAGGCATGGTTTCAGGGATTAGTACTGAAAGTAAAATTAAAGGAACGTTAAGAACTACTTAGACAGGCAAACAAAATAGGAGGAAAGCTAGAAATGAAAGGAAAAATGGGAGAAGTTAGTGTTGCTTTATAGAGAAATGAGGTAGGCTGCTAAATCTAATTGAAATGCAACTTGATTCGATCAGATACTAATTACATTGATTATATTTTCATAATTATGATTTTACTTTTCCTTATGTGGGTAGGATGCCTAGATTAAAATAAAATTTTAGTTTTACATAAAGTTAACAATGCAAAACCGGTATATAACGTTCTTGTTGTTTTGTATTCTAGTATTATACTATAGATTAAAAGTATTTAGAAAACATAAGTTTCGTTATCTTATAGGTAACCAAAGCGACTTAGCTCCACTGCTGTGAGCCAAATTAACCAACAAAACTGATTCTAGGGATCAATTACGGTGTGTTACAGAGTCTAAGAGACGGCTGTGTGGTAATTAAAGAATAAAAGTAACAATACTCCCCGTTTAAATCCGCAGGTCGAACATCAGCTGTTCGTGATAGGTTACCGGTAACGGTGGGCAACCAAACACTGTGTTTAATCAGGAATATTTGCAGGAAAACAATAATCCTGAATATTTAGGTAGTTATTTTACATTTACTGATATTATTTCACTATAAATACACTTAAAATTAATTAAAACTAATTTTAAAACACGGAACAAAATTTTGACATTTCACTCGGGCAGTGTTGCCAGTCAGCCCCCATAATGTAACCATAGCCGTCATTTTCTAAACGTTGTTTTCCTCCTAATTCCTTCAGTTCTGTTTGTCCTAGGCACTATTCAACATTTCCCGGTATCTCGATCGCTGTCGTCGTTGGCTAGAACCTACATGTTCTTTATCGTGTTTATTTTCTGTTGCTGGAAACACTGTCTCGTTTAGTTTACCTAACACAAAATATGTAAGTTAACACTATATCGGTCGGAATCTTTTGAGGTATTGTTACAGGTTTAACCGACCTGGGCGACTCAGACTGACGATAATCTATTTCAATATTAGTTTTTTTTAAGCTGCACATTATCGACAATAAATCCTATTATCTCCATGGATTTACCAAATCTTTTACCAGGATCTGTTAGATACGGATAGAATGTGCTCAAATTTGCCTACCTGTTTCTAAGGCAACCTTACTTAAAGCACCAACCTTTGTCACACAAAGTTTGACAGCGCATTTAGTAGTACAAATAGAGTTGATCACAGAACCCGGAGAACAATGATCAATTGAAGAGGACGGCGCGCCAGTAGCCGGTCGTTAGTCCGGGCCGGGCCGTAACCGGCACAATAAGCCGGCGGCCGTCACTCTCGGCCCTACGTGTGTGGAGTACGGATGAGCTGGCCTTATACCATCATACATGAACTTACAGAAGGTGTATCTGCACAAATAAACAGACAGAACACTCACTGAGCTAGAGAAAGTCCGAAAAAACTCAAATCCAAATTTCAAAAATTTTGTAGTAATTTTTTTTTTTGTTATTTTTTTTCTGGTGTATCATAAATTATAATTAATAAATACACTTTTGAATTGTCAAGGAGACGATTAGTCAAATAAATTGGCCAAGTGCGAGTCGAACTCGCACACGAAGGGTTCCATACCATGTCGTACAAGATTTAACACTATGAATTTGTAACACTTTCGTAAAGGTAACAACAGAGGCGCTATAAAAAAACAAAGATTTGTAAAGAAATTGTCTAATTTTAATGAAAAATGTTGTTGTGTTAAAAAGGTGTAGGAGTATATTTCATTTATTTTAAGAGAAAAATATCAAGTTAACTTTATCCAGTAACATGCATTAACTAAAGTCAAAGTTATTTATTTGCTACTAACATAGTATTAGTAGGTATAAATAGGTATATATGGTAGGTAAGCAGGTAGATATGTAGGGTAGGTAGGGTAGGGTAGGTAGGTAGGGTAGGTAATTAGATAGAAATAGGTAATTAGGAAAGGTAGGTGCGCCGTAGATAAGTACTTAGTGCTAACCGTGCGAAGCCGGGCCGGGTAAAGCTAGTTACTTATAAATAAAAGGATTTTTCTTGCTACATCAGACTATATTGTACAAAATAGAATGTACGCCAAATTTTAATTATAACTGTGCGTTTGCACTGGCGAAACATTCACAACAAAACATGTTGGAATCTCTATTTTCTGTCAATTTTTCATACCTACAATGTTTGACAGGAACTAGAGATTTCAACATGTTTTGTCGTGATGTTTCGCCAGTGCAAACGCACGGGTCAATACAGGTATTTATTTGCGTTATTTTTGATAGTCATACAGAAATCTATTATTTCTTACTTATTATTTTTACACATCCCATCGGACTATGAGAGTGAGGGAAGAGAGAGTGCACTCGTGTCTGCGCACACACTTATATATAATATCTCCCGCGCCGAAGGCCAGTCTCCGTTGAGATTGGCCGCCGTGGCCGAATATTGTTACACCAATAATTTTTCTCAATATGAAATTGTATCCACAACGGTTTAAGGTAGCTGAATAGTACACTGTATGTGCCAGCATTCATTTCAATGTTACTGAATATAATTGTTTATTGCAGTGTAGTTTTAACATGACGTACACACATCAACACCGTCTAGGGACTTTGAAAAAAGTCGATAAAGTTCTTAACTCAAAAAATACTGGCCGGTTTTAAAATCTTGTGAAGAAAGTTTATTTTGTAGACCTTTTTGGATCATGGAAATTTAAATGATCGATATGCTGCCATGATAGTAGGTACTTACTAATTCCATGTCATTACTCCGACTATGAAATAGTTATCTGTGGAATTTATATCGCATAATATTTGCATGAAATACAAAATTATTTTTTTAAGTTGCAGAAAATCGCCCATATTATATAAAATACGTTATGAATCGGCGTTTTTACTATTTGTTGATTATAAACAGTAAATGTTACATGATAAACAAAAGTTTCAAATTCCTAATTTGTTTAGTTGTTGAGATAGAGCTCGTACAAAAATGGTCTAAAACAGACAACTTCTACGGCCCCCTAATTCATCATTTTTGAAGATAAAAACAAATAAAAATATTTATTCTCTACTCGATGAGCTCTAGAAAATGATACCCCACATGCCAGGGTCAGATTTTTTTTTTTTCAAAATTTAATTTTATTGTATGGCGACCCCCTTTAATTTTTAATTTTATTATTTGTTGCTCTTGCGGCAATAGAAATGCTCAATCTGTGAAATTTTCAACTGCCTACCTATTACGGTTCATGAGATAGAGCTCGCTGACAGACAGACGGACAGCGGAGGCTTATGAATAGGGTTCCGTTTGTCACCCTTCGGGTACGGAACCCTAAAAAAATGAATCTAGGTGCCCATTCTAAAGCGTAGTAGGAGAAGAACAGGCAAGAAACTCCATGGACACTCTTCAAACAGACATCGAATTACCAACTGTCTTTGTAACTGACGCCCGGAACAGCAGCTGTTTTTTGGCTATAGAGCATATTTACAGCGGCTGCGCGAAAGTTTCCTCATCGAAATAAACGCGTCATATTTTTCTCCATTTCAAGTAGCTTGTGGAACTTCTGTAACTACCTGCCTGCGTGGTGGTTGGGCTGACGTGTGTTGTGTTGTGAACGGGTCACTTGGTTTGTTTTTATTCGGCAGATATAGGCTTAACGGTTTAGTACCAAATGTTTGCTAGTAGAAAGAGAAAAGGTAGCATGATTATTTCACTATTTTCTCGTACCGTCGGATAAAGTTGATTTATGAAACGGTAATAGAATTAACTATTCAAAAATATACTTACACAACTGAACCTTGAGAACCCGTACACTTCAGCTTATTTTTGAGAGAAGAAGACTACACCACTTCCTATAAGATCTACCTCTAGAGTCAATTTAATCTTCTTGCGCGTGGTAAGAGTCAGTATTTCTTTTTTGTAGTGTGCTAAAGTTGATAAAATGAAACCAATTAGATAGCTTCTTGTTGCGGTGCTGTGTAACAAAGTAGCAAAGTGTTATGTAGTGCTATAATGCAGTATATGATACAATGAAACTGCCACATTACATTGCTACGATACAAATGTAACCGCCACATATGGTTGTAACCCTAAGCAGTGTCTTGCACTTGTTGTTGAAAACAAAACGAGTGTATACGGGTTCTTTTATATTATAACAGTTTTTTTTAAGCGTTCATAATTCTATGGAACTCCCAAATATGTATTTACTTAGCATCAGCTCAGTCAACAAGGTTTGTTAGTGGGGCTGACTGTCCTGATTGAGTTGGATTTAAGTACATGACTGAATATTTTAATAGAGTGATACAAAACACGTTAAAATTCGCGTACACAACTACTCAGTTCAACATAATATCAACTCCGTCCCGAAAAAAAAACCCGCTAAGAACTTACCTAATAAAAAACTTGGTTTTATTATAAAAACGATAGTTTACCAAAAAACAGCAATTGAGCATACTTAACACAACTTCACATGTTTTCCATGCCATCTTCGCTAGAAGCACGTAGTTATATGCCTGTGGGTGCGCTGGCGCGCGTGACCAGACTCGCAACACGCGGTGCGGGTTCAGGCGCGTCCGTGTTTTTGTTGTGACGACCATCTGAAAGGGAATGGCATAGTAGTGTTCTTTGTTTGAGAAAATGAACGATGATTTTGGAATATTTTGATTTTACTTCCTTACTTGTTGAGTCGCATTTTGCATGTTTCGACAATCGTGCAGTATTACCTTGTCATATTCATCACTCCGTTAACGCGTCACGCCGTATAATATCGTAATAAAACACCCAGTGTTTGCGTTCACTTCATTATATAATAAAATTAAACAAGTAGGTACCTACCCTCTTATCCGTTGCCTAGCAACATCATAGTACTATTAACCACAGTCTAGTGCTCTCGCAGACGGGGCTCGACATCACACAAATAACTGCAGAAGGTGCATTTATCCAAACTTATACGAATATTCACTTGGAACAGTAGATAACATTGGAGACACATAACTAGTGCACGTATCTACCATTGCACAGCGTGAGCAATTTCCAGCCGGAGCAGTGAAAGATTGAGAATTGCTGCAAAATTCTTGCTTGCCTGAGAAGTGGTACAAGATAACGAAGGTTTTTTTCAAATCTTGACCTGCTATAAGAGTATGGTATGGTTTGGCAGCTGGTTTTCTGTATCTTACTTTTCTGCGACTACATCAGTCTGTATGCTAGGCCGCGCGTGGTAATTGACTTGTTACCATTAGATGCATGAAGAACGCAGTATTTGCATGCGGAATATTGATAGATAGGCATTCTTTTTGTGACAAATTCAATCATTTTGATTTGCCACCACAGTTTGTCAACTAATCACGCTGTAGATTGTAGGAAATCTCCACCATTGCAATTTATCTTCCGTCAAATTTCGGCAAATCTTCCGTCGCCGACGCTGACAACTGATTTCAAGAGACATGGCGTGATATTATTCGAGTTCTACTCAAATGAAATTCTCCAACTAGCCGTATGCCGTGTACGTATGTACACTGTCCATTTCATTGATGACTGGACACGTACGTGTAATTACATAATGTACACGCGTATTACCTAACTAGATTCACTATATGGTGTGTAATGAAATACACATATCATTACGGCTGTATTCCCCGTAGGGTTGGGCAGAGGTGTAACTATAGTACACTCACATATCGCCAGTTAATTATGTTTGGGTCCCATACCACTGTCTAATGTTGCTACCTAAAACTTTAGGTGGTCATCCCAGATAGAATATGAGGTTCCTGGATAACTTGTACGCTCGGATTAAATAACTTGTTTTTCTTTTTACCATGGTTAAGATTGTTGAGTTGCGAGAATACCACAGCATGATATATTTTAAACTCGTGAAGCCTAACCAATCAAATTCCCCCCATAGAACGAATATCGATTTGAACAGAACGCACGTAGCACAGAACTATCGATTGTCAGTAATTTGGTACTCACCTTTATTGTCGACTACGCCTAATTGCATAGACAATAATCAGTGGACTCTAGCATATTATACTTGACTTCATATGGATAATTGACGATCAATACTATTGTGTTAAAATATGATGGCTACCAAAGACGGTTAGAATAAACATAACGATATTTAACAGTACAGAGACATTGAGCGAATTGGTCTCCACTGCATTACAATCAAGCAATCTAATGAGCTGCATTGCATTCCATCTGCAATTCTTAATACGTTAATGCTCTTGATTTTTTGTCTTTAGGTATTGTTCCTGGAAAAACTGTCCTCTTTATGACAACCTCCTGTTCATAGATTTCCCCGATTCTCAAACACACAACTTCAGCCTTTCTTGCCATTAGGTTAACAAATTACCATTACACAAAGTTCCATCACTCCTGTCTTTGATACACATCATCACGTCTTCCGCAGATGTTTACTTCGTTAGCGAAACAATATTTATGAAACGCATTATACCTGCTAGGTAAGTACGTAAGTACACGCGATAAAGCGTTAAATTGGCTTACTCTTACCGGATTACCTGATGCTGGGACACACAGAATTTTATATCACCCCGCCATGTTTGACGAACTAAGATAAACTCCGAGTAAAGCTCGGCCGATTATTTATTAACGTATTGACACTAACTTGTTGTTTATTATTCAGTAAACATGTTTATATCGTAATTATTTATGCACAAGTTTGATAAACCTGATGGATTAGTTTATTAGTTGTTACTCTGTTATTACCGCTCGTAACGTGTTGTTTAAGTAGTTGATTTAGAAATTGGATTTTGAAGTCTGACGCTATGGGTTATTTCAGTAATGTTTAGTCCAATACCAATACAATTTGTGTGATTACTATCTAGTACTTATCTAAATATTGTCGTTAATCATCAGTGGAGCATTACTGTATAGGTACATTTTACATTAAGTAAAAGCTTTTCTGAAAACTGATGGTAGGTAATTACGTAAGAATCTTACCAACATCGAAATTGCGAATTGTTTTACTTCAGCTACTATTTTGTAATATTTTCTATTCAGGGGAGACCATTTTAAAATTGTTCGCTTGTTCTACTTTTCATCCGAATACTGTTTTACCCAAATCAGCGAAAACTTTCTCAAGGGTATGAATATATTTCACTATGCCATGTAGCAGTAAAATTCAATAAGAGCATTCTTGACCAATATATATCGTTGCATTGAACTTCTGTAGCCCTGCAAAGCTCTCTTTGTTACCCAAGAAGCAGAGGAGGATGTATACGGGATGTATTATTATCCAGAATGTACATTAACCTGTATTTTTCTTTGTGTTCCAGGTATAAAATGTCCGGTATGCAGCAAGTTCGTGTTGCCGGACGACATAGAGTGCCATCTCGTCATGTGCCTCACCAGGCCAAGACTCTCCTATAATGGTTAGTATCTACTTAATAATCTTACATTAATTAGGTGCTTGATAGTTTTTCAGGGGTATCCAAAGGGTCTCGTGTTACCCAGAACTGGGTTGTG
Source organism: Conistra vaccinii (assembly GCA_948150665.1). Classification (NCBI taxonomy): domain Eukaryota; kingdom Metazoa; phylum Arthropoda; class Insecta; order Lepidoptera; family Noctuidae; genus Conistra; species Conistra vaccinii. Next base: position 1,027,746 of record OX411332.1, on the reverse strand, counting down.
GATAGGCACTGGATTGTCAGATAGGCAGTACCTCCTCTATGTAAAAACTGGTATTCATGCGCCATCCGGACTGGACTGGAGGCCGACCCTAACGAGGGAGAATCCGATTAATGTGAAAAGCATTGAACTGGTCGTCGTGGCGAGGCTTGGGGAGGCCTATGTCCAGCGGTGGACGCATTCGACAGAATGAAATGCAAGAATGAAACACTAATAAGATATAATATAGACCGATTTGCCCTTTAGTCTTGATGCCAACCTTTTTTTTAAGAAAAACCTAGTCTAGTTCCAAAGGATTTACGATTGAAAATCTACTAAAGTTTTATGTTATGGTGTATTTTTAAAACAGTGAAAATTATAATGCAGTGAGTCAATAGTGCATTGCATAGCTTAGTCAGCTTCTTCGAGTGGAGTTCGTAAACACAAACGACGTGCGAGCGCTACAACAAACACCAGTGAACTATTTTGATAGCTAGCTCAAAATAATTCACTGGTTGCAATATTACCTAAATGAAGTGCATATATATATATATACTAGCTGACCCGCACCCACTTCGTTGGGCGGTAAATAGCCCATGTCACTGTCCATCCTTTTATTTAACTATTAACTATCTCCACTTAAAAAAAAACATCAATTCGTCACTCCGTTTTGCCGCGAAAGATGGACAAACGACATCATCATTATCCACAGGCTGCATAGATTGTCTTTATGAGGATGTTAAAGTTGTTAATGATGAAAATATTTAAATGTAATTAATACTAAGTTTTCACTTCTGCCGGGAGTCTTGCGAACTCTATTTGTGGACAACTGCTGTCTCTCTGCCTGAGCTCTAAGTCGCTGCGAACGCTCGACACTTGACTCTCGCTCGCGTAAGTCAGAGGTCCTTACATTTTGTTCATGAAGACGTTGGGAACGCTCCAGCCTCGACTCTCGTGCACGTAACTCAGAGGTTCTCAGATTTTGTTGTGCAAGGCGTTGCGAACGTTCGACACTCGACTCTCGTGCGCGAGCCTGAGAGTTTCTCTGATTTTGTTCAGCAAGGCGTTGTGAACGTTCAGGTGAAGATTCTCCCATACGACGTATTCTTGCTGCCCGTGCTTGAGAACTATGGTTAGAAAGTCGGGACCTGGCTCTCTTAGGCATTTTCAAATGTTTAAGAAAATGTTAATAGCCTGTAATATTCTAGCTCTGAAAAGAACTGTTGTTTAGCCCTGAAAAGAACTGTTGTTTAGTCCTGAAAAGAAATGTTTTTTAGTCCTGAAAAGAACTGTTGGGTAGCCCTGAAAAGAACTGTTGATTAGCTCTGAGAAGAACTGTTGTTTAGCTCTGAGAAGAACTTTTGCGTAGGTGTAGTTTTAAGAATGAAGTCTAATAAAAATCGAACGAAAATGATTAGACTTACTCATAGATCTAAACTCCCCTCCCGCACGCGCACCCCCGCCTTGGTGACGCTCACTTCGCAACGCAGAAATAGTAATATTTTAATTTCGCCATAACTTCAAAACCAAACGTCCAATTTTAATCTTTTAAATACCAAATATTATCTACATAAACTGTTCTTAGTCATGAAATAATTTATTTTGATAAGGATTAATAGCATGAGTAAAATAAATGCGTTTAAATGTAGTTCAAAAAAAAATTAAGATTTTTAAATAAAAAAATGGTTGTTGTGCCTCACTCGACACAGATAGGTATAGTGTATTGCGGACTTTTTTGTATATATTTATAAGATCTCCAATTAATTAGAACATTTTATGGTTCTATCTTTTATAGTTTAGGCAGCGTACGCAAAATAAGTAACTTTTCTGGTTGATTTTTTACACCTTGTGTCCGAAAAACCCAAATATTATACGGAACCCTATTTTTTTCCAAAATAAAATTTAGCCTATGTTACTCGTGGATAATGTAGCTTTCGAATGGTGAAAGAATTTTTAAAAACGGTCCAGTAGTTTTTGAGCCTATTCATTACAACCAAACAAACAAAGTTTTCCTCTTTATAATATTAGTGTGGATAAATAAAAAAATAAAATGCTGTTCGTTGGTAAGCGCATCACTGGACCGATGCGACATTTTTTTTGTTTTATAATATTCGTAATTTTTTGTCCGAATTAGGTTTTTATGGAAAGAAAAACTTCCCGGATACTATTCAACTTCTGGAAAAAAGGAAACTCTGTATGAGGATGTTTGTATGAATTATTGAAAGGGCGTCTTTCGGGTCAGCTATCTATACAAATATACATATAAATAAAACTGAAGTTTCTGTACAATTTTCTCACGCAATCAGTATAACTAATTTAATAAATATAGGTACAATGTTTATAGGTATAATGTATACATAATAGTAAAAATTCAGTGTATGTATTATAACGTACCTAGGTACTTAATATTCTAATTGGGGCGTGGCGTTAATTCCAGCACATGTTGTATTTATAAAGCCCTCTTCATGTGCCATAAGAAGCCGGGTACTGTTAATTATTCAGCTGTTTCCACAAAGCCTTTTGATTCATAGATATAAGAAAGAAGCTTTTACTACTACTTTGTTTTAAAACTAATTAGCCATCAAGTTAAATTACCTCGGTAACTCCCAACAAGATTTGCGAAGCAGCTGAATATAATTCACAATGCAATTCGCCAAGAAATAGTGGAAATAAGCACTTTAGACCAGGACAGAGGCTTTCCTGGTAATTACCGACGAGACTTTGAGTGAAATACCTCATTAACCATTTATGTAGAACCCGGCAAGAGAAGCAGTGAAATTATGCTTGTCTTTGCATTACTGTTATTACTATTTTCCTTGTTAACTGAAGGAGAAAATCTATTTTATGTAACTTATTTACTTCTGTAAAGTTTTAAGATTCAATGTTGTGAAAAGTGGTAGTTTAAAGCAATGTGAAGTCAGAACCAATTTATCGAGTGAAGTTTATTAAATTAGGGAGACTGCTTAGAAGAAGTTTAACTTTACTAAATACTAGTATGAAATGTTTGGTTGGGTTAATTAATTTGAGTTTAAAACTTTTTCAATAGTTGAAGTACCTATGTTTAAGCTCGCTTTGTGTTTATTCATTTCTGATGATATTAGGTATTGGTCTCTTGTAAAATCACTCTTTAGTTCGGCTCAATTTATGCATCCAACAATATAACTAGACAAAATGGACTGACTTAAAATTGGGCCACTTTGAAAACCTTAAGATTTTAAGATACCTATCTTCCATAACCCACGTATTTGTGTTAGTACGTTCTTCTCTAATGATTCGGTACTGTGTTTCCAGAGGATGTGCTGAGTGACTCGAAGGGTGAGTGTGTGATCTGCCTTGAGGAGCTCTCAGCCGGAGACACCATAGCCCGCCTGCCCTGCCTTTGCATCTACCACAAGGGGTAAGAACGTTCTACAATTATTATATTAGTTATAGTTTAGTTGTTAGTTACGTTGTCTTGCAAGGAGGAGCTCGTGGCTAAGTAAAAACGAGCCGCACGGGTTGATACATCAGGTTAAGCTACGCTTGCCGGGGTTGGTCAGTGGATGGGTGACCATTTTCACATAGGTACCGAAACTCCTCCGTGCCTCGGAAAGCACGTTAAGCCGTTGGTCCCGGCTGTCATTCGTGAATCTTTGACAGTCGTTACGAGTCGTCAGAAGCCCGAAAGTCTGACACCAGTCTTATCGTATTACCCAGTTACTGGGTTGTGGAGGTCAGATAGGCAGTCGCTCCATGTAAAATACTGGTATTCAGCTAAATCCGGTTAGACTGGAAGCCGACCTCAAGATAGTTGAGAAAAGGCTAGGAGAGTCTTTAGCAAGGACCATTATTAATTTATATTTATTGTAATAGTAGGCTTTATAACCATCGACATACCTCCTTTCTATAGTTACAATGCCTCTGTAGGTAGGTACTGTTCAGTTCACCAACACCTGAAATATGGTGATTATGTGTATTGTCATTTTATGGAAGATAAATGAGAAATGTGTGACTATGGTGTAACGTTGTGCAACTGAATAGTCGAGTGTTGCTATACTGATATTTAGTAAGTTACTAATCACAACACTAAAACACATGTCACAACACTATCTATCTCAGTATAGCTCTTTGCTCTGTCATTTGACTTCCGTTTACTGTACTGGTGACAGCTAACCTCTAAGGTCAGCTATGAGCCCCGAATCTAGGGGTTCACCATACGGGTTGAGGGCAGGACCCCTTACCTACTAGTTCCTGCCGGCTACCTCAACCTAACGCGTAGCAGTACTGCACGCTTTCCTACGGCCTACCGCCGAAAGCCTGTGCTGAGCAGGCCACGTCTCCACGTGCTACCGACGCTCACTACCTGGCGTCCTACGAGGGCCGTCCGCCCTACTACTGCGGAGCCTGTGCTGACAGGCCCCCACGTCTACCACGTGCTGCCAAGGACGGTACCCTTCCTCTACCTATAAGTGCGAGTGCTCAGACAGCGTACAGGACCTGATCCGCGACCTAGCCGTGTTACTATCTATTTATCCTAATATATGTATTAACCTATCCCTTGTGTCTATTATTCTATCTACCTATAACTACCTACCTATCTCTTGGCAGCCTGCGCAGCCTACCCTGTGCAGCCCTAGCTGTCATAGTGGCGCCCCACGTTGGGCGCCACTGTAGCAGCTAGGGCTGCACAGGGTAGGCTGCGCAGGCTGCTAAGAGATAGATAGGTAGAGGTAGAAGAATAGAAACAGCTAGAAAAGTTAAATACGTATATTAGGATAGATAGAACACGGCTAGGTCGCGGGTCGGTCCTGAACGCTATCTGAGCTCTCGCACTTATAGATAAGAGGAAGGGTACCGTCCTTGGCAGCACGTGGTAGACGTGGGGGCCTGTCAGCACAGGCTCCGCAGTAGTAGGGCGGACGGCCCTCGTAGGACGCCAGGTAGTGAGCGTCGGTAGCACGTGGAGACGTGGCCTGCTCAGCACAGGCTTTCGGCGGTAGGCCGTAGGTAAGCGTGCAGTACTGCTACGCGTTAGGTTGAGGTAGCCGGCAGGAACGGGTAAGGGGTCCTGCCCTCAACCCGTATGGTGAACCCCTAGATTCGGGGCACATAGTAGATTATAGGTTAGCTGTCAACGGTACAGCGAACGGAAGTCAAATCAGAGCCCAGAGCTATACGGAGATAGATAGTGTTGTGACATGTGTTTTAGTGTTGTGATTAGTAACTTACTAAATATCATTATAGCAACACTCGACTATTCAGTTGCACAACGTTACAATGGCTATGGACAGACTACGTCATAGGGTACTTGTGTGTTTCTATAGGATACAGGAAAAGATTCCATACAATTTCGTATTAGGTGTTGATATGGCGCTGGCTCAACTTGTAACAAAGTGAAAGAGAAGCTTTGCCACATGCTACAGTAATTGTCTTTATTGAGGCCCGTGCAGAAAACACTGAGACACTGCAAATCTTGCAATAGTAAAAGCGGAAGCAATTTTAATAACAATAATTTAAATATTTTGCTGCATATTCTTTCTAGAAACGCAAAACTAAGCGTTTTGCGCAGTAATAAGTAGGTAAGTAATGCAAACAATTAATTTCTGCTCATGACTCACAATAAGTCATCACTAATAGCCCCGCGGGTGAATGGTTGAGACCAAACGACTTAAGTCACGGCTATCATGAATAATCATCGTTACGTCGCAAATGACTTATTTGTTTACCAACACTCGGTAATTATAATGATTTTAATCAGCAGCTAATCATGGAACTCAAATACTGCTTTGACTTAATCAACAGCTTTATCAGATGAATTTTTGGTCGAAGTATAGCTATTGCTTATCCTACTGAATAAATAAAATGTAATAAGTAAAATAATTATTTATTTTCGGGATAGTAAAAGGGCACAAGCCTCTTGTAGAGATATTATAATAATAATTCTAGCTTCTAACATACATAATAACTTGTTCAGTTTCATGTACAACGAAGGCTAGATAAAACAAAATGATAGTTTCACAATCAATTTGCCGATAGCGCGCCGTTATCTGATGATACCGACAGATAGTCGTTGTACATTGATTATTTATTGAAACACCGCGATTACCGGGAAGTGAATCAAATATGCAGCAATCTAGTTAAACCTGCAATATTATCAAAACATTATTATTGTGACGTTGATTATTCCTATGTTAATTGATTCATGGTGTCCATATAAAAAGGTTTTTGTAGAGAACTACTTTAGTAGGCTCTTTGATCTAACAACTGAATTTTTAAAGAATAGATCGGATATTATTTAGTTCCTAAAACTAGTTTTAATTGAACCTGTGTCTGTAATTAACTTTCCGTACTTAATGATAGCTTGTCCGCCGTAAGTCGTTGGTCCTGGCTGTCATTCGTGGATCTTTGGCAGTCGCTACGGGTCGTCAGAAAAGCCCGAAACTTTGACAACCAGTCTTACCAATGGGTATCGTATTACCCAGTCACTGAGTTGTGAAGGACAGATAGGCAGTCGCTCCATGAAAAATACTGGTATTCAGCTGCATGCCGTTAGACTGGAAGCCGACCCCATATAGTTGGGAAAAGGCTAGGCAGATGATGACTTAATGATAGTTTGTCAACACAATTCTTAATAGGTTTTTACCTACGTCAATTTACAACTTAGGTTCTTTCTTTCTTCTAAATAAAGATCAAAGAAATTCTGCCCTCCATTTTATTTTATATAATAAGTATTATTATATGGAATATTAATAATACGTATTTTTCACGAGTACCTATGGCAAATATAAAATGGAGGGCAGAACCCTCCATTTTATATTTGCCATAGGTACTCGTGAAAAATACTCTCAAATCCCTCTTAGCAACATGGCTGCCTCTTCAGGCCTCTGTAGAGCTCAAAGGGCGATACCTAGACAAGGCTTCCGATAAGGCCCTCAGCGATCTAGGTCGGCCGATACTTTAGTCGAGTATTCTGACCTGAACTACGCTGCTACCCTAGTACCCTACCTAGCCTGTTCGTAGATAGTGTTGTCAGATGTGCAGCTGCTCTATATACAACTGGTTGGGGAGTGCGTGTACCTGTGTGTGTGTGGTATTGGATGTTAAGAAGTAGTGGATTTTAACGCCTTCTGTTGAGGGCAATGATGTGTTTAATTAAAACTGGGCAGTTAGATGGCGATACTAGTTATTACAAGAACCTCGCCCAGGTTATATCTTTACAAAAGGTAGTCAAAGCGTTCAGTAATGAATATAGACGCTTTTAAGATTCAAAATTCATTTCTCTTGCAAGAGGCCTGTCCTAGTTTCCAGAAGCCATAATAAAATGTTTTTCTTGGTGTAAAATATTAACATGTATCCTTTCCTCATGTTGCAGATGTATAGACCAATGGTTCGAAGTGAACAGATCGTGCCCCGAGCACCCCGGAGACTAGTAGTGCGGCGCGGCGCCGCTGCCATGCGCGAGTGATACTTTTATACTGAACTGACTGTGCCCGCGGGCTTGTAAATATAAACTTATGCTAGTGAGATGTTTTACCGTTTAATGATTAAAACAAAATAAGAAAAAAAACAAAGACAATTATAGTAAACGAAACGCTATGGGAAATTCTCGGTGGAGTATTAATAATACTTATAATTATAAATTTTACAACGTTACTCTTTAGTTCAAACGCGAAAATGAATAGGTTGTTTTTATTTGATATGTATAATGTAAATTATAATATACTTGTATGTATAGTGTACGTTTGTTTTGTTTTGCAGTAAGGTATATACAGCAAGGGTTATGTTAGTGCTGGACTGTGATTGTCGCGGTTTACATATCTGTTCTTAAGCTTATATATTATAATATATGATTTGATCTTTTTCATCTTGATAATAAAGTTGATTTGTTTCTAAATTTTCTAACATTGTTTTCTTTGTGTGTTTTTTCCCAATTATTTAGGTGAACAGGACAAACACATCGTTGCCGTCAACCTTTTCGATCGCAGTATGAAGCCATTTATTTAGGTGACAAATGACGAAAGCTTTATTGAAAGCCCAAATAAAACAAGATATTTTGTAGAATAATTATATTTATTGACTTAGCGCCTACTGCTACAAACATGAAGACTTATTCAGACAATCGTGACAATAAGGAATCATTACGAGAACTCACGAATAGAGATCATTCACACGAAGATACATTACTATCAATCAAACGGTAATTAAATGACATCATATAACATCACGCCTCTTGTCCCCGAAGGGTCAGGCAGATGTGTACTATGTACATGGTAGGTACACCCACATTTCGCCAATTATGTTTATTGAATACTTATATAATTGCAGATTGCAATCCGCTTGGGACAACAATAAGAGCTATTGAAATTTGATTAGTGAATGAATATAAATGTAGACACATTAACTTAACGTTATACTAATATTGCAGCAAAGGTACAGACGCCAGCACATCAAGTTACTACAATCTGTCAATTTTCTTTAATAGATTTTCAACTTTATCGCTAAAGAATAAGGTTCAATGTTGATTGGGAAAATTTGACAGATTGGAGTAGGTTGATGTGCTGGCGTCTGTACTTTTAATAATTATTCTGTCTAATTTAATCTGTTATACGATAATAATTTACATATTTGTGTGGTCAAAAGCATTTTGTTTTTTCACATAGTGGTACAACCAAATAGTATCAAAAGTTTATAATAATGTCGATAGAATTACATTTAGCACAAACATCAAGCAAAATTGTGTACAATATAAAGAGCCTTTTAAAGAGTGTCACACAAGACAAGTACACGTCACGACTGTGGCGCGTGACCAAAGAACAAACGCCGCCATCTTGTTTTTTGAATACATTTCAAGTGACGTTTCACAATTGTTTACGAACAGTACCGGTGTCAACGTCATACGAGCGTCGAGCGCCGAAAGATCCCTGTAGCAATAGTCACCGTTAAGCGCAGGCCACACCGCCAGCTAGCGGGCGGGCGTGGGCGAAGCGAACGAAGGAAACTATACAAACTACGCGAAATATTGTAGCTCGCGGTGTGAACCGAAGTATGTAAAGAGGTGAAACGATGTTCGCCCGCCCGCCCGCTAGCTGGCGGTGTGGCCTGCGCTTTATCGTATCGCCATTTTGAACAGTACCCTGTGCAGGCTGTGGAACTAACATGTATGAGCAGTAATGAGCATGGTTTACGAGAAACAAGGATACTTTTGGCGCCTGAATACCCGGTGAACAGTCGATCGAACAATTAGAAACCGATAACAATAAACATTCGATTGTGTCTCGTTAGTGACAGTTAAGCATATTATATTGACAGTGGGGCGTCGTTAGCTCCGATGTTGGCCACGCGCCAACAGATCTTTGTAGGTACAGCAATATTATGATTGTCTGAGTGGCAGAGACAATACTCAACAAAGCCGAACTTTTTTTACAACTCAATGTACCGTATTAACGTCTGCGTACTTATATTGTGATCTCTATGTTCGTGCTAGGTGTAGTCCTAAGGTCTGTACGTCCGTACGCATAATAAGCGCTGGGACGTGGTGTTGCGGACAGCAGCTCGATATACAATGATGGTCTGTACATCCGTGTACCGTACTGTAAGCACTACGTCACACGTAGCGCAGTACAGCGGCCTCACGCACGTCAGCGCATGAAGGAGCGGTGGCGCGGCCCGCGCGGCATGCGGCCCGCGCCGCCCCAGCCCATGCCGCCTGCAACAACACACATTCATAAGACTGAAGAAACGATGAATTGACTGTGTGATATACGACTAGCGACCCGCCCTTCCTTCGCACGGGCACAGATAATATAATACTACGTGCAGATACCCAATTCCGTACAAAGAAATGACACCTCCCTAAGTCTGGCTATTGATCTGGCTATTTTTCTTCTTGAATTTTTTTTAACAGATAAAGATGGTAGTATCAGTGACTCACTAATTGCCAGAGACGTAGTTTTACAACGCCATCCAGGAGTCGGCGTAGTTAGATACTACGTGGCGTCGTTACTACTAGATGGCGTGTTTTAGTTTGATAGATTCTCTATATCACACATCGAATGTGGCATCGCACCGTGCGTTCAAGGATAAGTAATAACAAATACACCAAAAATATTTCGAGTTGGCGCCGGCGGAATAGTTTCATTTGTGTGAGTGAGCTAGCAATTTGCTGCAAATGCCTGGATCGTGTGTTTTTAAATCAAGATTTTCTTCTCGTCGATACCAAATATCTTTTTGCTAAAACCCTAAAACTGAAAACACGCCTTCTGCGTCAGAAAAAAGTCCGAACTCATTTTGGCTGTAACGTACTCATTTTGACTGTTTGACGTTTTTAAAAACATCAAATAAAAAGTAGCTTGTAGGAAACGACGTGTCGACACAAAGGTACCTTCCTATCATAGATATAATTCTTATTTATTCGTGCGTCTTTTTATAAACGCGCATAATAATCTGCTTCGTTCTCGTGACTACGCACGGTATCTTACTAAAATCTAAGAAGTGGTCGCATTGTATGGCCAATTTTACGATAAGTATTCATGTTGTTAAATTTTATTACTTAAATCAATCAAAACTATTTAATTGCTTGTAATTTAGCGGTTATTTTTAATGTAGTTACTGAGGCAAAAAAATTAAATGAAATAGGTAGGTTCTAGGAGTAGGAAGATAAGAGATAATTAGGGTCTAAGGTAAGGTCGTCGTATGCGCAAGACTCGTAATTGTTGTCCAGTCCTATGGAGGTGTACATTCCAAAAATCCGTAATTCGAAGCCAGTAACCTAATGACGTAACACACGATCATCACAATCCGTTTCGTTTTGACAGTTCAACAACATTCATTGCGTTACGTTGTTGAGCAGAGATAATGGTGCCGATTCTCTTGCCGCAAATGCCTCTAAACTAGACAAAACACCACAATTTAGTTTGTCAAAAGAGATTTCCCATTCAAAAATAGACTACAGTGACACAACTTAACTATATTTTAGTTTGACAGCAATAACATGGCACTCAGTTATTATTTTAGTGGAAATGGCAATTTTACTATTCTGAATTTGACGTTTTTTACGTAAAAATTTTGATTGTACAACTAAATCTGACTAATTTTAAATCGCGATTTAAAAGGTGTGGAATAAAATTTTTGTTGTCATGAACTAAAATTCACACCAACACCTCGACTTCAGGTGCAAAAACAGTACTATATCCTACTGTATCTTATTTTTCTTTTGCTTATATCTCGAAAATGGTGTGTGGAAAATTTCGACCCTTTATAAGACCTCTACACCACTATAACTCAACATGTAGGTAGTAATTTTTCATGTTTTCCATACAAAAGTGAAAAATTCCATATAAAACACGTCGAGGCTGCCCGCCGCAGCACGCCTACAGCTCTAAAAAAAATCACGGGTTAGGGCAAACAAGTACCTACCACGTGGAGTCACGATTGTCAAATTCGATTTTACTGTCAAAATTATTTTTTTATTTAGAGACTTTTTTTGCAGCATAGCTTTAAAACCGTTTATTCTAAAAGTGGGGCAAAGTCGCAAATAGATGTCAAATATTTCGCTGTTTTGATTAATTTGGCAATATTATTATTATTTTTTATTTTATTATTGTATGGAAATAAGAAATGTGGCTCACTAGCGAACTAAAATATTGATGATCGATGAGCAAACAAGTAACAGGCGACAACTAGTACTCAGACATGACGCAAACAGAATTGACATTGACAGACAGAATAGCTACCAGTGGCGAAGGGTGCCGTAATAGAAAAGGTAAGCCGGAGCTAAAACAAAAGGAAAAAAAAAAAAAAAAAAAAAAAAAAAAAAAAAAAGCCGTGCGTGAAGTCCAGTTACTTACAATTTGTGGCTAGCTTTCTGGCTCTTCAGTCTTGTACAGGCAGATGTTACTATTTACTATATGATAAGATGATACTATTTACGTGTCCAAAAAACGTTTTCATTTCCTGAATATTTTCAAGGGAACGGCTCAGTACTAAATTTAATATATGAGCGTAACATGGGACAAACATTGCCATATGGACATGCATCACGAATTTTCGCTTGTACTCCACCGTGGCTCGCCAGACATAACTGCCGCGCCGTCGTAAGATTGACCAACTAACTTATGTCTACAACGATACTGGTCAAGTATTTCTAACAACTGTTTGGATAAAACTTCAGCAGTTCGACTTTCGCTAACATCGTAAAAACCCAGGAATCGTTCTTCAATTCCAGTTTCTGATAAATATCGAAAAATTACAGTTAATTGCTCCCTATGACTGACATCTGGAGTTTCGTCAATCATTACAGACAGAAATTGAGCTTTATCTATCTCTAATCTAATGTGGTCTCGTAAAACGGATGCAATACAATGTATTAAATCATTTTGAATATCACTAGAGAGACCAGAAAACACGGGGTTCTGAACTGAAGATCATAGTTCTAAATGCGAGTTCATTACGGATCATATTTCCTCAGATATAACAAAGTTTTGATATAGTTACCGCGGTTATTGGAATTCAGACCTTCATCGTGGCCGCGAAAAGCTACTTCTTGTGTATCTAACAAAATAATGGTGTCAATAAACCGTTTCTTAAATTCCTATTTCGATTTACTTTTCTAATAGGAGCTTCATACGAATTAGCGAAAAATAATCAAGTTGTTCTGTGATTCGTTTAACGACATCTGTCGGCGAGTAGAAATACTATTTTGAGATTTGTGAAGCTAGTTTGGCGTTTCAACACAAGATGACAGCACATCTGATTTTACTCTAAGAGTGAAATCAAATGTAATTATAATACAAAAAGTATTTTTAATTAAGGAATTTGTTTCATAATGTAGGTATTAATAAAGAATTCAGTATTAATTATGTGTTTCTTATTTTCAAACCTTGAAAAGCATGTTTCCTCACAAAGTAAATAATTCGTCAAGCAACAATCAAAACTATTTGCCGCCATCCTAATCCTACTGATAGTACTAATCATTTTTCAAATCTACTCTAATGATGTAAGTTCAACTTATTAAACTTTCTACTTACCCCAAATACCTAATTACAACGTAGTTCAATCAACGTACGTTTCTTTCACTAAACTCATAACACAAACACTATCTTAATCACTTTTCTATACCTGAAAACAAATATTACTCGTACTAGTAATGATAAACTAATGAATACAATGAATACAAAATGCAAATTAACTACTGTAAACAAATTATATGGTTGCGATTACGACAAAAACCAACACATTGTCAATCGAATGATGAAATAATGTTTTGATGTCCGAACACCGAGCCGAACGCATTACGATACTCAACGACAACAACCGAATATCAAATGCGAGAACGAGTGAGTAATAGCAATACATAGTTCTTTCTCGTTCACACGAGCGCGTTTTCGCCTACTGTCCCTATAGTAACTCGTTGCAAACCGGCTTACTCGGCTGCTAAGAAAGGGCGGTGTCACGTGACCGAGTGACGTCAAGACGGACTATATTTTCTATAGAAATTAAATTCACGATAACCCGTACGCGCCTACGAGTTATTTTAGAGCGAAATGTTTTGTTGTTGGGATATAAAGACAAAAATTTTTATGTAGGCGTTTTGTAATGTTTTAATTGTATTCAAATACTTATAGTGTGATTATTCAATGACGATAGAGTGGTTGTGTTCCGAATTACCGAAGGGAAGCCGATAGGAATCGGCTTGTACGGAGTCTACGCCCCTGATAGCTACATAATTATAAAACGTTTCGTGCAATTCTTATTATGTACTAGTTCTTATTATGTATAATAGTATATTATGCAACTAATGAATAAAGGACGGATTTAAAGCGAGGGCCATAGACGAATCACGATCAAGTGAAGGATTCTAACGACTGAATCACGACCGTAGGGAGTGATTCATGATGATTGAGGTTAGAATCCTGAGCGACGCGAGTGATTCATGGCCCTCGATATAAATCCGTTTTATTCAAGAGTTGCATACTATACTTTATACCATGACTACGAGAAAAAGAAAGATTTAAGCGAAAATAGACATTTAATAAAAGGTTAACACGTTCAGTGTCGGGAGCCCTCCTGGAGGGTTCACCTACTTGGATATGGGATGTCGGGAGCCCTCGCGGAGGGCTCATTTAAAATGTAGACATTCAGTGTCGGGAGCCCTCCTGGAGGGTTCACCTACATGGATATGGGATGTCGGGAGCCCTCGCGGAGGGCTCATTTTAAATGTAGACATTCAGGGTCGGGAGCCCTCTTGGAGGGTTCACCTACTTGGATATAGGATGTTGGGAGCCCTCGCGGAGGGCTCATTTAAAATGTAGACATTCAGTGTCGGGAGCCCTCCTGGAGGGTTCACCTACTTGGATATGGGATGTCGGGAGCCCTCGCGGAGGGCTCATTTTAAATGTAGACATTCAGTGTCGGGAGCCCTCCTGGAGGGTTCACCTACTTGGATATGGGATGTCGAGAGCCCTCGCGGAGGGCTCATTTTAAATGTAGACGTTCAGTGTCGGGAGCCCTCCTGGAGGGTTCACCTACTTGGATATGGAATGCCGGGAACCCTCGCGGAGGGCTCATTTTAAATGTAGACGTTCAGTGTCGGGAGCCCTCCTGGAGGGTTCACCTACTTGGGTATGGGATGCTGGGAGCCCTCGTGGACGTTGGAAGTGAAACCTCCCGGAGGTTTCAATTCCAACTACGAATAATAAAAGTCATAGACTTTTATGGCGTAATGATGAGTTATGAGTTATATGAAAATGGGTGGAGTCGAAAGTGTGAAGGAGGTTGTATAGCATTGAGATACGAGGTCGAATACATTGTTGTGTTCTAAATTCAAACACCAAAATAGTGATTAAAAGAGCTTTTTATTCACTGTTTTCAGTGAATAAAATAAGCTTTTTTTAGAGGGGGAATGGTATAAAGAAAGTTTTATACCCAGTCCGGGTTCAGTAAAACGAAAAAATGGACATTTTCAGTTGGGTCACAGATAATATAATACTACGTACAGATACCCAATCCCATACAAAGAAATGAGACCTCCCTAGTCGGGCTATTGACTGGCTAAATGTACTACAGTTATGACAAATTGAGTAAAACGCCATCTATTGCAAAGAGCCCTAAACAAAAAGGTTTTATCTTTTTTTGTTGAAAATACGAGATTTATGGGTTACAATAGATAAATCAGCATTAAACAAGGAAGTTTTGATTTTTACTAATCTTACTTCAGCCAAAATCTTCCGTTTATCGCTTTTTAGTGACTGTTAATTTCATAATTGTTACCTATGCTGCCATCTATGATCTTTTTTCAAGACTAATTATAATTTGTTCGAATTGGTACCCCATGGTTGGGTCGAACCTACCTCGTTGATCTAGAGGTAACGCTTGCGACCAGTAAGCTATTGGTGACTTGGTTTGATCCCTAGGTGGTTACTGGGTTTCGGACTTTGGCTTCACAGCGTGCTCTAGAACACGCACTTCTGTACGACCACGTATAAATTCAATTCAGGATGAGAATAAAGAAACTTACCCATCATGTATTGAGATGCTGGAGGGAAGTGCCCGAAGTGTGATGCTCCCATCTCCCAGGCGCCGCGCCCGCGACTGTAACGAGATCAAACAGATAAACTAAACTGCTAAACGTGGGGTCTTGGGTTTGATTACCAGGTCGAAGAATTCTGTTAATAAGGCCTTGATTTGTTATTCAATTTTTTTCTCCGGTAAATACAGGTTTGACTAATTCAGATCATGACATCGTTTTATTTGACTGTTTACTTGGTACATACCATGGTACATACAAGTCATAATTTATGCACATGAGTTTTTGAAAAGCTGCTGAAATCTTCTAGTAGTGCCATCTATCAACAAGTAAAATAAGCTAGACAATGCCATCTATCGGTGAAGTAGGAATATGCAGCGTAAACTGTTCCGCAAGTCGTAAATAAAGAGCTATGGGCTACACTCACAGGTGCCGGTAGTGCGCATGCATGGGCGCGGCCGACGCGAACCTGCCGCGGTCTGCCACCGCTATGCCGCGACGCATGCCGCCTCTGTGGACATAATGCATGGAAAATTGTGAAAACTGTGGGATAAACAGCTAATCTTTCTTTAGAATCGCCATTGGGAAGCTTCAATTTGCAGCTTTCTGCCTAAAATTGGACAAGTTGTCATGCGCCCACAGTTACCTGGTGATTTGCGTGGCGGTGTAGGGCTGGTGCAGCGCGGTGAAGTCGTCCACGTGCAGTGAGGGCGGCCGCGACGTGTTGGGCGGCCGCGAGCGGAACGCGTCCGCGCCGCCCTCCGCGCGCACGCGCGTCAGCGCCACTGCGAGGGACATTACATTACATCACAACTTTAAAAAAACTTTGCTTAAATATGAGAAGAGTTTAATTACGCGGTGAGTAAAGATGGAAATAACTAATCGATCTACCTACATAAATATAATGATCTAGCTGCGTTCTATAGCCACATTGACAATTTAATCTAGATTCGATCCGGCTCGAAGGACCATGTAGAAGGTTGGAAGATAGTCAATGATACTGACCAAAGGTTATAATATAAAGAAGCGAGGGAGCACACGTGATGACCGAATCGAGTACTGATTGCTCAATTGATATTAATTAATGAAGTTACTTAAAAATGCTTAGTCGTTGGTAGTGTACCGTACAAGAATTCTTAAAATAAGGCATAAATAAAGTACTGTACACACTATTGTTCAAAATGAAGAAACTAAACAGCTTGAAACTAAACTTTTATGCTTTGTTGTTGTAACTTTAGTCCGTCCATTCAAAGCAGATTTTTATTAAGACTTGATTTTGACAATAGGCTCTCTAGAAACTAGAACATGATGATGGAGTAGGATCAATGCAGCCTGGGATGAGATGCAGAGAAACTTTTCGAAAAAGTGTAGGTTATGTTTTTCTAAAGTAATCAGCTAGGTGTAGTGGCTGCTATCTATGTGTAAGTGCTCTCGGTCGTACCGGGCGGGCGCTTGTCGTCCAGCGGCGCGGGCTCGGCGCCGGGCCGCGCGCAGCCGGCCAGCACGTAGCTAGGTGTAGTGGCTGCTATCTATGTGTAAGTGCTCTCGGTCGTACCGGGCGGGCGCTTGTCGTCCAGCGGCGCGGGCTCGGCGCCGGGCCGCGCGCAGCCGGCCAGCACGTAGCTAGGTGTAGTGGCTGCTATCTATGTGTAAGTGCTGTCGGTCGTACCGGGCGGGCGCTTGTCGTCCAGCGGCGCGGGCTCGGCGCCGGGCCGCGCGCAGCCGGCCAGCACGTAGCTAGGTGTAGTGGCTGCTATCTATGTGTAAGTGCTCTCGGTCGTACCGGGCGGGCGCTTGTCGTCCAGCGGCGCGGGCTCGGCGCCGGGCCGCGCGCAGCCGGCCAGCACGTAGCTAGGTGTAGTGGCTGCTATCTATGTGTAAGTGCTGTCGGTCGTACCGGGCGGGCGCTTGTCGTCCAGCGGCGCGGGCTCGGCGCCGGGCCGCGCGCAGCCGGCCAGCACGTAGCTAGGTGTAGTGGCTGCTATCTATGTGTAAGTGCTCTCGGTCGTACCGGGCGGGCGCTTGTCGTCCAGCGGCGCGGGCTCGGCGCCGGGCCGCGCGCAGCCGGCCAGCACGTAGCTAGGTGTAGTGGCTGCTATCTATGTGTAAGTGCTGTCGGTCGTACCGGGCGGGCGCTTGTCGTCCAGCGGCGCGGGCTCGGCGCCGGGCCGCGCGCAGCCGGCCAGCACGTAGCTAGGTGTAGTGGCTGCTATCTATGTGTAAGTGCTGTCGGTCGTACCGGGCGGGCGCTTGTCGTCCAGCGGCGCGGGCTCGGCGCCGGGCCGCGCGCAGCCGGCCAGCACGTAGCTAGGTGTAGTGGCTGCTATCTATGTGTAAGTGCTGTCGGTCGTACCGGGCGGGCGCTTGTCGTCCAGCGGCGCGGGCTCGGCGCCGGGCCGCGCGCAGCCGGCCAGCACGTAGCTAGGTGTAGTGGCTGCTATCTATGTGTAAGTGCTCTCGGTCGTACCGGGCGGGCGCTTGTCGTCCAGCGGCGCGGGCTCGGCGCCGGGCCGCGCGCAGCCGGCCAGCACGTAGCTAGGTGTAGTGGCTGCTATCTATGTGTAAGTGCTGTCGGTCGTACCGGGCGGGCGCTTGTCGTCCAGCGGCGCGGGCTCGGCGCCGGGCCGCGCGCAGCCGGCCAGCACGTAGCTAGGTGTAGTGGCTGCTATCTATGTGTAAGTGCTGTCGGTCGTACCGGGCGGGCGCTTGTCGTCCAGCGGCGCGGGCTCGGCGCCGGGCCGCGCGCAGCCGGCCAGCACGTAGCTAGGTGTAGTGGCTGCTATCTATGTGTAAGTGCTGTCGGTCGTACCGGGCGGGCGCTTGTCGTCCAGCGGCGCGGGCTCGGCGCCGGGCCGCGCGCAGCCGGCCAGCACGTAGCTAGGTGTAGTGGCTGCTATCTATGTGTAAGTGCTGTCGGTCGTACCGGGCGGGCGCTTGTCGTCCAGCGGCGCGGGCTCGGCGCCGGGCCGCGCGCAGCCGGCCAGCACGTAGCTAGGTGTAGTGGCTGCTATCTATGTGTAAGTGCTGTCGGTCGTACCGGGCGGGCGCTTGTCGTCCAGCGGCGCGGGCTCGGCGCCGGGCCGCGCGCAGCCGGCCAGCACGTAGCTAGGTGTAGTGGCTGCTATCTATGTGTAAGTGCTGTCGGTCGTACCGGGCGGGCGCTTGTCGTCCAGCGGCGCGGGCTCGGCGCCGGGCCGCGCGCAGCCGGCCAGCCGCCGCACGGCGCCGCACACGGCCTCGCCGCCGCCCAGCACGTAGCCCGCCGCCACCTCCAGGATGTCGCACGACACCTGCAGATTGGGACGAAAGACAATAAATAACGATCCTCTTGAAGACATGATCTGTTCGTGGATGAATGAACGAAGATTTTACTGGCACGTCGAAGTAAGTAAGGATTCATGAAAGTGTTTTTAGGGTTCCGTACCCGAAGGGTGACAAACGGAACCCTATTCATAAGCCTCTGCTGTCCGTCTGTCTGTCAGCGAGCTCTATCTCATGAACCGTAATAGGTAGGCAGTTGAAAATTTCACAGATTGAGCATTTCTATTGCCGCAAGAGCAACAAATAATAAAATTAAAAAATAAAGGGGGGTCGCCATACAATAAAATTAAATTTTGAAAAAAAAAGTAATCTGTCCCTGGCATGTGGGGTATCATTGTCTAGAGCTCATCAAGTAGAAAATAAATATAATTTTTATTTGTTTTTATCTTCAAAAATGATGAATTAGGGGGCCGTAGAAGTTGTCTGTTTTAGACCATTTTTGTACGAGCTCTATCTCAACAACTAAACAAATTAGGAATTTGAAACTTGTGTGTATCATGTACCATATACTCTTTATAATCAACAAATACTAAAAACGTCGATTAATAACGTATTTTATATAATATGGGCGATTTACTGCAACTTAAAAATAATATTTTGTATTTCATGCTAATATTATGCGATATAAATTCCACAGATAACTATTTACTAGTCGGAGTAATGACATGGAATTAGTAAGTACCTACTATCATGGCAGCATATACTATTTCGATCATTTAAATTTCGATCATCCAAAAAGGTCTACAAAATAAGCTCTCTTCAAAAGATTTTAAAACTGGCCAGTATTTTTTGAGTTTAAGAACTTTATCGACTTTTTTCAAAGTATCCCTAGACGGTGTTGATGTGTGTACTCGTACCTCATGTTAAAACTACACTCCAATAGACAATAATATTCAGTAACATTGAAATGAATGGTGGTACATACAGGGTAGTATTCAGTTACCTTAAACCGTTGTGGATACAATTTCATATTGAGAAAACTTATTTGTGTAAAAATATTCAGCCACGGCGGCCAATCTCAATGGAGACTAGCCTTCGGCGTGGGAGATATTATAGTGCACAAGTGTATGCACAGACACGAGTGCACTCTCTCTTCCCTCACTCTCATAGTCCGATGGGATGTGTAAAAATAATTTTTATTTTCGCTTGAGTTTAGATTTCGATATTTTTTTTTGTTGGTACAGACGCCAGCACATCAAGTTACTACAATCTGTCAAATTTATTTAATAGATTTTCAAATTTATCGCTAAAGAATAAGGTTCAATGTTGATTGGGAAAATTTTACAGATTGGTTTAGGTTGATGTGCTGGCGACTGTACATTGGCGTGTGCTAGCTGTCATTATGGCAAATATATTTTATTTAATGTTTCGTGTTGAGTAATGTAAAATATTTGCATACTATTGTATAGAATCAAGTTTTTTTTCGTAACTGAACAGACAGCTGCGCTGCTGGCGAGTTTGTTGCGCCACTTCTTCTTTCCAGCAAAAGCACTAGGAAGTGGTGAAGGGCGGGCGTTTTTGGGGGACTGTCTTATGTAATTTTGACGTTCGAAAAGTGCTGATTCTCAGCCTAGTTTGAATAAATGACTTTTGAATTTG
This sequence comes from Conistra vaccinii, assembly GCA_948150665.1. Classification (NCBI taxonomy): domain Eukaryota; kingdom Metazoa; phylum Arthropoda; class Insecta; order Lepidoptera; family Noctuidae; genus Conistra; species Conistra vaccinii. Next base: position 1,007,348 of record OX411332.1, on the reverse strand, counting down.
AATTATGACTATCAAAAATAACGTAATACCTGTATTGACGGAATGTTGTAATTAAAATTTGGCGTACTACTTACATTCTATTTTGTACAATATAGTCTGATGTAGCAAGAGAAATCCTTTTATTTATAAGTAACTAGCTTTACCCGGCCCGGCTTCGCACGGTTAGCACTAAGTACTTATCTACGGCGCACCTACCTTTCCTAATTACATATTTCTACCTAATTACCTACCCTACCTACCTACCCTAACTGCTACCTAACCTAACCTACCTACCCTACATATCTACCTGCTTACCTACCACATATACCTATTTCAATCAATCAATCTTCCTAGCCTTTTTCCAAACTATCTTGGGGTCGGCTTCCAGTCTTACCGGTTGCAGCTGAATACCAGTATTTTACATGGAGCGACTGCCTATCTGACCTCCACAACCCAGTTACTGTTACAACACATATACCTATTTATACCTACTAATACTATGTTAGTAGCAAATAAATAACTTTGAATTTAGTTAATGCATGTTACTAAAATAAATGAAATAAACTTCTACACCTATAATTTAACACAACAACATTTTTTCATTAAAATTAGACAATTTCTTTACAAATCTTTATGTTTTTTTATAGCGCCTCTGTTGTTACCTTTATACTTTCGTATTACAAAAATAGTGTTAAATCTTGTACGACATGGTATGGAACCCTTCGTGTGCGAGTCCGACTCGCACTTGACCGATTTATTTAAGGTTTATAATTATAGCAAATAAATAAATAAATAAAATGATTGATTAACACATTTCTATCCTAAATTTTTTGGTAAACCTTTGTAAAATTATTTTGTGAATACGTATGAAACAAAAAATCAAGATAGCAGCCTTACTTCCGATAGAGCCATGTATGTACAACTATAAAACATAATACAGTATGAAAATGTTCAAATAAAACAAAACAAAACAAGACAAGACTCACCAGCTCACTATCATTGACATCATCCTCGCCTCCCGCAGCGGGCACGTTCAACCAGTAACTCGACGTCAGCCGTTCATCGCTCGCCTCCCCTATAGCATATATCGTCCTAGCCTGGAACTGAGCCACCAGGCTCTCAGGCCCTGGCAGCGCCAACTCCTGAGCTTCCGGAGGAGTAGCCGGCTCCTCCAACACTTTCAGCTTCTGAAGGTGGCTGGCCAAGAAGCTGGCATTGGCCAAGGCATCTTCATCGGAGTTTCGTTCCTGAAAACGGTGATTAAAATTGCTGTTCTGTTCTCTTGGCTGTGGAAGGAAAGTCTACTCTTAATATTTACCTACAGGTAATGTGTTACTAGCATGCAGCAGGAATTAATTGGTTTCAGTAAAGCTTGGGTTCTCTAAGAAAACAGTTCATGAAAGCATTTTAACACCGTCATGTCGAAACCATAATTTTGCGCCCGTTATATTATGACGGCATCGTTTATTTAGGAAACTCAAGCTTTACATGCATTGGCGCTAAAAATGACGAAACAAAATGATGTTGAGTCAACAGGCAGAAGTTGTTCTAATGAAGCTCAAACATCAAAATATATACTTTTTTTTACAATTTGATTAAAATGACCTAAACTATGAATATGAAATAGGAAAATGTGTGACAAGGTTTTGATTCTGTATAAAAAATTAGCTTTATTAGAACGAACATGACACTACAAGCTTTCATAACAAAAAGAATAATACTTACTCTCAAAATCTTATCCAACTTCAAGACAGGATGCTCTTCATCAGATGGCGAGAACCCCACCATATCAGCCATTTCTCCCACCGTCAGCATGGTCTTTCGCCCCACAGGACCCTCGCCCTCCTCCATCTTGAGAATCCTGATGAGGTCGATGTAGAGACTCAAGCATTCCGCCTTATCCTCGCCCTGACCTTCCAACGCCCATTTGAAGAATTTGCCCAGACTTTCTCGTCTTTTCGAGACGAATTTCCTGAACTGCTGGAAACCATATTCATGTTCCGTCAGAACAAAGTAGGCTCTGAGTATAGAAGATGCAACGGAACAGGTTTTGGTTGTCGACTCAAGGCAGTCGGCTGTAGCATCCAAAAATGCAGCCAAAGCGTCTTTATTTGGTAAGGAGTTTGATAATATGATATCTGAAGCTCCATTAAGTGGAGTCAGGGTTATTTCTGCATCACAGAATGCTGCTAGCGCATGTGCTGCGTATTCCTGAGCCGCGGCATGTTCATTAGACGAGTTGGCAAGACCTAACACTGAACTTAAAGCAGTTTGAACATCAGTTGCCCTAGGTCCTCCACTGTTCATAGCATGTAAGACTGCACATTTAACTGGTGCATGGGACACTAAGCAAGCCAAAAAGCCTAATACTCTAGCAATGCTAGCAGTAGCCGGTTCTCCAGGCTTTAATTCTCTAGTAACAGCCCCAACAGCAGCTCTTGCGACGGTAGCAGCTGTATTAGGCGCTAAATCAGCAATTTGCACACAGACTCGACGCAGCATATGAACAACGGGCCTATAGGTTGACATACAGATGATCTGTATCATGTCTGTTAAATCGTTTGATAATGCATGGAGGTGTGCCGACCAGAGACGTCTTTCATTCGAAGCATCAGCTAATTCGCGGTCTGTAGGGGCCGCTTTAGTCTGCATTGGCAGCGGCAGCGGTAATAACTCCGAAAATACTAACAGACCAGGTACAAAAGTGTAAGGAGCTGTAGTAATGTAAGATATGACTTCGGAACAGAGGGATGTCCAGGGTCCTCGACGGATGGAGTCTCCATCGTTTGCGTCATCAGCTATTGGTTGTGCGTATGCCAGTAATGCTCTTACAGAAGCTTCAGCAGCTTTGGCGGCAGTTCTGTATCCTACAGATCCTACTGGGAATGCTTTTGCTATGCCATAAGTCTTTAGTAAAACTGGGGCTGCAGTTAAGTCCCGGAATCTTGGGCCACGACAGCGGACTACCCTTGCTAACATAGCATCTATTAATCTAAGACATGGTAGCAACATCTGGGCAAGTTGTAACCCTTTCACTGATGCGAATAGCGAAGTGTGCATGCTTGGCTGGTCAAAATGTGTGGCTAAACGGTCCAGAAGTCCTGCCAAATGCGCCACACCATCTAACGAAAACAATTGAAGCACATTATACTTGTATTTCAGCTCCACATATTCTTCAGTCGCTGACTCACAAGCAATCGTCACGTTATTCTCATAGTCTGATATGCAATAGTGTCTCAATATCCTTAAACATGTCATCAATTCTCCTGGTAAGTCCGGAACATGTTCCGAACTTGCTTTAAGTATTTCGACACACTCTGCCATGTCTTCTCCTGATAAAACAGTGGGTTTTTCAACAGGCTTCAAGTAAGGGATCACTTCTTGTAACACACTGGATACACTCGGCTCAAATCTATCATGTTCTCTAGACACACTGATCAATCTTTGTCCGTATTTCTTCAAGAATGGAACGTTAGCTGCGAATCTTACCGCAGAAACTATCAGCTCAATAGCATATCCTTTTGCTGGCGATTTTTGTTTTAACGGCGAGTCGTTCTTAGTCTTAGCTCTCAAGTCATTCTCAAAGACTTCCATGAGACATTCAGCGTTATCTCCCATAACAATTACGTCTGGTACTGCAGTTCTACCGATGCTGCCGAAACTGAGACAGTATAAGGACTGTAATCTATCAATAAGTTCGTTTTCATCAGCCTTTCCTGCTTGCTGATCACAGATGGATTGCAAGTAATACAACGCTTTTAACCTATACGCCAATTCTAAACCTAAAATCTGCAGGTCACTGTAGTTGCTTAAATCATGAGGGTAGAGGAACTCCTCAGTATTCTGCTGGCTGTATGGCAGAGTCAAAGTTTTAAATAGCAATCCACTCATTTCCATATTCTGGTAAAGAAAGTTCAGTCCATTTTGGGAGTTTATCAATTCATAGATCAAATCGTGAATAGGACTGACGACTACGAGATTATTGCAAGTCTGGGGACACGTCAATAAGTATAAACAGACTTCTAGAATTTGATGAATGTTGAAAAATTCTAGTAAAGTTTCGTTTGAGCATTCTTTGTTTATTTCGAATTGAGCGGAGACTGGTAAGAAACGTTTCGGTTGCGCTAAATGAAAGCATTGTGACCGATACATGTATAGTAACTCTTCTAGGGAATTTACGATAAAATGTGAATCAGCTTCTGAAAGCTCAGAATCATCACTGCTAGACTTACTGAAGTTGATCACTAAATCATGCATTTTGTGCAAAAGTTCATAGATATTCAGTTTCTTTATCAAAGCACTGATTGAAAACTTCAATCTCGCGAGAGGATTCGTTTGCATCATTGTGATCAACGCTTGATAACCATTTCTTGGCTTTCTGTCATCATTCTTATCAAATTTCGGGAACACAGTTTCTTTCATGAAATGATCTATAGATTCCTTTGAAGATAGACTTGCGTTTAAAGCTTTTAATATCATCAGACGGATGCTCAAAGCCATGTATTCTTTGGAATACATTTCTACTAGCAACATAGACATATCAATGCCACATGTTAGAAGTAATTTCGTCACCTCTCCATTATGTCTGTGACCCATTAAAGCTTCAGCGAGACGTATGCCACACTTCATGTGTCGTATCTTGTACGTTGGTTGCTGCTGAGCTAAAGCAAACTCGAAACTCAATCCAATTTTACAAAAAGTTGTCAATAAGGAATATATTTCAGTAAATTCATCAGTGGTGTCATTCTTATTTGGACTTTTGAAGATTCTTAGTATTATGTCGGTGTTCTTGCAAAGTGTTGTAATTGATACGTATAGTTGTTCACATTGGTGTACCCACTCCTCTCTTGCAGTGTTGTCAATTTCAGTGAAAGTATTCGCAAAATATTTTTGGTCCAATTTCTTATTAGCCTTCGCCATTTCCGAGATCTTGAACAATTCTGGACTAGCATCACACAGTTCATCAAATGTAGCATTCAGTACATCCTTGACACTTTCCCTTTTAGGTCCTAACAAATGTATTTTATTCACATGTTCATATTTATTCCAGTCACACTTGAAAGGATTGTAATATTTGATGATGTCATCAACGCCGCAGTAATCGTTCACGTCGTAATCTACCTCCATATACGCTGGACCTTCAAGATCATCGCAGATGTCTTCGTCAGACAGAATAGGTTCAAATTGCTCAGCATCTATAGACCTGTCTTCTTCTGGGTTCCTATTTGGTGACTCTATGGGTTTAGCGGTTGCATTGTCAACAATTTGGACAGTCACTAAGCTGGTATGTTGTTGTTGTTCGACGTACGCCGCATTTTCAGCTTCTTGAGAAGGACTACGAATTGAGGTTTTGTGGCGATAGCTCTGATGGTAGAAGTCAACTCTTGGGATTTGTTTTCCACTTCTATCATACTCTCCTCCTTCCTCAGACCTGATAGAGTTAATAGGACTTGATGCATCAACTTCCCTTGGTGACAAAGGTCTTCGACTACTCTCCCCAGGTGGAGTCCTAGGCCTCTTCCTCGGGTCATCACGACTAGGAGACCGGCTGCTGTAACTAGATCCCCTGATGCGACTGTAAGGCGAATGACGCTTCCTATCATACGATGACTGCTTCTCATAAGACGGCGCACGTCTTTCATACGACGATGCACGTTTCTCGTACGGAGACAAGCGTTTCTCGTACGGAATTTTTCTTTCGTATGACGGAGCTCTCTTGTCGTACGGTGACCGTCGTTCGTACGAACCGGTTTCTTTATCGTATGATCCGCCGCGAGATCTATCGTAGGATGGTTCACGTCGGCGGTAATCATCCTTTTTATAAGATCCTCTGTCCCAGTCGCGGTCACGGTCGGTGGAAATCGCTCGCAAGCGGTCAATACTGCGAGACCTTGAACGACTAAGAGGACGATATTCACCCTTTACGACGTAATCTCTATCGCGACTCCTCGATCGAGACCGAAGTCTATCTATTCTGTCGATCTCTCTGCTTCTGTCGCGAAGTCTGGACGACTCCCGACTTCGTCCCCTGTCGAGAGACCGTCTACGACTGCGCACGTCTCTCCTATCCCTGTCCCTGTCATGGTCTATAGACCGGGGACTATGACGCAACCTATCAGGATCCCTTTCAATGCTGATATCTCGTTTCTCCCACGTGCTCTCTTCAATGTGCTGGTAAGTACGAGGGTCTTTGGGCTGCTCAGCATCATAGTAGTCAGCTCTATACATCTGACCTTCATAGTTCTCAGGATAGTTGGCAGGCCCATAGGCATCAGGATTGGCTGTGGCTACATTGCCAGTGTAAGCAGGTATTGGGACTACAGGTTCTTGGGTCCATTCTGGGTTTGGAGGGACAACTGGTGGGGGAGCCGGTGGGACCTCCCGGGCAACTACAGGCCTTTGAACAACCGGAGGAGGATTGGCACCCACTGGGGTCTCTGGCAACACTTGAGTCAGGTTGCCGTAGACAGCCAGCGTGATTGTAGTGTACCAACCTGGAAAATACATTAATTTAGAATAAGTTTAATGTGAATTCAGATCTTAAAATTATAAATATGGGTTTTTTGAGCCAAGTCACTAACAAGGTAGTTTTCCTTACAACCACTGAAGGTAGAGACTGCAAATACAAGGAAAGACTTTTAAGGAAAATGTGTAGAAACACTTATTGAAAAAGTTACATTATTATCTTATTTATGCTGTAAACACAAAAAAAAACTTATTAAGTCTGATTTCTTTGACCAGTTAAGATTACAATTAATCAATAGTTTATTATTAAGAAAAGTATTTATTTATTTATTACAGCATGGAAGACTTACAGCTAAAAATAACAGTAAAAAAAAGGAAAAAATAGTTGACAGAAAGCCAATAAGTCTTCACGTTTATGATTAGGTTATACTTATAACTTCTTCTTTACCTGGGACGGAAGAAGAAGAAGCAAACACTGTGATGTTCAGATCGATTTCACAGTAAGTGAATGGATCAAACACTTCATCTAACAACAGTATAATGTTGGTATCACTGGCCTCAGCTAGTATAGTTAAATGAAATCAATAAATAAATAAATCTGTCTGTGACTTTCCTCTGCAGGGCAACGTCTCCCTTTCTTGTTTCCACTCAACACCAACAGGACCAAATAATTGAAAAACAAATCAAACTCTTACTTAGTTTGTTCCAAAACCATCTGATGGAAATGTAAAGCCATTCCTTTTAATAGTTGGAGAGTGTTGCTATACAATGTTGGCTAGAGCAATTTGAGATATAGTTATTGTCATGTTAAGAAAAGATTTCATTACTACATGCTCCTGTTGAGCATGAGGTACTGGGTTTCATTCCCGGGTCCAACAACATGTTATTTGCTTTTCCATCTGGAATTTCTCAGTAGCAGCCCGGAGTCTGGATTTTTGCTTGGTTAATGGCCATAGGCTCGTCCCCTATTACATGGGATTGGTAATTAAACATAACTGCCAAAATATGGGTGTACTACACCTCTGACTAATTCTTTGGGGAATACAGGTGTGATGTTGATTTAATTATAAAGTGTTCCACTAAGCATTACCACATTTAAAGACAGATTTGTGACCACTCTTATTCTAAAACAACTCAGAATAAGAGCATAAAATGAAATAAAAATGCAATACACTGACTGTAAATAACAAACCTTCAGTTGAGACCGGTCTGTGAGTTCAATAAGTACATATTATAATCTAATGGAATTAAGTTAATAACATTTCAAATATTCATTAGAAATCAATACATTGCCATTTTTCAGCTAATAACAAAAGCTACGCTGGAAGGAAATTTAAATAATAAACAGTAGCACAAAGCTACTGCTCTTGTTCCTTTTTAGTTTTTTGGAGCATAACTTAATGATTATGTCCGAATTAAGAGCACAATCTAACCTCTAAGAACAAGTCCATCAGTTGGAATTCTTTGCTGATCCAGCCCATTGCCGCACTCCATGTGTATCTGTCCATTTTGGCAATAGTCCAGGCTGCCCAGAGCCTCAAACGTGGACGCTCCAGGCTTGCTCAGGTCGTTCACAAAGAAGTCTATGTGGAACTTAGTGGGGTTCGTAGCGCCTAGTCGCACACCGCCGGGAAAGTCGCCTTCCACGCGCGCCCCCAGAGGAATTATACGTATTTCCCTCACATAAACTGACTTCGGAAACTGCACCAAGTCTAAATTAAGTTCCTGAAATAGAAAATTTAAAGATTTTGATAAAATTATCACAGATTACGGTAAACAGTCGCTGTATGCATCTCGAAAATTACATATTTTCTGTACCTCACTGGTGTCGTGGGAGAATGTATCGAAAAACAAAAGGTCTGGCTGTTCGTTTGCCGACATTTTCGCTGATTTCTAGTCAGTCTTTTCCTGAATTTGTTGATTAATACATTTTGCAATCGAACAAACAAAATCGCGTCCTCTGCTTTCGCCAGCGCGTTCACGATAATAATTAGAATGAAGTGTTGTAATATTTTAAGCTTAACTTTGACTAAGGAAATTGTATCGTGTTAGAGAAGGATGCCTATAAATTCATGCTTAAAATATATGTGTATATATAGGTATGAGCTGAAATTACAAACCACAGAGCACTGTATTACAAACTCAGTCAGATTGAATTGAAGTTTCGTTTTTCAATGTTGCCAATAGCAATATTTCTACAGTGTTGTAGTAAAAATGATATTTTTCAATGTTGCCAATACCAACATTTCTAACAGTGTTGTAATAAAATAGTTTTTTGTTATTTTTTTACTCTGTATTTGGTATTTGGACGGTTTCCACGCGATTATGCGTAAGCGCTGTGCTTCGATGCTGGCGCGGGTGCGCGGCAGCCCCAGCGTCATTCTGACTGCGTGCGCCGGCCGGTGGGACTCTGTTACACTAGTTAAGAACATTGTTACTATATAACAAATTTATGGACGAAAGTCTGAAATAAATTATATTATTATTATTATTTATTCTAAACGCTAAGTTTTTTGAAAACTATGCGTTTGCTTATGCATTTTGCGTGTTTTATTATTTACTTTATTTCATAGATATACATATAAATGTATTTTTATAAAAACAAAATAAAACATTTAATAATATAAAAAATAGTAGACCACCGGTATCAGGAACAGGGTCCAAGCTACCGGCGGTCAGGGCTCCAGAGAAAGGAACCTCCTGACAATGCGAGCCGTGTCCAGGAGTACCGCTTTCTGAATCAAGCCCTTGATCCAGCTGCCCTACGAGAGCCTCCTTAGGTGTTGGTCGAGGCTCTTGGCAATTAAGCCATTGGCTGATACGACTATCGGCACAATGATCGCTGAGTCCACATCCCACATGTCGACAACCTCGCGAGCCAAGTCAAGATACTTGATTTGTTTATCTTTCTCGGTTTTCACGTGGTTCCCGTCATGCGGGACCGTTATGTCAATGATCATTGTGCGCCGCTCTACTCGGTCCACCACCACTATTTCAGGTTTGTTGTCAACAATAGTCCTGTCAGTGATGATGGAGGTAAAGGTGGTAAAATGTGATATTGCCATTTTCGAGAACTGTGTCGGGCACATACCTGTAGTACGGCACTTCAGATTCCAGATTCCAAGGCTGTATTTCAGAGCAAGTTGCTGGTGGATAATCCTGGCTACAAGGTTGTGTCTATGCAAGTACTCTTCGTTAGCTAGACGAAAACACCCGGAGATAATGTGTCGGATTGATTCTCCCGGACGGTAGCATGCTCGACAAATGTCAACCGTGCCGTCCAATGAGGTTATGTATTACCTCATTGGTGCCGTCCTTGAAACCTTCGGTTTCCCCAAAGAGATCACCAAAATTGCGTGTTTTATTATTATTAGTCAATAATAATAATATCGTAAATTCTCTTGCACTTTGAAGACGAAAATCTCATCTACCTAAGCAACTACATACGTAGGTATCTATTTATTTTTATTTATATGCTTATTGGACTGTACTCTCAGTTACGGGCTAAGCTAGTTAGGGCGCAGCAAGTAGGTAAAATTATTTTAACTCGCATTTTTTGCGGGACTTGATCGGTATATAGCTGCTGGTGTAGCGGTCCATCTTGTGGGAGGCCTTCCAACGCTTCGTCTTCCAGTACGCGGTCGCCACTCCAGAACCTTTCGGCCCCATCGGCCATCTGTTCTACGAGCAATGTACCCCTGCCCATTGCCACTTAAGTTTGGCAATTCTTCGAGCTATATCGGTTACCTTGGTTCTCCTACGGATCTCTTCATTTCTGATTCGATCACGTAGGGAAACTCCAAGTATAGACCTCTCCATTGTCCTTTGGGTGACTTTTAGCTTTCTGATAAGGTTCATTGTGAGCGACCACGTTTCAGTGCCATAAGTCATCACTGACAACGACTGGTCAAAGACTTTCGTCTTGAGACACTGCGTTATGTGGGCCTCCAGTGCAACGGTGAACAGTTTCGGAGAGATAACGTCTCCCTGTCTCACACCTCACTGTATCAGTCCAGGAGTCGGACTGATATAGTGGCGTTTTTGTACAGACACTTTAGTACCTCGATTTACCGATAATCGATCTGGCACCTTTAAAGAGACTGCAGTACAGCCCATGTCTCGATCGAATCGAAGGTTTTCTCGTAGTCCACAAACGCTAAGCAGAGAGGCTGGTTATTGTTTTCGGTCTTCTGTTTATCTTGCCGTAGCGTATGTATGTGGTCTACGGTGCTAAAGCATTTACAGAATCGGTACCCTAATTACGTAATACACAATCAATTCGTTTTGAAACAGATTACTAATCCATTGCTTCATAAGTTCGAAATTTAATTCTGCTCTGCAACGTAATTATCGCATTGAATGTTGTTGAACTGTCAAAATTAAACAAATAATCGCTATCGCATTGCTTCTGCAAGATAGGTTATAGCCCTGCCGGTTTGTTCGGGAGACAGGAAGTCGTCAAACCTGCGCGTGAGACGGTTCGTGATGTGATGACTCTTGAAAACAGCTTGTACTTAGACATGACTCAGAAGTGTGATGGGAAAAGTATACATAATAGGTCCTACCTATTATGTATACTTTTCCCATCTTTAATTTTATTTTATTTTATTCAAAAGGAACAACAAACAGCTACAATATACAGTATATAAAAAGAAATACCTACACATAATATTTGAGCAATATTGTAGCCGAGAACGCTCGCGCTGTTTAATTTTACTTATAGGTTATACCTAGGTATATTATTATGCTAAGTTTTGCATACCAGAAATGGTAAATATGAGGATCCTTAAAATGTTATGTAACATTTATGTTTGATTTGATTTCATTATCATCAGACGAGAACGACAGGAAAGCATGGACATGTTTACACTTGTACAGGAAAAAGATCTTCAATTTAATTATAACAACAAATAAAAAACAATCTAAGTACCTAAGCGCAACCTAAGCGTAGCAATTTCCTCAAGGATCCGTGCTTGGTCGTACCATGTTAGAGCTGTGACGTGTGCGTCAAAATACGTTATAAGAGGAAAAATAACAAATATAATGTGACTGGTAAGAAACATTAGTAAGTAGGTAACTAAAATTAGTTTTATAATTTGCATTGTAGATATGTAGGAAGGTAAGCTAGGTGTACCAGTGATGTTGCGGATGCCGATTTTTTCACATCCGCGGATGTGAATGCGGGTTTTTGAAGGCTCACATCGCGGATGCGGATGTTTAAGATTTTATATAAATATAATATACTTAGTATATGAATGATGAATTAAAATAATGTTAAAGTCTACATATCTCGGGACCATGGGATCCCGGTCTTTTGGAAGGCGCACGAGGGGCCGAAGCCAACTCGCAGAGGCCCCTTAGACAATTTTAAATGAAATGAGGCACCAACCGACGGTTATCCCTCTATGCACTATGCAAGTGCACCCAAGGACAACCCCCGGTTGGTGCAGGACTATTGCAGAACGTGGAAACAAAACATTGGACTATGGGTTTGGGTGGCTTAAGTTGACTGGTGACCTAGAACTATGGAAGGTCTATGGCCTGATCAATGTTTTATAATGTACACAGATGAAATGGCAGGGGGTTGCACACTCAATAATGGGCCCCCGAAAACGGTCGCTAGCACAAAGTGTCGTAGTGACAAGGAGGCAACATTTCCTGATGTGCTTATGAGGAGTGGAGCGGTATTCCACGGCTATCAGGACAATCCCGGAAGTACGGTCAAGATCCCTACCAGCATCTTACTGGAATACTTCCTTCCTCCGAGCACGTTTGCTCTTGCGAATCTCCACTCAAGCCGGCCAATTAAGGCAAGAATGAGGTGAGAGCTCCGTTCCTCGTCAGTGTTCACTCCAGCCGGCCAACAAAGGCAAGCCAGAGATGAAGAACAAGATTTCTCCCGGGAGATAGGGTCCGTGGGGTCGCTACTACCCAACAGCTTGCCACATGCTGCCCTGCAGTTTTCTGTATCTCTCTTGGTCTGGCTCCTCATCCTAGACCTGTTCCGGCAAAGTAAACTCTACCGGCACAGACCTAGAGTTTGGAGCGCGCAAAACCCACCACGATGTCAACGTAGAGATACGGCGGTGGGGATGTTAAAGTAATTATTAACATTTTTATTAATGAAAATTAGAATAAGAATAATGTATGCTTGATTTTTAGATCTCTCCCGTGCCTATGACCTTGTATTTTACGAGGCTATGTGGGAAAATAGACCTAGTAAAGGCAGGAATCCGCTGAATGCGGGAAACACAAATCGGTCGAAGTGGCGGTGCTTGGGGGAGGCCTATGTCCAGCAGTGGAAGTCTTTCGGCTGATATGATGATGATGATGATGTGGGAAAATCTGCGAGAGAGAAAAGTGCCAGCGGAGCTCTTGCGTATCTTCCAGTATTGGTATTACAACCAAACGAACGGTGTGAGATGGGCCGATGGGCGGTCTGTGTCGTACGGGCTGGAGTGCGGGGTAAGACAAGGAGGGATAACGTCATTAAAATTGTTTAACCTCTACATAAACGATCTAATCGTTGAGCTCAGCAGCAAGAAAATCGGATGTCGCACTCGCATTGATGACGTTAGTGTCAACAACAACAGCTACGCTGACAGAAATCTGCCTCTTTGCTCTGCAGAGTGCGGGAAAGCTCCAACTCCATCCTGAAGACCATAGCGGGGAGGTACGATTTTCCTTTGTTAAGTGACGTTGCATTCGAAGGTGCATTTCGAACAACAGCCTTGTTTCGAAATAGATAATAAGTTCTAACATAGATATTATAAGTTATCTTTTTGTTTACTAACCCACCTTATGTTGCATAACCGAAGTAAAGATTTATTTTTAATTTGTTATAACGAATTAGAATTATAGAACCCCAATTAATGTGTTCTCTTTGCGAAAAAAATTGTATTTTATTTATAAAATATAATAAATGCCATTTTTGGTTTGTGTGAAAGAAATGTCCGACTCGTTAAGCTTTGTGCAGACCAGCGCGACACCGGTTATTATTATACCGTGAAGTTTTCTTAGAAATTGTATTGTTCGTGTCGCGTCGCGCGACAAGTTGCGCTGGTCTGCAAAAGCCTTTACTGTTATCAACCTCGCTCCATACAAGAAATCCCGACTTGTCATCAAATACATTTACACACCTAAGTTTGCGAATGTTCTCCTCGAGGACAATAACATCTAAAATCTTGTGAGTAACATTCTCCTTGAATTATCTGATAATTTCATTCGGGGTTTTAAACCTAGAATAATCAGTTCTAGCTAGCTATGCTATGTTTATATGCAATAGGCGGATACTTCATGGACTACTTTCAAGTCAGGTTTCCGTAGTAGGTACCTACCTACATTTGTATTTATCATATTTACAGGCTGGCCGGCTGGCAGGCTGTTACCGTAGTAGCCTATGTCCGTCAGCCCGTCTCTAAGTCCTGTTACCTATCTGTTTCATAACGATCAGTTCAGTGTTTTACTCGTGAAAAGGTAACAGACAAAGTTACTTCCGCAGTTACCTATAGTTTTAATAGGTATGGACTCGCCTGATGTTGACCTCAGAATCAGATACGTCACGTGAGCGTGGATGTCATGTGCACGTTTTTGACCGCGGATAGATCATGAGAACATTATCCTTATCCTTTATTTTCATAAAGAAGTGCAACGAGAACGAGGGATTTAGGGGATAGCCCAAATAATGAGACAGTGTCGCCAGAGCAAATTACTGTTAAACAGACTGTTAAACATACTATCTTTCTACATTTATTATTATTATCATGAAACTTACACAGTTTAGATTCCAGAGCAGACTGTTGTTAATGACGTGATCAGCTTGAGCGCCTGATTGCCTTCAATAGCTAATACTTCCAACGTACGAATCTCGAACGGAGGTAAGTGTGATTGGAGTAACTGAGGTATTGTACATAGTACATTACTAGGTACTCTTGTGTAATGGATGAGGTACTGTTTTTCCTTCCTCATTGATGTTATAAGGTTGCTAGTCAGTAGTAGGAACATATATTGTACTGAGAGTAAATGAACGCCTGACGAAAAAATTCGCAATAGGACAAGCAGATAATCTAGAGTTCTAGAATAAATTATGATAACTTGTATTTCGTTCGGCTCCAATTTTTCTTCTTTTTGAACCGAAGGAATTTACTAAGCCTTGTACTTATTTGTAATAAATGAGTTTTTCTGTGTAGTTGCCCGAGTTCATCGCGGCATCACTATCAGTAGCGTTTTTTAGGTCCAATGCAAGGCTCAAATTCAGATTCTAGTTCTATGGAGCAAAACGTGCAACTTAGGAAAGTCCTGTCCAATATGATTGATTGTAATTTACCAGTCGTTTTTACATAAAAACAAGCAGTACCTACCTAACAGTTCCTGCAACCATTTTTTGTGAATAATGTTACAGTGTTGAATGTTGTAATTACCGATCGAGGCGTCGCGAGTTGGTAAACGAATTAAAGTCGTGTCTTCTTGTTGCATATTTTTCTTTAGTATCCATTTTTTTGTCCATTACTTTAAGGATATTCGTTGTATGCTTATATAAAATCTAGTTTGGTGTTTTTTATAGAAATACTAGCTGACCCGACAGACGTTGGTCTGTCTTCCAGTCCTCAATAATTCATTAAAAAATCCCTTAGAAAATGCATTCATTTTACAACTTTTCAAATTTTACTTTTGATAAGAACCTGCTATCTAAGTACATAACAAATTTTCGTAAACGATTCCGACTAATCTGTTTTATTTTGACAGTTCAACAACATTCATTGCGTTATTTACGTTGTTGAGCACTAAAACTACTACTACTAACTAAACTTATGAAGCAATAGATTATCTATCTGTTTCAAATCTGTTTCTCATTGATCGTGTATTATTACGCAATTAGGGTTACTGATTGGAAAACAATAGATTATAGCCAAATACATAGGTAGGTCCAGCCGTTCTGAAGACATGTGCTTGAGAACGGCTGGACCGATTTAGCTTACCAACGAAAATCATTTATTTTTTACCGGTAATTTAATGGTGCACTGTAGCTTAGTACAACATTCGTGCTAACCCAGCAATAATCTTGTACTAAGCTAGTATTTTAAATATTATTCTTGTGCTGCGTTCACAGCTGGGTATCGAACTCAAGACGACCTCGCACAAGCCACAATCCAACCGTTGAGCTATTGCAGCCTTTTAAATTCAATAAATTAAGAAATACATTTCTGAATAATTTTACCAGTGACCTAAGAAAACTGAGGAAAAAACAAGCTAAGTCTAAAGTGGTTTTTACAAGCTTTATTATATAATATATGTATAAGCTTACTTCGTTCGTATTTATTTCCAGTTACTTCTATAAATTGTCATCCATTTTTCAAGCACTTCTTGGCATCCGATTGAGCTGAAACTTGTAAGTACTTACTTATAAATAAATAACTAGTCATTGTGAAAAAATGTCGGTTTGATGTTTTAGTATGCAACTTAAAGTCATTTGTTTTATAAACATTATAATTTACACATTTTTGTATGGTGTTTACATTTTTATGCAGATATTTGATTCATAGCTGTACATTCCTATGTAATCTTTATTTATAAATTCTGTGTAAATACATGAAATGGAAGGAAAATGTCTATATCCTAACTATGTATAATATCTATATCCTAACTATGTATAATCCTAAGTATTAATTTATTATAAATGAGAAAGTGAGTTTAGATATGCTTACACGCTAAAATGGCTGAACGGCTTTGGGGTTAGGACTTAGGACATTGGATACTTTTTATCGGTAACTATAGCACGTTCAAGTGGGATAATTTCCGCCCTGCACGCGGGCGAAGCTTCGGCAAAAACTAGTCTTCTTATAAAATATTAATAACTATGCTCTTGCCTACCTACCTTGATTCACCAGTTTTCCGTACTGTTCAAGGAAGCATCGAATAATTTTAGCTGGAAAGTGAATTACTTTTTCCTGCTTCATTATGTTCACCCACATAGATTTTGGTCCATCCACAGCGTCCAAATTGAGGCTCAAGATGACAAGTCGTTGATTCTCATTGTTTATTACAATTTTCATCTTGATAATGAAAGGGGATGTGCACGCACAGGGATCAGCAGTCGTGTACGTACTCTATCAGTGACGTGTCATCTCAGCTGATGCCGCACCGCTGCAAGTGATAACGCAGAGTCATGTTTATAAAACCAAAATGAAGTTAGTTGTTAAAGGAAGGTTGCTGGACCTTTTATTGAGGTTTTTGTATACCTTCTTACAGGCATAGGATATAGGATGGTGATTAAAGAATGTCAATCTTCCTAGCCTTTTCCCAACTATACAATTGGGGTCGGCTTCCAGTCCAACCGGATGCAGCTGAATACCAGTATTTTACATGGACCGACTGTCTATTTGACCTCCACGACCCAGTAACTGAGTAATACGATACCCCTTGGTAAGTCTGGTTGTCAGACTTTCGGGCTTCTGACGACCCGTAACGACTGTCAAAGATCCACGAATGACAGCCGGGACCAACGGCTTAACGTGCTTTCCGAGGCACGGAGGAGTCTCGGTATTTAAATAAAGATGGTCTCCTATCCACATACCAACCCCGGTAAGCGTAGCTTAACCTGATGGATTGTCCCGTGCAGCTCTTATTATTTAGCCACGAGCTCCTCATAATGATGGTGATTAAAGAATGTAAATTAGTATCCTTCATATATATTTACGTAGTATAAAATGAAGTCGCTTCCGCTGTCTGTTCGCTTAGATCTTTCAAACTATTCAATGGATTTTAATGCAGTTATCAGCAATAGATAGAGTGATTCAAGAGGAAGGTTTATATGTATAATACATGCATAATATAAAGAAAAGAAAAAGAGTTCACGCGGGCGAAGCCGCTGGCAGCAGCTAGTATATATTATTACTAGCTTCTGCCCGCGACTTCGTCCGCGTGGAATAGTTACTTTGGGCTATCGCTAAAAAGACTCCCCGATTTTGAAACATTCTTCATTGGTGCTCCGCTCTTATTAGTCTTAGCGTGATGGTATATAGCCTATAGCCTTCCTCGATAATTGGGCTATCTAACACTGAAATTTTTCAAATCGCACCAGTAGTTCCTGAGATTAGCGCATTCAAGCAAACAAACAAACTCTTCAGCTTTTTATAATATATTAGTACCTATAGTATAAATAAAACAAAGTCCCCCGTCGCGTCTGTCTGTCTGAACGCGATAAACTCAAAAACTACCGAACGTATTTTCAAACGGTTTTCACCTATGGATAGAGTAAATAATTCATGCGGAAGGTTTTATTGTATAATTCTTTAAGCTATTGTGTAAATTGGCTGAAATATGACGATTATTGACGAAGATGTCAGAAATGCATGCCGACTGGGAGCTTCACTGGCGTGCGTCGCGTAAGCCGTAAGAGATACATAAAATTTATGTTCTACAGAATTGAAGATCTAAAAAAGTTTAACGAAAAAATCCGCGATAGCATATTATGTCTAATTTCTAAGGATGATCCACAGTAACCATAAAATTATTACCTTTCAGAATTAAAATTAAAAGTTTAATTCTGAAACGTAATAAAAAATTAAAGAACAGATTAAAATATGCCTTGACATCATATCATCTAAATAAATAGTTTAAAAGATATCGCAGATTCAAAATTACGAATCATGGTTAACGGCAACGCTAGCGCAGCGGTAGGAGTCAATGATCTTTTCCTCAGCTATTAGGTATGTAATCCCGGTAGTACGTTCCCGTGGGATATTTTCCGCCATCCACGCGGGCGAAGCCGCGGGCAAAAGTTAGTCTAATTATAATACAGTTCGCATCATTTGTCGTAGCAGCCTCGCTAACGACACAAATAAAACAGTGTACAGCATGTTATGGATCATAGAAACACAGTCCACAGACAGTCGGCAATGTGTAGATATGACTGGTGCCTGGCCAGTCATATCTCACCTGAAGCAATCAAAGACACGCGTCTATTATTTTTTCAGAGAAACTATAAACAGCTATAAAGGTTTATGATCGCCCTCGTTATCCCAACAATGCTACCTAAGCATGGGCCATGATGGGCACGCGCACGCCCGTTGTTCTAGAGCAGGGATGGTAAACTTTTTCATTACGTGAGATAGACAAAAAAAAAACAAAAAATTGTTGGTCAAATCGAAAAGCTCGAAAAGAGAGGTCTATGCTCAGTAGTGAGTGAGAGATGACGGTCAAACCGCTTTTCGATATCTTAGAAAAGTTGGCAAGGCTACATAAAGTCTCACATACACAAAGCCAAATCGTTTGCTAAGTGTTCGCGACGATGCGTCACCAAACATTTTAAAATGTATAAAATCTTTATGTTAATTTAGGTTCGTATAGAAAAAATTATTGTTCACAATAATGCTAAACTAAACAAAACAAATTGTTTAGAATCGTCGTAGTAACCTAAATTCATAGATAGTATAAGAATTGATAGTACTATTTTCTAAACAAACTGTAATCAAGATGATTCGCCTGGATTGGTTAGGTTGCATAGCCACACAGTTAAATATTTTGTATTCTATCCAGGTCACCTAGGCAGACACCTAGCCCTGGACCTAACTTCCAGTATTCTAGCCCTTCAAGAAATCTACCTAATTGATTTTGTATGTTATTAGCTGTGCTGCTGGGGAGTTTGTTCCGCCACTTCTCCGTCAAAGTCAAAGTCAAAGTCAAATCATTTATTTCAAATAGGCCCTTGAAGGCACTTTTGAACGTCAAAATTTACAAAATGAAGTATTGATTCTACCGCCCCTTCCAAAAGGTAGTTTTCGTATGGAGAAGAATGGGCAATAAACTCCACCGTTACTCTTTTAAAATGTTTTACAATATTTTGTATAGGTACATTATTTATATAATTATATGTGCAGACGATGCACCTAGAATAAAATTACTGTATAAAGTAAAAAGAATTTAAAGTGGAGCAAAACGACAGATAAATTAATTATGTGGTAGATACAATGGTGTTTACATATTCACAAACATTGTAAAAATAGACGAATCTACTAAAAAATTACAATTAATAAGTCAGTGTGTGAGGAAGTAATCACAGGATGTACTCGTAAAATCAATGTCATATAATAAAAAATAAATACAATTAAGTAAGCAACCAGTTTGATTTTGTCTAGACTCTAAATTGTCCTATGGAGCAGGACCAGCATGTTTCCAAGCATTCTTATCTTGGATATAATCCTCTAATCTGTAATATGCTTGTTTACAAAGTGTACTTTTTACATGAGTTTTAAATTTTCTTTCATTTAATTGTAATATATCACAAGGTATTTTGTTGTAACATTTAACACAGTACCTCATAAAAGATGTATGTACTTTAGATAATCTGAAAAATGGTTGATCTAGTTTATATGATAAGTGGTGAAGTGTGGGCGTTTTTGGGGGACTATCTTATGTAATTTTGACGCTCGAAAAGTGCTGATTCTCAGCCTAGTTTGAATAAATGACTTTTGAATTTTGAATTAAACTTTACTTCGTTATTTTGTAAAATAAAGGCTAAACAACCTGTATTCAGAGGCTCGGTACGGGCAGAAAATCTAGCTAAGAAAATTAAAATACTAGATTTCTTTAGGTCTGGAGTCTGGGGCAACAGACCAGATTGTGGTTTCTTTGTGTGTGGTGAGAATCGGTTCAGAACTTTTTCAGCAAAATCACTTCTTGCAAACAATTTAATATTTAATTGATTTAATCCCAGTCATACGCAAATATCTTTTCAGCGGGAATAGATATGATTGTTCATCTCAGTGGATAGGCTATTTTATCGCGAATCTTGTGATACGCTATAACTACATATAGTATAAGGGTGTTTAGTCGTAAGAAAAATGTAAACATAACGTATTTAAAATTAATTAAAGGCTCTCTAGGAATTGTAGTCATCGACATGGAACTTTTCATAAGGTAGTCCTGAAGAGTCCCGAAAACCACTTCCTAAGCACTTATGAAGACTTATCAGTGCAATGGTGTTGTTATTCCACCGTCAAAAACCCGTTTTCCTTCTAGAATCTAGAACATCTCGATCAGCTCGGTGAGTATTGAAGATATCTGCAACCTATAGGTGCAGGACGTCAGCCGGGATAAACCTGTATAGGTATACCAGCCACCTCCTCTACTTCGCGTCCAGCGATCACGCCCGTGTAATACACTGTGAATGACACTGGTAAGTGGAAGGGTTTTATTTTTTCCTAGCGGTCACCTTGCAGGTTGCAGGAGTCGGTGCCGTTCTGCCAGGTACCTTACCGGTCCCACCAGTGGAAAAACGCCGAATGTGAAGTCCGTGCTACCGCTCGCGTGCCCATGGGTTTTCCATCCCCGGTGTAGGCAAGGTTGCCATCCGTCCGGATTTGTCCAGAAATGTCTGGCTTTTTGGTTCCCGTCTGGTCTTGTCTTGTGTCCGGCTTTTTAGACTTGAGGGATTTTTTTTTTGACAATACTCTAATTTTTATGAGTATTTTTGCCAATGCCTGGCTTACGTCAGGGCTTTTCAAATTTCGAAATGGTTACCGTAGGTGAGGGCTCCTGAGGGTTTACGCTACAGAGCTCGGGGGCAGTCAGCATTGTAGCGTGTTTACCCGCTACCGCCTACCTGCATCCCTGCGAGCCTGCGACCACCTGTGCGAGTCGTGGGGTTGCTAGCTTAGAAATTAGACGCACGACTTGGGGAGCTTTTTTAGGGGGGTATTCTTTTCGTGCTTATTATGGAGGAATTATCATAGATAAAGATTTCCTATAAATAATGATTTTCGAAATTTCTAAAACGGAATAAGTACTTTGCATGTATGGAAAGTAAAATATTTTTAAAAGGTTAAACTTTAATCGGCCTACTTTGTTATTATTCTTTCTTAATAATTATTAGATTGGCATAAAATAGTCATTCGTTTCATAACTTAAGTAAGTGTTTACTCGTCTAATGCAACTGTTTAAATCTTAACTAATAACCACTATGCAACTTTTAAGCAACCCCGACATAACAATACAGAGTCAAAAATGCAATATTTACGCAAACTCACGTGAAAAATATACCATTTGTGCAATTTAGTGTCGTGGAGCTTGCCACCCTGTGTAGAGCGAGTGGTAGCCGGCCGGCTACAGCAGTCGCTAGTCCGCACCCGAATCGAGCCCACGTCTGTCGTCGCGAGGTGCGCAACGACACGTCACCAAAACTTTCCAACCCGAACTAAACTTTCTTCACGTCCCACTAAACTAATATAAAATAATAACGCGAGTGCCCCATTTTTATTGATATTATTGTGAGTGTTTGTAAAGTGTTGATGTGGTTTGAGGTGAAGTGAAGATGCGGAGCGCCTGGGAGGCGTTCTGCCTCCTGTTGCTGGCTGCTGCAGCCGCAGCACAGATCGACACGAGGAACTTATCAGGTCAGAATTTATAAAATCACTTACATAAAAAAAGCAATATCTTACTTGCAAAACTAAAACACGCTGTATAGCATATCGACTTAGTTTGAATTTAGAATGCAACTTTAAAAAAATCTTTTTTTAATATTTACGGCCTAGTCTAGAAGTTCTATAATTTCAAACATTACCGCGCATATGTTTTTTGCAAACGATTCTTTGGATGAAAAACTGTAAATTACTACCAAGATTCGTAGGTAACGGTAAATGTCGGAGATATTTTGTCGTGATAGGCAACCTACTTAGTAACTTTTATCGAAACCGTTGTCTTCAGAAACTCAAGCCGTTTTTTTAATATATTTTAGAAATAAAAACTGGTTTTAATTAATTTATAAAATAAAAACTAATCTAATTTATGTACAAGTAGACGAAGCAACTTAGATTATTCGTTTTTAAAATACCTAAGCAGTGAGGTAGTCAAGGATATCTTTAAAAAATAAACAAGTAATTTAAATAACAAGTAGAGTTATTCCAATTACTGCAGCTTGCTTTAATCTTGAAGTAAGAATACCTAGATAGGTAAGTATGTGACTCCACTTATCAAAATTTAATTTGTTCTATAGTTTTACATAAAAACGACATTAGTACCTACCTGTGTATTCTTGAGACTTTGAGACGGACAACCATCTTACAACGTAGGTAAGTAGGTAGCTAGCTAGAGGTAACTATTTTTTAAACCACTTCTATCTATTAGATAACATGTGTTTGATGGGTAGTTCGGTATTTACCAAATTAATTAGGTATCTACTTACCCGCGCTCTCTTAAAAAATAAAGACATATCATACCGTCGCATTTTTAAGGAAGGTTCTATACACTGATTGATCTGCCTGTCTGTAACAGGCCCGAAGTTTCTATAATTAGCGATGTTGGCCGTACTAAACAACGGTGTGTTTGCATCACAAAAGCCATAGACAATGGTCTATGGTACGTGATCGTGGAATGAATGGCGGCTGACTTGTGTTCGTTGAACTGCCGTGTTTTTTGTCCGCCATCTTTTGTGAATATTAAATAACTGTTCAAAGTCCCAAAATGTATGGTATCCGCGGTATTGTGATGTTTTTTTGGTCCGGATAATTTTAGCATTTACAGAAAACAAGATGAACGAAAAGTTACTCCACTCAAAATTTCGTTAGTACTGTGTGTTATCAGTCCTTATCAAAACGGAAGAATTTTTCTTCCAACTAAGTTAGGGTAGTAGGGTACAATTCTAATCTTATCATCATGAATTGTGATTATAACTTATGAATTTTAACGACGGAAAAAATCTCTTCAAAAATTCCATTGCAGATAACCTTTTTAATTTAAATCACAAATAAACACTAGTAAAATAACTGGGGTTTAATAAACCGATCATGTTATTATTACAATATTATAGAAAACCCTTTACAAAGGAAATTATTATATTTTATGAAAATAAGTAAAGTGTGCGCTCGTTGAAATCTTTTCCACTGCACTGCGTTTATTCACGTTCAAGCATTATAATAATTGTATTATTTGACTGAAGAGTTAACACACTTGTGCAAGTAAATTAATTCGTGGGATAAGAATATTTGAGGAAGTCTAGACTTCAGTGTTTTACACTGAAGTCTAGACTTCTTCTAAGGCGAATTTGCGAGAAATTTTCCTCTTAGAACACTGTATTGTATCGAGAGACGAATATTTACAGACTGACCAAATCTATCTATTGTTGACTATTCTAATAATATTTCTAATAATCTAAAAATATCGCAGGTATCTTTTTATTGATGTTAAATTGATTTTGAACGTCATGTAAACTTTGTTCTTACGAAAAACGAGGTTTCGAAAGTATTTAAAAAAAAGTACGACGAAATAACAAAACATCAGCTAATGTGAACACGACTGTACCCTCTAACCTCAAAATGACCGACCTTTTGCACACCCATAAGAGCCAAAAGGTATTTTTCCAAGATACAAATGTCAAATGCACAATCAAAGTACAATCTAAACGGATCTACCGTCATTTTACCGTTCATTGTAAAGTGGTGTACGATTTTAGTGTCATTTTGACATTAGCATCAGAGTCAGACCTATGTTCTTTTGAGGTCGTCACTGGGATACGGGTTAATGACCTTAAAGGTGACGTCACGACCAAATTGGCCATTTGTTTTAGGGGCCTACTTTTATAGCTTTTTTAGCCCAATAGGTGGGTTTTTTGGGCGATCTTTGTGAAACCGGTTCAAGTAAGTTAGATGTTTAAATCTTGTTATTTGGGAGCAAACATTATTATTAGTTATTTATTTATTTATTTGCTAACATGTAAAACACTGGTTAGTAGGCATGCATTAAAATTTCATGACACAGTATTAAGACATGCACCCTGTAAGGGCACTGCAAATGTTTCATATCAAATGGTAAAGGTATTTGATCGTTTTGTGTCAGTCTCTTTTATGTGCAGATTCATTGCCTTTTCAATTCTGTTAAAAAATTGTCCACAAAAGAATACCTACTTGCAAATTATTCCATAATTTCTTGCAATTTTTGGGTTAGACTAAAGGCTCGTGCAGACCAGTGCGACGCGACGGCGCGACGCGACACGAACAATACAATTTCCAAGAAAACTTCACGGTATAACAATAGCCAGTGTCGCGTCGCGCTAGTCTGCTCGAAGCTTTAGGTGTAATCTGTGCTTAGGTTAAGTTGTACATTTATTTCCTATGCCTGGCGTGAGATCTGTTTAGAACAATTTTTCCCTATCTGATTTAAGTTAAGACATTTAACCAGATTTTACTAAATTACTGACACGCAGTCAAAAAAACAATACCGCCTATTCTAATTCATTCAAATTCATGTCTGCAGCACCATTAAAATAGCCAAAAAGATAGTACAATGACACATAGAAGTTTGCCAAACGAGACGTGCCTAGCGAATTAGATTCAGACGCGCCTCCAAGCGAATAAAGCCACAAATTAAATCTGATGGCCCACAGCCACTACTACGTTACATAGTTCGTACAATGTACTTACTATTGTCTTGTACTAGTTGTACTAGAGAGCAGTATGTAAAACATACAGAAGTTCTAATTGAAACCATGCTCGATTTAACGCTGGAAAAACGTTCACAACCCCAAACAGACAAAAAAAATATGACTAATACCTGAATCTATATAAATGTATAGTGTTTACCCTAGGGTGCCCTAGGGTCAGCTTTTCAAGAATCTATCACTCAATATATTGGTTATATACTGATGACATGTATGAAAAAAAAAAAGAAAATGTGCCTTTTGGTTTGACAGACACTACACTGCTGGGGGCCAAGTGTACTAATTTACAAATGTCACAATGGTCTCTCCATTGTTAGTTTTTGACAGATTTGCCATACAAAATCTGTAAAAAACTCTCCATTCGATAGACCATTGTCATCATCATCAGCCTATTAATGTTCCTACTGCTGGGACACACACAGGCCTCCTCTCTGTGAGAGGGAGTGGGCCGTAATCTACCACGCGGGCCCAGTGCGGGTTGGTGGATGTCACATGTCTTCGAATTTTTGGTTCTAAGACATGCCGGTTTCCTCACGATGTTTTCCTTCACCGTTTTGAGAGCAGTGGTGATGAAATTATTTACACAAACTAAAGCGCCTGCTTGGGTTCGAACCCACGACCCACAACTCGTAAGTCGGGGCCGTTACCACTGGGCCACCACTGCTTCGACAGACCATTGTGACGTTTGTAAATTAGTAGACTTGGTTAGTTTCTAGTTGGTCTTTTCAATATAGCCTTACAGTCAAAATCTTCCGATATCCCATTTCATCAGCGTTTTGCAATTCAGAATTTCACATTTCGCAATATCCTCTCTTGAAGAGGATGTAGTAGATGTCGTGGTCAACACGTGCAACAGAGAGTACTGACCCCTTTCTGTGAACTGTCACAGAAAGGGGTTTATCATACTCATTAGTTTTAATAGTCCAAGTTTCTGTGCGAGTCTTCTGTTTTTCCCATGATGTGTGTGGCGCGATGACGTCGCCACACAAACGTGAGTTTCAACCACTCGAGTAGTCCACAGTCGACGACATTGACCACCGGAAGACGATTCGTCGCGACGACGTGTTGTCCGCTCAATAAGTCACTTCCGGTAGTACGACCCAATGGGGCTGCATCACAATCGAGATCTTACCTTACTGCTAAATAAATAAAGCCCTATTCCGTTTAGTCTCCAAAACGCTGAGGCGTCTGAAATTTCATACGAGTCGCAATTGGAATTGGCACAAACGAATCTGTTGCTTAACGCACTAGTAGTAGAGTACAGAATTGCATTTAGTAATTGAGAGTTGCATTGCTGTGTGGCTGACCGCAATCATTAAGAATTTGGGTTACGTGGTTAGTATTTTTTTATTTACAATTGATTCTTTTTTGCTTTTCTGCGTTAATTGATTTCACGGTCGTCGCCTGATACCTCTCACTTGGTAAAAGTAGGCTCTGTTATAAAAAGTTCATGGTTCAAAGACTTTTCGTAGGAGGTTTATTTTGGGGTCAAACTTTTTGGTAACAGCTTTTAATAATTATTGGAAATCTTTTTGGTAACAGCTTTTAATAATTATTGGAAATCTTTTTGGTAACAGCTTTTAATAATTATTGGAAATCTTTTTGGTAACAGCTTTTAATAATTATTGGAAATCTTTTAAGCACGCTTTCTGTTGTTGTATCAAATCGTGCAGAAGTGGGCACACAAATGGGATAAACTAAAGTACCTAATAACTAATAAGTAACAGAAAAAATCTTCGTTCTCCTTGTTCCATATTGAAGTATATTTGATAATCTCAGAAATAAAAACGGGTAAAAATAACAATTGAAACATATTTGCGCCCGAACAAACAAAATCGTTTCTCGCAGAGATAGCGAAATTAAAAAATAACTTCAAAAACTTTTACCTCGATGAGCGTTTTTACGAAAAAGCGGTCGAAATTACAATAGACACGAACGGAGGCACTTTCTCCCGCGCCCATCGCGCTCATCGCGCTCACAAGCGGACGTCATCGCTTTTTTAGGAGTTCAACAACACCTCTAGAGGTTCACAGATACCCTTAGAATTTTGGCGTTTTCAGACTTCTGAATTGAGCTAAGAAAGTAGAAACTTCGGTGATTACGTAGATGATTACCTAGATGTTTATTTTATCTCTGCTTTGAATTTGGTTAGAGTTTTTTTTATTGTATCGTCACCTGACAATAGCACGTGTTTTTACCTGATGTTGGAAGTGGGTCTTTCCCGCAGACGAATTCAAAAGAATCGTCGCCTTATTGTTAAAACCAACATGGCTTAGCAAACAGATAGCTGGTATAGCTACCTAATTTATTTTCAAACTTATCTCTTTCGAATCTGCTACTGCACATATATTCTTGTTTTTTTCTATAATTTACTTGGTAGGTCTGAGACCTACCCAGAAGATATTTCTGCCAATCCTATCTACCTTGCCGACACTTGTTACTGTATCTCCACTGTTCTTTCAAAATTCTGGAAATCGAGACCATTTCTTGTTTTGATAATTCCATACTCACCTTTTACCCAGCTTTGCAATTTAATCAACGTAACCAATTAACCCCATGCAGGTAGTAAATCAGTAACGAGAAATGGATAGCTTAATGGTACGTAAATGGCCTATAATATGGAAAGGATTACCTTTTGATTGTTATATGGATATTTGAGCTGCCTTTTGTTGATGCATTTTTACTTTTTAAGACATCATATTCATGATGATTCTATTCGAAGTGAAAATGGTTTATCTCAGACCAAAACTGTTCTGTCATTTTCCCGAGCTATAACTTTAGAAGACAGAATTTAGTATCAAATCCACCGGTTTCGGTCCCAACTTGTCAGCTCAAATTCAATGTATCTGTCACTATCAGGCCAATTAGTTTCCTCCAACTTTACACGACCGGTCCGGATACTGAAGATTTTACATCAAATTACTACGAGTTAGTTCACAACACTCTAAAGTGGTATCTAAACATGTGGCGTCTCGCTCTTTCTTCGCTCGAGTGAAAGGGAGGGAGAGCAGAACCAGTTTGGCAAGCATTCGCCTTGAACTTGTATAACCGCTAGGCCAAGTGGTACAGTCAACTTCAGGTCCATGGTAAATTTTTGACGTTGACAGCGCCTTAATATCGTAGCAGTAAGCACGGTTTTCGTATTTCAACTGACTTAGTAGACCGTACCCGGCTGTGGGATAGTCCAGTTTGTGGGTTTACTTGCCAATTTGAGTTTTCCGACATTAATTAAGTAGGTACCCAGTGAGTTGTACTTGTAAGTTGGTAAGTTTAGGTGGTTGATCTGGAAAAGTTTCCAAGAAAGTTCCGAAACGAACACAGGAAAGAATGCCAAAATGTTAGTAATAAAAACACGCCAGCATCGATTGTATTTGGCTTGGCAATCGATTAAAAATAATAAGTACCTATATGCGGATCCTATTTGTTTTTTTTGTCGTGACTACGTCAATACTTCAATAGCTTTTTTTTTATTAGTAGCCTGTATTCAAGATCATAATCGCAAAAACTGAAAAACCACATGATATTTTTGTTAAACCATTTTTTTTTGAAGTGCACAGTCCAGCCACGTATTTATAATTAAAGTGTTCTGCTTATCCTAGACTGTATGTGAATATTTCGTAGTGAGACAAAAGCATTCTTTTACCAAAAGTTGTCCGCCATTGAAACTTACTTTCACTTCACCGTCACAATAAAAATCTGTTCAGAATTTTTTCAGCCATTAACGGTTGGTTTCTTCACTGAATTCAATTGGTTTGTTTCATGAAAGTTTTGCATAACAGGAAGCGTGTTGGCGGCAATTAATTGAAAAGTTGTGATTACATCGCACGCGATTACGTCGCCGCCGACCAACCGCGTGCGTCCAACATATTGGTAATTGGTGATAGACTTGTAATGATGAGCTGTCAATTTTGACACATGGGTGTCGGGCCTTACATATTTGAAGTTTCTGAATTAGTTTCTAGAGTGATTTTCGCAGTTTTTCTAGTTAATTAAGGATTGTCACAATAAGAGTTTATTGTTTTGTCATAACTCATAATCTTATGTTTGCTAAACTAAGGCCATCAAATCAATAAAATTGTGGGCTGCGTCCATATTCGATTCCTAGGGTTAATGTAAATGCATCTTGGACCCGCGGTGTAATTGCGTAACACACTTACAGTAGCAATGGCTTTCATTTTGACAGTTCAACAACATTCATTGCGTTATTTACGTTGACAGATTCGAGCATAATGAAGCAATGGATTAGCAATATCCTTCAAAATCATTTAGACTGTGATTGAAAGTGTGTTACGCAATTAGTGTGCCGACTCGCTGCGCCTTGTCTTTGGACTTGACTTTTGAAAGTATCTTGTTTAAAAAATAAAATAAAATAAAATATTATCAAAAAACACAACTTTCAAAAGCAGAAATTAGTAACCATTCGTTACATTTTCCACATGCCGCACAGCGCACTGCAATTTTATTGCACACGCGTGCACGAATAACCTTCAGCCACCATAAAAATACAATAAAACCTTTTATCAGTGCATTGTCAATGTCAAAAACAGCCTCGCGATGAACGACGACCGCTTACCAATGCGCGGGCGCAAAAGAATGTCATCGCACCCCCCACTTCGATCTCCCCTCTTATAATTGAAACATCACAATGTTGCGCGTCTGTTGACGGGTGGGTATGTAGCTGGGTGTTCGTCGTGCGAATGTGGACGGCAATGGATGAGAGGTGAAATGAAAGTGTTGTCAGAGTAGGTCATTGACTCGCATGCTTCGCTGGGTGTGGTGGAAAATCGTCGGCAGTTAGTAACCATGGCGGCATGCATGGCGGTGATAGGCTTTCAAGGGCATGGGGTTAGGTTTGTATGCATCCTTCGCGGTTACTAAACGTTCTAAATGGTAATATGTTGGACGGAATACGGAACTGTTGCAAGTCAGTTTTCGACCTGGTTTATCGTAGCTGGCCACGACTTTGGGTACCTACTTAGATAGTCGTGGCTTACCTGTAAGTACTTCAGTTTTTATTGAGGGCACTCAGAGGTATCTGTAATATTATTCAATTTGGTACTTACATAAGTATGTGTACTTATTTGTGCTTATGAAATTATTGTAAAATAGGAACTTAGTAGAAAAAATCACCTCTTGCTACAATGTCCGTTTTTGCATCTAGATTCTACTTTCAAAGGTCAAAGGGCAAAATTATGCTTATTCCGACCTTAGTCAACTTTTATAAATACAGGGAGTATAAATAGATATTCTCCTCAGAAACTCACAAGAATCCGCTTTCAGGGAGAACGAAGCGACTAACTAAATTAGCATACCTTTAATCTTGTCTTGTTCACCTTTAAATTCTGTACATTAGATACTGCTGGTACTACTGTCAAAGCGTATGTTTTAGTGTTTACTGGTTTTCATGTAGGAGGAGAGAGTACGACCTTGCAAGTAGAAGGTATGCTAGACTTGACCTTACTTGATTTAGAAACGTAATTACGATTCCATATCGAGACTTCGAGAGACATCACTAAAAACTGAAAGTTTCGCTAAGAAGTTTTCAACTTATAGACTTTAATGTTGTATTGAAATGAAATGAAATGAAATTTGATTGGTATTGATTGATATTCGTTTATTATTAACCTTTTGGCAGCAAAAAGCCTCTTACTGTCAAAGATCGAATCTCCCACATTGGATTATCGTAAATCTCGATAACTATACCAACGTCTACCCATAGATTACACAGTTTAGGAGCTCGCAGCCCCATAGTTAATAGTTCGACACTTACTGAGGCAGACTAATTTAACTTTGAAAGGGGTGATTGATGGGAAAAACTTCGCTCATTGAAAAAACTGGCTCAGTGGGCCGCCATTGTTGGCTCAAACTTGCGTAGGAGTTGAATATTACCGAGAAACCTTACAATGATTTAGATTAATTCAGAAAACTTCCACGCCACTGCCGATTTGAGAGAGAAAAATATTGCGTTCTTTTTCCAAGGGCGTCGTTTATGGTATTATCAGTATGATCCAATATTGTTAACAGCAATGCCGTTTTCCCGACGCATGGCAGACAAAATTCAGTTCTGTAACTGATCAATCTAGATCAACTCGATGGATGCACAAAATAAGGTAAATTCTGATGGATACTCCGCTGACTGTGCCGTGCTGGTTTATCGGTTAGCATTAACCAGTCGGTCTTGAAGTTGCTACTTGATAATATGCACGAAGTGCCTGATTTGCATTTACCTATACTTAAAAGCTAGACGTTGATAACTGTGGATTTTATCAAAGATATCTTGGTTTCCTTTATCTCTGCAACACACTGACCTATGACTATAGTGTCAACAAAACTTCCTTCTCTTTCTTTCACCAAGCGCGACAATTCCGGTCACCGACTCATGCGCCACATAATCTGATAAGAATGCTATGATGACCGACCATGATCGTCTACCCTGCTCTTTTACAGTCACGACAATATTACCAATAATAGTAACTGTTTACCTTCCCATGTTCTCTGTGGTGCTATAAGAATGTGCCTTTGTGTCACGATGCTGTTATGGTCTCTAGCGATAAATTAATTCTTCATCTTCGTAGGTCCTTGAGTCTATTCTTCTCAGCGGTAATCTTGAATGATGGATGGAGTATCAAGAATGCCGCTTATACAGATTTGTCTTCTTCACCCAATTTAGAGTTATGGTTTTTGGTCCATTTATCTTTTGATAAAACTTCTGTACCTACTGATCCATATTCATCATCTGCCTAGTCTTTTCCCAAATATGTTGGGGTCGGCTTCCAGTCTAACCGGATGCAGCTGAATACCAGTGTTTACATGGAGCGACTGCCTATCTGACCTCCACAAAATAGTTACTAGGTAACACAATACCCCTTGGTAAGACTGGTTGTCAGACTTTTGGGCTTCTAACTACTCGTAACGACTGTCAAAGATCTACAAATGACAACCGGGATCCGAGGCACGGAGGGGTCTTGGTATGTAAAGATGGTCACCCATCTATGGACCAATCGCGGCAAGCGTAGCTTAACACTTATTATATTGTACCTAAGTAACAGTTTTTTTATTTCTTACTTTCCTTCTTCCAAAAACGTCATGCGTCATTCGGGTCACCAATTATCAAAACAAAAGACAGTGCCAGCCCTTTTCAACGCACGTTCATCATTACGATAATAGCAAGCGTCGCCGGCGCAATGGTATAGCGAATTAAAGAACTGTTAGCCGACCTCTGACACGCAGCTCGAGCGAGGCCAGAGAAACTCCTGCGCATGTAGGTACACTCTGTTGGAATAAATGGATGTGTATTGTTGTTTGTTTAGTCACGATAGGCGGGATTATGCCGTTAGGCAAAGAATAGAGTTGTTAGGTGACCCGCCCAGGAGAAATATGTAATATAATCAGCCACTTTACGACACTACACCCGATTCCCTATTCACTTTCCCAGATTCTTGCATCAAGTTTCTTGACATGAAGATTGTCAGAGAAATGGAAATTACATTAATGTACAGCAGTTTTCAATTCGTATCGTAGAAGCAAAAACTTGATAATAACATATTTTAGCATCCGTACGTGTTGTTACTATCTCAAGTTATTTGTACTTCGTAATGTTTACATGGGATATTATTCATCATCATCATATCAGCCGAAAGACGTCCACTGCTGGACATAGGCCTCCCCCAAGCACCGCCACTTCGACCGATTCTGTGCTTCCCGCATCCACCGAACTCCTGCGGCCTTTACTAAGTCATCGGTCCATCTTGTGGGAGGCCTTCCGACGCTACGTCTTCCAGTACGTGGTCGCCACTCCAGAACCTTTCGGCCCCATCGGCCATCTGTTCTACGAGCAATATGTCCTGCCCATTGCCACTTAAGTTTGGCAATTCTTCGGGCTATGTCGGTTACCTTGGTTCTCCTGCGGATCTCTTCATTTCTGATTCGATCACGTAAATCCAAGCATAGCCCTCTCCATTGCTCTTTGGGTGACTTTTAGCCTTCTGATAAGGCCCATTGTGAGCGACCACGTTTCAGTGCCATAAGTCATCACTGGCAACACGCACTGGTCAAAGACTTTCGTCTTGAGACACTGTGGTATGTGGGACGAGAAGATATTGCGTAGCTTCCCGAACGCTGCCCAGCCGAGTCGGATTCGACGATTGACCTCTTTCTCGAAGTTGGACCTACCTAGCTGGACAGTTTGGGATATTATTAGCCATAAACTTTCTTAATACCACCAAATGTACAACACCTTTTAACTTCCTAAATCTCAAAATACCTTTAATAAACACCATGTATATTATGCATCGTGTTCGCAAAGCGTGTCGTTGAATTATTTAAACCGCTAGTAGTTCCCGTACGGGTACGGTGCATACCTTTAAGTATGTAGTGGTCAAGATCGGTCACATTGTTTGTACTCTTATGCCCTCGAGCCGTTTAGGGTTGAGAGATGTAAGATAATACCAGCTTGTTAGTGTCCTACTGCAGGCTAAAGGCTCTTCTCATACAGAGACGGCACGAACAGTAATCAAGACTGGTTGGCGATTTCAGACCTATATTAACTATAATTCTATGTTTCCTCACTATGTTTTCCTTCACCGAGGTCAGTAAAGTCCAAGATAAACTCACCACTCGTACCATCGCGGTCACGCATATCTAACCACTTCAAAACCAAATCCCGTGCACTCGCCCCTTTTCTTTCGCAGGTAAGCGTTACTTTAGCGGCCGAGCGCTGCAAGCAGGAATAGTCCTTACGGTGTTCAGATAAGTTTCCGCGATAGTACATAATAATATGAATTAAATATGAGGTTAAATATGAAAGAAGTTGCGGTTTTTGAGCCGTTAAATTGGGCGAATGATGCATGATTATCTCAAATTAAAAAAAGTTGTTAGAAAATACTCGTGAAGTTTGTAACTGGAACGTATTCCACATTGGGCACTCGCTTAAATGGCACCTGAGGTGGCTGAGGTATTCAACATATGGCACCGGCACAGTATTTATAGAATAGTTGCTCTATCTAAATAATTCTCAAAAAAGTTTTCGCAGATTGACAAAAAGTCTTAAGTACCTAAATATTTATTTCTCTCCACACCTGTTGCTAAGTGACTGCTAGGCAACCTTAACTGTGCCATATTTATGTACAACAAATACATCAGTGGGTACATTATGTACGTCTATCTATGTATTAGCTATGGTTGTAATTAGTGATGGGCAATTCTCGAGAATATTCTCCTTGCGAGAACTTTGCTGTTAAGTTCTCGAGAACATTCTTTTGGTAGGGAATTTACGAGAATTTAAAAATTGGATGACTTTATTGAATCGGTTTTTTTTTAGAGTAATAGTTTTTAGCGCATTTGAACGTTTTACGAAGTTTGAGTTTAAAATAAACTACACCATAACTTAAATTCTCAGTAAATTCTCCTGAGCGAGAACATTCCCGAGAATATTTCCGAGAAAATTCTCATAAATTCTCTTAAATTTCGTATGGTAGTAATGTTAAAGTACGATTTCTGTATTAATACGAACTTTATGAGTTTAAAATAATCAGCATTAATAAAATGAATAAGAAAACAACATTATAAGAAAGGTTTATGGTGCAAATAATTAAAAACAAAATAACAATTAAAAATAATTTTGACGCAACTAAAATCGAATTTGACAATCGCGACTCCATGTGGTACTTGTTTGCCCTCCCATGGGAATTTTTTTAGAGCTGGAGCCGCAGGAGGGCAGCGTCGACGTGTTTTGACATGGAATTTTTCACTTTTTGTATGGAAAATATAAAAAAATATTACCTACATGTTGAGTTTTGGGGGTTTAAGGGTTTTATAAAGATAAAGATATAAAGTTAGGGTTTATAATTATAAAGATAGAATAAAAATTAGTTGGCATGCACTCACACCAACACTTCGACTTCAGTGCAAAAACAGTACTGTATTTTTTTTTTCTTTTGCTTATATCTCGAAAATGGTGCGTCCTATCGCAAAAATAATGAAATTTTCGACACCCTTTAGGAAACTCTTAAACCCCTATATCCCAACATGTTGGTAATAATTTTTCATATTTTTCATACAAAAAGTGAAAAATTCCATATAAAACTCGTCGAGGCTGCACCCACTGCGCGCCTCCGGCTCTAAAAAAATTCACAGGGTAGAGTAAACAAGTACCATGTGGAGTCGTCACGTGATTGTCAAATTCGATTTTAGATGTGTCAAAAAAAAATTTTAATTAAGAGTTTTTTTTTGTCAGAATAAGCTTTAAGATTATAGCCAAAAGTAGGGAATTTTAGTGACAGTTTAGTTCGGTGTACAAGAGATCACAAATGCCTCTAAACTAGACTAAAAATCACTAAAATTTAGTTTAGTCCTGTCAAACGAGGATTTCTCATTCTGAAATAGACTAAAGTGACACAACTTAACTATATTTTAGTTTGACAGCACTAAGATTGCACTGAGATAGCAGTTTAGTGCAAATGGAAATTTTGCTATTATGAATTTGACGTTTTTCACCATATAAATTTAGTGTATCTGTCTAAATGTGATTATTTTTAAACGCGATTAAAAACGAGTGGAATAAAATTTGTTAACATGAACTAAAATTCACACCAACACTTCGACTTCAGTACAAAAACAATACTATTTTTTTTTTCTTTTGCTTATATCTCGAGAATGGTGCGTCCTATCGCAAAAATAATGAAATTTTCGACCCCCTTTAGGAAACCCTTAAACCACTATCACCTGACATGTTGGTAATAATTTTTCATATTTTTCATACAAAAAGTGAAAAATTCCATATAAAACACGTCGAGGATGCCCCCCTGCGCGCCTACGGCTCTAAAAAAATTCACGAAGTAAAGCAAACAAGTACCACGTGGAGTCGTCACGCGATTGTCAAAATCAATTTTAGATGTGTCAAAATATTTTTTTAATTAAGTTTTTTTTTTTGTTAGAATTGCTTTAAGATTCTCATAGCCAAAAGTAAGGAATTTTAGTGATAGTTTAGTTAGTTTAGTCTAGTGTACAAGAGAATCGGCACCATTTCCAGTCCGAAACATAATACAGTAACGTTTTTTCAAATAAAGTATAAATTAACAACAAAAGATGTTTACTTGAGACCTTGAAATCAAAATATATTGTAATAAAATTTAGCAATTTTACTTCCATTTTTAAATTCTCGTATATTCTCCGTCGAAAAGAATATTCCCGAATATTGCAGAACATTCTCGATCCGAGAATATTCTCCGGGTGAGAATATTCTCCCGACCCATCACTAGTTGTAATACGTGATTAGCATGGCTATACTCGGCGATGGGGCGTTGTGGTAAGACGTATAATGATTTATGCAGCCCCCATGCTGTACTTATGAGGTTTTGATCATGTGTTATGCCACGTGTACATAATGGCTCATGCTGGCCACTTGGAAAGTCATTACAGACTGGTGTGCACTACATTGGATGGTCGTGAGGCAAATATTAGTAGAACAACTACGTTTAAAAACAATTGACGATTTGTTTTTGTTCAAAGTTGCTAAGCAAGGCCTTTGCTAGGATTCTGTTGCTTTAACCCGCGTTTATAAAACTTTGTGTTCTATATTTGATTTGTCTAATGTTTTCGTTTATCGTTTACCTACACCTCAAACTAGTTGTAAAGACTGCTTGGGTATAAAACTTGTAGACAACTTGACAAAAATGTCAAAAAGGTGAACACATTAGTCAACAAAACATGTATCTCACATGTCAATACATTTAAGATAGACCGTACAGGCTATGTTTTTTAAAAGTCCTTCTATAGATTTGTTAAAAACAAGTACCACAACATAAATAATAATATTGTATAAGCCATATTCTTCAGACAAAAATATCGGTGTGAAAAGAAGTTTTGTTTATTCTTTTCTAAGAGAGAAAACTGCTAAAATAACCATAAGCATTTCGCAGTCCATAGATATAATTCACCCTTTTTTCCTACTTACACATTTATTGCAAATAATTAACATATTCTTTTTAATAAATACATAATGCTCAAATATATAAACCTATATACATATATAAATATATAATCTCACAGTTAAGAGGAAAGGTAATGTTCTTTTACTTGATATTTGAATTGAAGAATAGAAATAATATTTATATACAAGTATTAATTGTTTTATCAGATAATGAAGAAAATATACTTATTGCAGGTACCTATTCAAGGATGATCATAGACCGGTAAACAATCATTATAATTTTTCATTATAGAAATCTAGGGCAAGAATAAATAAAAGCAGTGAAGACCACTGTTGTCTTTTGTTAAATCTATCAAGACTCATAGAGGATTAAATATGATTGATGAGCAATTCAGATTGGAATAAGATTTTTCTCCTGAGACCGACTTAACCCCCGTGCCCTCGTAGGATGGGCTTAAAACTTATCCCCGTCTCATAGAATGGAATAAAACTTATTGAGAAAATATTGATAGGTAGGTAAATGTTCTTAATTTTAAGCTAAGTAAATACCTATCAGATGCAAAATCAACATAATCTTTTAATATTCAATCAATCAATCATGAACATGACCGATTGCATGATTTGTGTGTATTCGTGGCTTATTAAAATTCCACGCAAGCTGTATTATTATTAGGCAACTGATAAATTAGAACCCAAAATGACACCAAAATACTGCCAGGGGCTTACAAGGCAGAGGTGAGTGGATCCCCTAGAAGAACATCAGGATATGTGTAACCTTATTGGTGATACTCGTCAGATAGGTCAGGTGCGTAGTACTGGCAACCGGCGGCGTGCGTGTGTGACCAGCACCCTAATTACGTAATGCACGATCAATTTTAAATTGAAACCAATTGAAAAAGATTGCCAGTCCATGCATAAGTTCGACAAAAAAAATCTGCTCAATTTTTTTTGTCGAACTTATGAAGCAATGGACTGGCAATCTTTTTCAACTGGTTTCAATTCAGATGTATGAACGTAAACGAGGCAAAAAGAGTACCTATGTAAGGATCGTAGTAGGTGGCGAAATTATAGCTGCTGTACTTATAATTTAAACTAGCCGACTCGACAGACGTTGCCCAATGCCCAGTCCAAATAATTATTTAGTAATTTCCACAGAGACTGTAGGTACTTTTAGTTTTCCCGAATTTTAAAATTTTCCCGTCGCCTTTTCGATATTTTCTTTCCTGATTCGGACAATTAGACAGATAGATAAATCGTTTATTTGATGCACACAAAAGAAATAGCACAACATACAAAAACACGATTAAATAATAACTAAATACATGAATATAGATCCAAAGTAAATAATAAAACGAACGAACGACGGTAATTACGAACCTTTTAAAACAAAATAGCCAAATCGGTCCAGCCGTTCTCAAGTGATGCGTTTATCAACGAACATCATTTCATTTTTATACATATTATTATATCGTTGAAGTTAGTGAAATATACTGACCTTTGCCCGGAATAGATAACAAACACTAACTTCTCACCAATTAACGTCTATTTGAAATACGATGAGCTGAATAGCCCAAAGTAAGTTCAATACTAAAGTAAACGTAGGTTCGTTACCAAACTTAACTAAAGGTAGTTATTATAACTTTCGAATAACAAACATGATCTGGCCAATTAGAAAATAGTTTAACCTATCACGATTCTGCAGTTAACTTCGGTCTGTTCGTTACTTTGTTGAACCTGAGTGTAAAATAGATGTAAGTAGTATCGAGTTATTTAACAGTTAATTTTTTATAGATACCTTTTTTATCATCATCAGCACAAACTTGGTCTTTGACTAACATCCAGAAGTCCAAACTCAAGGTCTGCCAGCGAGCAATGGAGCGCAGTATACTAGGCGTTAAATTAACGAATCGTGTTCGAAACACAATACTGCGCTCCAAAACGAAAATAGCTGACGTGGGTCAAAAGGCTGCCCGGGTAGGACATGTCTGCCGCATACCGGACAAACCGTCGTGGGTCCAAATAGCACAGAACTGGTGCCCTGAGACAGTGAGGCGGGGTCGCGGCAGACCACGTAGGAGATGGCGGGACGAGCTAGATAGGTTTCGTCAAAACTGGAAGGAGGACGCGCGGGCTCGCGAACGATGGAAGGAGTGGAGGGAGGCCTTTGCCCAGGAGTGGGATAGCACAGACTAGAAAAAAAAAAAGTCATCAGCCTATAGCAGTCTGCACTGCTGGATACGGGCTTCTCCAACTGCACGCCATTCTCGATGATCGACTACCCTCATCCAGCTGCTACCACTCTGCGAAGATCGTCGCTCTACATAGCCTACATGCCTACTACCCGCCTTTTGCAGCTTTAATTGTTTGGGAATTTTGAATTTTGTAAATAAAATTGGTTATATAACTGACATATTTATATCAATATAGGGGCTTGTGGCTAAGTAATAACAGCCGCACGGGTCAATCGATTAGGTTAAGCTACGCTTGCCGCGGTTGGTCCGTGGATGGGTGACCATCTTTACATACCAAGACCCCTCCGTGACTCGGAAAGCACGTTAAACCGTTGGTTCCGGCTGTCATTTGTAGTCGTCTTTGACAGTCGTTACGGGTAGTTAGAAGCCTGAAAGTCTGACAACCAACCAAGGGGTATCGTGATACCTAGTAACTCGGTTGTGGGTGGAGGTCAGATAGGCAGTCGCTCCATGTAAAATACTGGTATTCAGCTGCATCCGGTTAGACTGGAAGCCATAGCTATATAGGTAGCATATTATGGCTATAGTTGACAAACACGCGGGCTGAAGTCGCCGGCAAAAGCTAGTCAATTATAAAAACCTTGTGATTACCTCTATTTATCTTTATACATAAAAATTCTATTACTTTAATGGTGTTACATTTGTGTGTACAAGTGTCCAGTTTCAATAACTAATTCACTTTCAAAGGTATGCTAACAACCTTCCCATCTTGTAAAAAGCCGTGGCATAGCTGCCTGACCTTGCGCTCACGTCTTTGGCCTAGTATTTGTGTGCATAAGTGTCAAATATGAATGGCACGGATTGTTTTAGCCACGGTTCCCATGTTGTTACTGCTACCCATCATATTCCAAGCCGCGGTATCGTTGCTTAACCTCGCGCTCGCCAATGTCACAGTGTTTGTGTACTCAAGTGTCGGGTCTCAATGGCGATGGCGCGGGTTATTTTTTCTAAAGAAACAACTCAAACAACTACTTGTGTAGTGTTTTTAAAACGGCCTCCGTTCTAATAGGGCTGGCAGTCTCTTGATTTACCCTAACTAATTAAAAATTCACAAATTATTAAATTAAAATAAATTATTACATAAAACAGAATTAAAAAAAACACGATGCCATTTTATATTTCGGCATATTATAATATGTCAGTTTTTTACGTTTTACACTTAAGGTGAAACAATTTGATATTTTTTCCATACAAACTTCGGAGGGGTTTTACTCCACTATTTGACATCGTACATTCAAAGTTAAACATGATATCGTTAGGTCTCATTATTAAAATGGTCTGTACGGAAGCAGAATAGTAAAATAAAAAGCCATTAAAAAGTTGTGAGCCAACAAAGATTCGTTTTTCTTGCTAATTTTAACGCAACTTTGGGCGTAAATAAGTAATACAAGAAGTGTGAAATCTCGAAAACAAAATCCGTACCGACACAGAAAAATTAACGAAGATTTCAATAAATTTTATTTGTAATTGATTTATGCAGTGGTTATTTCAGAAAAACCTTTTTTCCAAAGGCCTTTTCGTAATTTTTGACGCGCTCGTTTTACTAAAATTGGTCGGTACGGTGTTTCTGTGCGTGCGAACTATACGTTGTCCATGTAGATCAGCTTCTAACTGCTCATCACTGATACTATCTCTGTCGGACACGATGCCAGGTGAGACCGTGTGGTTTTTGGCCAGGCCC
Source organism: Conistra vaccinii (assembly GCA_948150665.1). Lineage (NCBI taxonomy): Eukaryota > Metazoa > Arthropoda > Insecta > Lepidoptera > Noctuidae > Conistra > Conistra vaccinii. The sequence goes on along the minus strand of OX411332.1, from coordinate 966,612 downwards.
ACCATTGAGTTCGAGCCAGCGACTAGTTGCACCTTAATTCCCAGCTATGTATAAACCAGTAACTAGACAGACACTAAATAAGTACACAATATATTTCCCACCTCTCAGAACCTATTAAAAATCTCACATAATAATAACAATTATTATTATATTATCAAACTAAACCACCTGCTATATAACTGCCGGGCAGCCCTAGACCGGCGCGCGCGCAGGCTGGCACGGCCCGGCACCGCTAATGCACGCGGATCATTGTCAACCGACCATTGTGTGCAGGGCTATTGCCACGATGGCAGTATCACAACATTATTACTGGGTTTTGCTCGAAAAATACCTATTTTGAATCCTTATATGGAGGATATGGCCTTTTCTGTCTGTGGTTGTCGACTGAGGATATTATTAGGAGCGTCTTTAGGTCTTGAGTGATTACTGCTAGACCCATATATCCCAGTATCTTGTCTGGAGGGAAGAGTATAACTACGAGTACGTCAAAAGTATCATCATCATTTTCATCAACACCATAATCATAAAATTTACTCGGAATGACAAACCTTTTCTTATAAAAAAAATCCTAGTCTAGTGGTTAAGGAAATTTTTTATAACATACGAGTAGATATGGCGTAATACAATAATAAACGTTACTAGTTTACTTCTAAGAGCCTTAGCGACGTACGGCATTTCATACTTTCAAGCCCTTGTTTTTCGAAATGACTGAACCGATTTTAATGAAACTTCATACGCATAATGCAGGATACATAGGTCTAAAAAAAGTTTAGAACATAGTTAGTTTTAGTCACGTAAGTGTATCTAACGCGAGTCGTAAGATGTTTTGTCAACAGATGAAACTGGGGCACGTGGTGATAATTGATAAGAAACTAACGAACCTTTCACTGTTTATGACTTCTTTGATTTTAAGATTTAAAAGATTACTTTGAAGATCCTGGAATGTTTATGGGACACTGTTTAGGGTTGACGCGTAGATAGATTAAAAAATATCCTTTGCTAAACATAGGGCTCCCAAAGTGTCCCAATGATGGCTACCAAGTAACGGACGAAGGTGAAATCAAAGAAGTAGCAGATGGTGATCGTTTCGATCATACAGAGGTTGTCATTTTTACTGCCGAAAACCAAGAAGGAACTCAACAAAGATCTACATAACGTTCAGGCTCAGAATGTCCCTTTCCCAAAATGTCCCTTGGTTTGAAATAGTTCATTTCCCAGAATGTCTCTTTCCCAAAATGAAGGGACATTTTGGGAAATGTTTCCCAAAATGTCCCTTCCCGAATTTCGATATTAATTCCCGAATTAATATCGAAAATCGCAATGTCTGGGGAAACCCAAAAGTAGTTCTATGAAAAATGCGGTGCTAATATTTCTGCCGTATCTAATACGAATTCGCCACACGTTGTTTCAGTGAAGTAAAATAAAAGCCTTCGTACTTTTGACCGGTAACCCATTGAGGTATCGGTAACCGAACTTAAACAAAAATACACACAATGCGTTTTAGTTTAAAACATACAAGTGTTTATAAACTGCAGAGTTATAACATCAGCAAATGTAACGTTGTGTTCGACCTAGTTTGCGGCACATATCGCGGTCATATTTAGGATGGATGTGCACTTTTGCAGCTGACTCAGAGGCTTTATGTAATTGTCTGAGAAGTAGGAAGTAAGTTATTGTTGTGGTTTGGACAGAAAGTCTAAATACGTACCAATTTTTATTGTATTTTTTAAGTTCTTGTTATAGGGACTTGTCGTGAGAATTGTGTAGATTTTGTTTAGTTAACATAGTAAACAAAAAATCTCTAATAATATCTTCTTTGACCTAAAAATCTAGAAGAAATGTATGTTTAGGTATCAAATAGGTATACTAAATATACTAAATTTCTGTAAAGGCGAATTAAAATTTTAGAGCCCTTACGTTGAGATTCTAAAATTCATTTATTCATTAATACATTTTTTAAATTAGTTTTCTCAGTTATTAATTATGTACCAATTATTTAAACAAAGATATGAAATAGTAGCAAATAGGTATTAGATTTTAGTAATATTTTAAAGCTGATCGGTCATTTTGGCCAGTAATTCTGATGTTCACGGGCCTGTAGAGGAAGACCAAAGACAAGAATCAAGAAGATCAATTGCGTGAAAGATGATGGTTAGAAAGGGGGTTAGTACTGAGATGACAACTAAAAGAGATGTAAATATGTACCTATGTTCTAAGTAGAAACACATGCTGCGCGCACCCCAAATAAATTGGGTTATGGGCAGTCTAGGATGATGGTCGATGCTTAGGAAAGGTATCACAGTATAGGTACTGTATCATACGATTTAAGATTTTCCCATGATTTTCCACATCTTTAGTAATTAAATTAATGACATAAAAAATGTACACCACTTAACTCAAAACGTTCAAAACATTTTCATTTGCACACAAAATGGCGAAATGTATTGTTTGGACGCAAAATGCCGGAATTGAGACACTCCATGGGAACAACAGCGAACCATAGACAATGACAATGCTCTGTGCTCAGTTATTACTGACGAGTTATTTTCTGAAATTATTGTTCCACATTGACGTTGAGATATGGACTATGATTCTATGAATTGCATGACGATTACTGTCATTTTCGAGCGGAAAACTACAGTTTTGCTTTAATTAGGTTGTTTTAAATAAGCGTTGGGTTTAGGCTAGGGTTGCCATTTCCACATTTTGAAAACCAGGTAAAAACCAGAACATTTCGGATTAAAAACAGGGACGTAGGGACGCAGTATAAGAGCAGTAGTAGTTAACAACACGCAATGAAAACAGGTTCAACGAAACTCAATTTTCGCGTACTAGAGCTCTCTATCTAACCATTAGATAGAGAGAGCTGCGCTAAAATAGACGTGAGAAAGAGACAACAAGCAGGGCGCACGATAAACGTAAGGTTGAAGGCGAGAAATTTAAAAAAAACAGTACTTGACCAGGATGCTTAAAAAACCTAGGACGTTACTTAAAAACTACCCAGGATACCCCAGGACATCCCAAAAAATAGGACATGTCCTGGGAAAGCAGGACGGTTGGCAACCCTAGGTTGGGCACACTGCGAAAATCTGAGATAACAGATAATAATTATATTGCCTTATCATTAAGTTCCACTTTTGTGTAGTAGGTAGGTCAATTGCTTGATCTTTCACTGACAAGTTTTATTCTATTCTGCTGCACCGGTTGACGTCATAACGTCAACGCCGGCTGTCGGTGAAAACCAGCGCTGGGGCTCTATCTCGCATAGGGTCGCAGCAGTATGCTGGGCGATGGCCGTTTTGCGTGGATGTGACGCATATTTTCCCCCAAATTGTTATTTTTGTGTTTTGCTCTTTCTTTGTGTCATGTGAACTCATGTGTACCGCAAATAATCGTATTTTTCTCTTTCTTTCTTTCTTTTATATTCTATTGTATTTGACTATCACGTGCATTTTCCATCTCACCTTCAGCGACAGTGGATGCAACATTGCACCCAATAACAATCCCTAACTCAGAACTATCAGACGTTCCGGCCGCAACAGCCGCACTTATCCCCGCAATAAATATAGCAGCTATAAGCAGAATGCAGCGGCTGCAAACGTAGCGCATTACAGTTATCAGCCGCTTGCAGCCGCTGCGTTCCCGTTTACCTTATGTAATTGGACTGTTTGTCTGCCGCTGAAGCTTTCCGAGGTTTTCATTGGCAGCAATTATTTTCATTGGGAGCTGTCATCTGGTTGACTTGTTCGTCAGTGGAATTGACATGATGAGTGAGCTCTGTTATCCGCAGCAGGGTTCTAATTGTAGTTTTTTATTGCTTCTTAACCTCTTTTCATTAATCATTGGTTTTCAATTCAACTCAGGTAGCGTGATTCTTGATAATAATTATGATTTATAAATTGTAACAGCACTTATTTATTTATAAGGATGTCCAACCAAAGGTACTCACAAAGCATAACACATAAAATAATAGGCCAAAAACTGGTAATACCCTGCGTTAGATTTCGGTTCTACCTCCACATATAGAATCTTGAGACTTTAATCCACATCTGCATTCAAAACATCTGTCCTGAGACTCCTGAGCCCCGACAAAGTAATGAAAAAAGCCTCCTGACAGTGACCCAGTGACCCTTCGTGACATTTACAACATTAAGCAAAGAATATGGGGGAAAAACAATGTTGACAACTTGCTTTCTTACTTACCCCACAAACAAGAACAAGATTGAAGGCACACACATCACACACATGAGTCACGCCCGACAATAGTCTAAGCAAGTGAGGTAGGTATTGTTATTGAAACACCTGGTTGTTATATATTCGAATAAATATCAATTTTAATGTTAATTACTGCGGTTGTTCCAATATAACCTCGTCCAACCTTGAGGTTTTAATACCCTCCCTGTTAAGAACGTAACGTGGTACAAGCGGCTACACATATCAAGCAATACATATCCAGTATAAGCTGATCTCGCATTGTATAGGCTTTCCGTATAAGGAGAGGTTAGCTTATACTGGAAATGTATAGCTTGACATGTAGCCGTGTATACAATGTCATCCTCATTTTTTCAAATGATTTGATGGTGTAGGTCAATAGGCACTTCAATTCCTCCCAGTTATTGATTACTGTGACAACTTAGCCTTTCGCGATATGTTTTAAAACTAGATAACGCCGGCATTTCCTGGCTGCATGACGATATCTGAGAAGAAATGGCGAAATAAACTCAGAGGTCTCAGGTGGTCTCTTTTAAAATCCAAACATAATGGGAGTCGTAACAATGCAGGGGCATATTTGGAAGACCTTTTGAAGAGAGAGCCATTACAACTTTGAGTTGACCTGTCTCGATAGACGTCATGCATGCATCTGCATCAGTCATCGTGTAACCCTATGTTGGGGAGCTCAACGACGATAGCATTAAAACCTCACCCTTATTAAATAGTTGCGGAAAATGATCGGGTTCCCCGGCAGTGGACCGGCAGCGAACCGGACCGGATATCGGATGCCGTGCAGCTGCGCCGGACACTTCGTTACCGGCCGGCGTATTCATTGATTGCGTTAGTCTTTTATTAGCTGCCCGGTAGACTAGATACGATCGACTTCTGATTAGGTTTTGTTGGAAAAAATATGGCGTATCTATTTTATTTATTACGTTTTGTGGGGCTAGCTGACTGGTCAGTTATAAACTAGTTATCTCTAAGTGTTGCCCTGAAGATACTTATAAACGATATTATACCAGGAAAAATGAAGACGAATGTAGAAGTGTTTCAGGAATATTCTATCTATGGGCATGCAGCTTTCTACCAAATCGTTTTTGTCTAACCTAACTCCTCTCTCTTAACTAATATTACCAAGACAAGCAATGTTAACCCATTTTATTCAAAATCAAGAGTTTCTGAAGGGTGCATGGGATGGCTATACCATATCTATAGGATGCAATCTACCTTTGTAAACAATCTAATTTTGCTCATTATCTGGTCCATCGTAATTAACTATAGATACCCACTTCTTAAATCAGTTTTTTGTTAGTGTTGTCCTGTCCCACTTCCCGGTGTGTCCACTGTGTCCAGTGTGTCCAGTGTCCACAACAAACACGCGGACGTGCCGCCTGTTCGCTAACATTTGTGAGGCACTGTTTGTGTTGCTCCTGTATTTGCGTATTATTTCAGCTAAACACCGCTTGCACTGCCTGTAACTGTAGTTAAGAGAATCTAGGATTGTTTTACTTAAGTATTTAATTTGGTTTTAATTGCTGGAAAAGAATAGGGGCAGGAGAATGATGATATTAGAAAAGAATCGAGGACTTTTATTTGCAACAACTTTCGTGGTAGAATTTTTCGAATGGTATAATAACAGTAAGGTTATCGAATATTATATAGGAAACACCAAACTTATCCAGTTTTAAAAAGAAAAAAACTTTTAAAATAAATATAATTTAACATACGAAATATTTAAGCTTAGACTACTTATTGATTTTGGAAGGTCACCAATATTGATTCGGCTGTGGACACTTTTTATGTAACTGAGTATTTCTCTAAAAATGCCTATTAGGCAAGTCAAATTAGCGTAAAAAGAGGGTCAACCTCGGAATGAGAGATACTATGCTAGAAACTCGGAATACTATGCTAGAAACTCGGAAACTCGAAAACTTGAGGAGCTCGTGACTAAGTAATAACAAGTCGCACGGGTCGATCCATCAGGTAAAGCTACGCTTGCCGGGGTTGGTCAGTGGATGGGTGACCATCTTTACATACCGAGATTCCTCCATGCCTCGGAAAGCACGATAAGCCGTTGGTCCCGGCTGTCATTTGTGAATCTTTGACGGTCGTTACGGGTCGTCAGAATCCCGACAGTCTCACACCAGTCTTACCAAGGGGTATCGTATTACCCAGTTACTGGGTTGTGGAGGTCAGACAGGCAGTCGCTCCATGTAAAATACTGGTATTCAGCTGCATCCGGTTAGACTGGAAGTCGACCCCAGGATAGTTGGGAAAAAGGCTAGGAAGATTGATTGATGCTAGAAACTCGGAAACACTCCTCCTCCTAGATAATCGCGAAAAACTGATTTTTGGGACCTTTGACCTTGAATAAATCACGACGCGCGGCGCAGACACGAGATTTTATGAGACTTTTGAGACAACGTTTAGAACGTCAAAATGAAGGTGTACACGAGTTTCTAGCTTATTATGTCTCATTCCGAGGTGAAACGCTTATTTGACTGGACTATATTGATTAATAATATATTTATATAAATTTCTTTATTCAAGTAACAAGGACTCATTGTGTTAGTAAACTTAAGAACTGTGTTTGTTCGTGTTATTCTAGTTTAAATTTATTTCACCCCATGGGAGATGGTACTGTAGTGATTGATGAACCTGCTAGCGATAATTTTTTGGATATTGTTGGAGCAAGCAATACATCAATACAAGCTTGATTGTCCTGTTTCAAGACTTTCAGGAAACGTATAGTTTCATCTTGCAATAAAGCATTGTAAATATTGTGTTCTGTGGAGGTTCAGGAAGTAATACCTACGGGATTTCTCAATTAAATTAGCATTGCAATCATAAGCAAGAAATGATTGCGTCGTACCATCATAATTAATAACGAATTAATTATTAATTGCGTTTGCACACGTGTTTAGCATTCTTATGCGCAGGAGTGGAAATCTGTGCGATTTTCTTAGAAAATGCGATGAGTAGTTTATGTTAATGAGTGTTACATAGTTGTGGTTTTAAATGGTTGCTTGGTTGCGTTCATGTTGGTTGTTCCGTAGAGGGTAGATATAGCTAGGTATTGAAGCGGATTCGTAAATATTACCGTGCAGTGTTAAATTTTGATCGGCTATGAAATGCAACATAAACTCAATGAATATTATATAAATAAAATAAATAAAAATAAAAATAAAAATAAAAAAGCCTTTTATTTCCAGTTTACAAATTAACATGAAAAGAAAAAAACAGTTATCTACCTTTATACTTAGCGGTTTTTTTTTTTTTAAATTATAGGATATAATTTACATTTTAAGTATGTAGGCACTTATTTATTATTTCACTGGAACCCCCCTCAGGTAAAGGCCTCCTCCAAATAATATTATATATATATACCTAAGTTTTATAAGAAACTTTCGTACCCAATATAAAATTGCAAGTCGGTCTCCAACTTTTTTTTGCCTATTCATCAGTTACTCATTCATCAAAACCAAACAAAAAATTATGTATTATTAATAATATTAATACCGACGTCTACCTTAATAACACATATCTGCCCAAACAATTCATTGATTAATCCATTTAATCAATCAACCCAGCTTACCGGGCTCTTGGCCGACCTATTAAGCCCTTACACACCAGCGAGCCAACACCAGCCAAGCGGTTTTAACCCAAGTACACACCGTGCCGATAACAGCAATTACTAGGGGCCACTGAGCGGAGCGATTTGGCAACGAACAGTGCTGTAATTAAATGTTGCTGAGTAGTGAGCACCTAGCCGTTTGCCTATGAGAGATCCAACCCTATTCTATTGATAGGTCTCAGATCGACGTGGTCTCAGATGTTGCTTCTGTTATCTGTAAACATGAGTTTAGGCAGTATGGAGGTGTGCTTGCCGGAAAAGGCACAGTTTATTCTTTGTCAGAATAAAATCACAATTACAGACTATGTTAATTATCAGTCAGATAGGGCAGACATTATATATACCAGCTATCCATATAACATTTTCGTAAACGATTACGACTAATCTGTTTCATTTTGACTCTTCAACAACATTCATTGCATTATTTACGTTGCTGAGCAGAATTTATCTTGGAACTTATGGAGCAATGGATTAGCAATTAGCTGTTTCAAAACTGTCAAAGGTCTCTTCGGCAGGTCGTCCTCCTTTCTTTCGGGTAGGCCTAGCCTATTACTATTAACCGGACTCAAATACAAACTCCAGACTGCTTCTTAAAGTTTCCTAATGTAAAGGTCCAATAACTCTGTCCGAGTCGAGAATTGAATCCAGGACTAAGCTTAGGAATCGCGTTTGTGACCACTAGTACAAAGTGTAATTTTCACAGTATGTATGTAATGAATGTATTAATATTAAACGTCGGTTTTCAGTACAAATATAAAAGTAATCTGCAAAGGGTTTGATGTAAGATGTAAGGTAAACTGTATTCACTTCGGTGGGTCCAGACGAGGCGGGGCGAGAATGATAGCGGTGTGGCAGGGAGTAGGACTTATGTTGATGAACGATGATATACTATGACGTTGTACTCGCATACTGCAAATAAAAGTTATTGTTATTCTTAAACTTTTATCACTTTTTGTTAGTGGACATCCTTTATCCAGCGATCTGCAGACAAAGGTGAGCCAAAATATTTTGGACACTATGGGATCTTAGGGTCTAAACAAAAAGTATTTAGAACGAAATTTAAAACAGTAACAATGATTAGTCCTTTGATCCAAACCTGTAAAATTAAGTAAGTACAGAAGCTTAGTTAAATTAATGCTTTCTTTAATCTGATCAGTAACTCCATCAAAGAAACCATAATGTAAAACAACAACTTATCTTAGTACCTACCTATTGGGCCTTTGGTCCGAGAGCTTCCCTTCAAAATTCCTCGCAGGTTCCTCGTCCTCTGCGAGTGGCGCTGGACCCCGCCCAGTGCTTTGACCACCGATGCATGCTTATCCATACGATCAGGGTCCATACCGTATTAATTCGGGCACACAATCGCTTTTTTAATGTACAAACACGAAGCAGTGGGTTCACGAAAATTACAAATTCCTTTGTTAGAGAGTCTTTTGGGTGAAACTTTGATGAAAGGGCTGGATGATTTGAATTTGAATTTTAGTTCAGTGAAGGATCTTTCATGTTTTTCAATCTGTTTATTTGGTTTTTGAAAGCTTATATTTAGATAGGCATTTGTTTGAGTATTGAGACCTATAATAGACTAACATCGTTACCAGTTTAAATGTGATGGTATGCCGAAAAAAAAATCTGATTTTTTTTACGTCCAGCAAACACAGCTTCTGTGTGATTCTGGACGTCAAAAAATTATTTAACGATATTTTTTTTATAATGGAGGAATACTTATTAGATAGATATACATTTATAGGTATAGTTTATAAAAGAGCTAATAATATTTCTCGTAATCGGGGTTTCGCTAGGCTACATTGTAAACCATAGCCTAACGAAACCCCAATAACTAACGGTTTGCTTAAAAATTGAATATCGGACATTTTGCAAAATCACCAAGAATCTTAAATTAATAAAGCAAATCAAATTCTAATATTGCTTTGGTCATCATTATCAACATAAATTCTATATTAAAATGCCTGGGTAATGTAAAAAAATGATCGGTAATTTTGCCTGAAAAGAATATATTAGTTCTATTTAAACCATTCGTTTGTAAATTTGATCAGAAAGCAAGACTTTAACTTCTACGTTCATTTAATTGAGTGTTCAGTTTCGACCTATACCTACTTACTGTGACCCGACACTTGTAAATGTCACAAGAAAGTAGTTCAAATATTGTTAATAGGTAACTATTTTATGACAACTTACTACCTCCTTTATTTCATTTGAATACTTATAAATATCATTTTTAAATAAAAGAAATATAAAAACATTTAACAATAATAAAAAAATGTGTGGGGAACATTGTCCAAGCTGCCGGCGGTCAGGGCTCCAGAGAGAGGAACCTCCTAACAATGCGAGCCGTGTCCAGAAGTACCGCTTTTATTACAACTATTATCTAGGCAATTACCATGTGGACGGAGCTTCTAGGTTAACCTTAGAACTCCCCACAAATTGACAGTAACCTTTGAGATAACAGGATAATTGTTCTCGGACTCCGAGTTACTTTAATTAAGTTCCATGTTTGTCAGAAATTACGTCACGTATCAAAACATCTGATACACATTCCTTGAAAACAGAAACAGACAGGTTTGAGAATTGCTTGTTGGTAAAGACCTGCAAAACTTAGCACATAGCCCCAGCATCGATGTAGATTACAAATAAATTGTATCAATACTTACGTATGCCACACGCCGTGCTCGATCGCCTCGACCGGAAAACGCGTCACGGAAGAGTGGACCGGCTTCCGCTGCGCATGCGCATACGAACGAAAAAATCCAGTTAAACTCATGTTTGAACCGAACAGGGCTCTAGAAAGTGCTTAGATAACTGATTGGTTAAGTAAAAGTGGTTAAGTAAATAAGTGTAACTCTAAATTGAGATTATTCAAGAGTAGCTTCTGGTTTCTAGAAGCTTGTTTAAACCTTTGGTTAATAAGTCTGCTGTTAACAACATTTACTTGGTTTTAGTAAAATACGGGTTATTAGTTTTTTACTGGGCAATCTGATTACTACTTACTTCTGAGAAAGGGAATAACTCTTAGAAAAAATGTAATACTTAATCAGAATTTGCAAACAAAAATTGGAAGAAAACTAAATCAACACGTTATTTAATTACTTATTTATTGTACTAATGAACAATAATTACAAATAAAAATCTTCCATTTTCCATGACAATAAGACCTCATGTTCTTAATGTTCACATTCTGATATAAATCATGAAACAAGGCATATTGTTGAGCCTATCTAACATCTTGTAATTACGTCGGGTGAATAGACAAGATTAATTACATATTATTAAGAATGCTGTACACTATTTACATAAGTATTACTTGTTCAGCTGGGTTCCTTAGCATTGCCTAATTTAAAATCGCCGTTAATACAGCTAAAACCAGTTATCTCGACATTTTGTGAAAAATTACTTAACAATACTTATCCTACTCTATTTTTCGTGCTCTTTCGTCTGCGAAAACCCAGTAAAGCTAAGTCGACTTACGACTCACGTCACGTCTCTTTTACGTCGACTTATTATAGCTTTACTGGTTTTTCGCAGACGAAAGAGCACGATAGAGTAGGATAGTATTGTTAAGTAATTTTTCACAAAATGTCGAGATAACTGGTTTTCGCTTTATAACGGCGAAATGGTCCTAGGTTGCGCACAGATATGAGTTTGGTCCTTACTGTCGCGAGTCCCTTTTCATAATCTAGATAAATAGCGACGTATTTAAATACAATGGGGTTGTTAAAATCATGTAAAGTTTCTGTGTTTTTTACAAAAACAACATGTTTTAATAGCTGTTTGTTCTAAACAAGTTGTTAAAACCATTTTGGGGCATTCTGATTCTGACAGTCAATCCTGCCGGAAAAAATAATTGATTGATATTAAAAATTTTAATGAGAACTGCAGAGCTATAACGCATTTATAAAAGTCTGCTACCTATAGAGACAGATGGACCATAGCCTGGCAGCTGCAACCAACACTTTAGTGCACACCCCTTCTATGGAATTCCTGAACATAAGCACACACGACCGGTGTTTCAGCATATAGCCGTTATCCGGGCTCGATAACCGTCCGACACATTAGCGAGCCGTGCCCCGGACGCCAGGACACGTCCGGACTTTCCGTCCGCAGTCCACAGCGTCCGGAATGCTGTGTTTAATGTTTATGCGGGTTTTGTAAAGTAGTGCTAGATTTTAGCATGTCCGGTTTTTTATTGTTTGTTGAATCGAAATGTTATTTGAGGAATGAACTGGGTATTGTTGAAGTCGGGAAGTTTTTATTCTAAAATACCGCTGACTTCTACGTAAGGGAGCTCCATGAAGTTTTACGGGTGGTAGAATCTATTAAAATGCTCATTTTTCATGACCCTTTTTCTCGGAACGCAGTGCAGTGCAATACACCTTTAATAAAGCTTTTACCTTACCTTCGATAACACTTAACCCGTCCTACCATATCAGCATCACCTTATCTTCACAAACAAACCTCTACGTATTATCGATACCTCAGCCACCAACATCGCGAGCAGGTTGAACAGTATCGGGTGTTAACCCTCGCCTGCTATTAGGTAGGCGGCGCACGACCCGGATGTGTCGGCGCTTGCTCCGCGGCGCGAACGGGTTACAAAGCGGAGGTAGTGTTAAGTGTAGCTACATATTGCACCTGCTTGGCTGCTCCGAAAATATGTTGTATAATAAGAAAAAGTGGTGCAAATATTTCTGTTTTATATTATAAAAATATCGTCTTTTAAAAGATGATTTAGAAAGATTCGATTTTTGAGCGGTTCCTCACGGAAAAAACTTACTATGGCAGCCACACCATAAACCTCTAATAACTATGTATTTATTTAAAGTTATATATTGTCTCTTCAATCTAAGGAGGAGCTCGTGGCCGAGTAATAACAGCCGCACGGGTCGATCCATCAGGTTAAGCTACGCTTGCCGGGGTTGGTCAGTGGATGGGTGGCCATCTTTACATACCGAGACTACTCCGTCCCTCGGAAACGGAAAGCCGCCGTCCCGGCTGTCATTCGTGGATTTTTGACAGTCGTTACGAGTCATCAGAAGCCAGAAAGTCATCAGTCTTACCAAGGGGATTACCCAGTTACTGGGTTGTGGAGGTCAGATAGGCAGTCGCTTCATGTAAAATACTGGTATTCAGCTGCATCCGGTTAAACTTGAAGCCGACCCCAATATAGTTAGGAAAAGGCAAGGCAGATTCATTGTCTTCTAATTACATTGTAAAGTAAACCTTCATGGAAAACAATAAGTACCTAATTGTACAAACAACACAATTATGTAATACCAGGTACATAATATTACACTATTATAATTTACCGTGACTACATAATATCTTACACCATAGAATAACGTTTCAGGTATTGTTATTATCACACAATTTGTAGTTAATAAAAAAGTATAACCCAGTTAGTATCAATAGGCCAGTCATAATGTCACCTAAGGCGCCTCACAGATTAAACAACAAATAGTGTGCATCACACAATGTATTCATATTGCATTCAAACACCATTGCAATAATAGACAGCACAATGACATGACATCATAGATGTCACTCAAATCTATTGATTGTTTTGTGTGATGCGCTTGTAATCCGTGACCTACGATACTGTAAATTATATTCTCGATCGCTAAGGCCAGAGTCATCCATCTTCTGCCTACCAAATACAATAGCGCAAACAGAACAATTCCTGCCCGCATGCTTGCTCAATAAGCACTTATCAACTAATCAATTGGAGAGATTACCCAGCTATCTCAAGGGGCGCCTGACGCGGAACTTAGGACCAGTCATCTGACGGTTTCCTCATCACAAACAAAGGACCAACCTTGCGAACCCAAGGCTGTAAAACCTGCATTTTTCCTTTACAATGATTTACTTGTTGTATTGGCTTGCAGTCACGTATTGGCTATACCGAGATTATATTTATGGGTAATTATGTTCGTGACGATAGGACGAATATTTTTCTGTTTAGGTTTATTTTATTAGCTGCTGGGATGTTATATGGCCTGATAACCTGTTATTAAGTTTGTTGACTAGACTAGACTTAAGTCTATCTAGAAGGCACACTGAGTGCAAATGGGGCTGAAATGCTTTTTTTTCAGGATGCATGACACAATATCTTAATGGTTCCATGCTATGAATATATGCTCTAAGCACAGAACTTCACAAAAACAGCACATGTACAAGCTTTTTTCGCGGCGTTGATAGACCAACTAAACGGTCAGTCGGTATCGTTTTATCGATTTTGATGAATGAAAGGAGTTTGCTTATAACCTGGCTTTGATCCTAGGGTTTCCCGGAAAAACCTCTTCACCCGCTTACTAGAATGTGAGAAAATACGGCTCTAGAACAGTTCGTTGTGAAATCTGTGATGTCGGCTTGAATTCAGACAATGGACGATTCTGGTCTATATTTATAGAACTACAGACCGTAGTTTCCCTGAAACGGATCGCACGCAATGCACAACTACCCTACATACAACTATTTGTTTACTCAAACTAGCCACTAACACATTTCGTCCAACAATAACACAATATATTCACGCTCTCGCACTCGGGGGACCGGCAGCGAAGCCGCTATTATGGCACAACAAAGGAGGAACGTAAGAGGATTTCGAAGGACTCCTTCCACAATGGACGGTTAATGTTGCCAGATTATTAGCTTTTATCTTGCTTGATGCAGTATTATTAAATATAGTTTCGTTGTTTTTATTTAATGGGGATGCGCTAAGGTAGCCCGCGAAATTCAAATTTTCTTTCGTTTTTTGCCATTTGCAAGTCAGTGTCAGTTTGTATGTTGATTAAAATATGATTCGCGACAGTAAAAATTATGTCTGTACAGAATTATAATCATTAGAATCAACGATACAACTCCATAGGTTAGAATAATCCTCAAATGTCATGATTTCATGAAATAGTCATTCAATAGAATTAAGAGAACTTAGAGAGTTGTATTGATGATTTTTATGTTTATAATTCTATAAATAAACATTTGATACGGCCGCGAATCATATTTAGTTCAACATACAATCTGATACTGACCTGCAAATTGCAAAAACTCCTAAGAAAAATCGTATTTCGCGGGCTACCCTGACGCTTTCGCCTTAAAGTGACGGTAGTACAATCGATTTTGTGGCAACTAAGCAAAGGGGGTTTGGTTTACCTCTAATTTAAAGGTCATTTAATCCTTGCTAACTACCTAATCAAGTTTGACGATTTGATAATTTGAGGACTCTATTAGTTATTCGTGTCTTTCTAGTTTCATCTTTAAGTTGTAATTATTAGTGTATGTTTAGTTTAATTGATTTGTAAAACGAAAGAGTAAATAGCCCTGTAAATGCTTGAAATAAAGAATTTTGTTTACCAATCAGAATAAAAAGCATTATCAGCGTATACTGTTCCCACTGCTGGGACACAGGCCTCCTCTTGTGAGAGGGAGTGGGCTGTAATCTACCACGCGGTCCCAGTGCGGGTTGGTAGATGTCACATGTCTTCAAATATTTGGTTCTAGGAAATACCGGTTTCCTCACGTTTTCCTTTATCGTTTTGAGAGCAGTGGTGAAGAAATTATTTTACACAAAGTAAAGTTTACCAATCACTTTTCCATTAATCTCCGATACTTACCTATAGTATGGAAATACCGTTGTTACCACAATAATTAAATACTAGTCGATAATATTTTTATTACGTCATGTTTCGCCTGGCACATGGTGGTACAAGAAAACCTATCAGGAATCTGAACTTTACGAGAAAACTAATAAAGTTTGTTTTTCTTTGCAGGTAATTGAACACGATTTCTTTGGATCCGCTATGGAAATGCTTGAAGGATTTATCCGAAGAAGGTAGATATTATTATATACTTAGTTATTTATTATTCTTGGTATGTTTTTCTCGTTTTATGCCAAGTTGTTGTACTTAAGACGTTTCTGAGAACATTGTAAATGTTCTTAGAGAAGTTATGTTTTAAAACTATACTTTGTGAAGAGATGGAGGTTTCATTTAAATATTGTTCGTGTCTTTTGTTAGTGTTTATAATTATAAATAGTTAGAACTCTTATGAAATTTTCTTAATTATGACTGAGGTAATTTGACCAATTTGCCATGACTATTTTGTGTGTATATTGTGGTACACAGGAGAAACGACTTGAACTGAGACGTACCTTATAGGTATTATGTAGGTATTTTTTAAATTATTAAATTTTCCAGAGGTGTAATAACTATTATAACCAACAAGTTTTGCAAATAGCACAAAAACAACTAACATATCAGAATCTTGCCACTATGAATAACAGACGCATAAACAAGACATTTAAATTGCGTTTTTAAAAGTGTTATTATTGTCCCCATTACAAGATAAAAGTACATCGTTTATCAAAACCGGTTTAATTGTTTACGAGAATAGAAACATACACGTACATACATGCAAAGAGGAAAATGCATAGGTAATACTTCTTTTTGAATGTGACACAGTCGGATAAGATCGAGGAAAACCGGAAGTGGGCAGATTTATAGCTTCCTATTAATGTGCAATTTACAGCACTTTAGTTGGAGCCTCATTATGTAGTCTTTCTGAATCGTTTCCATTTATATTTTGAATTCGAGGAAAAATTTAAACATTCTTGAACGATTTTCCTGGAAAACCTTCAGTGGTTGTTAATTCCGTAGATAGTAACAAATAAAATTATTAATTAGGTAGCTTGTAATTAAAAATAATGTTATTTTAGTTTTCACTTGATTTATTTCAATTGTTCTATGATTTAATTAATTATATTCATTTCCGTTCACATGTCGAGGTTGTGAGTTTCACTCCTAAATAAGTTTAGCTTACGAAATTATTATGTAAGACACTTAAATATTTGTAAAACCATTCTATAAAAACTAAATCTAATTGAGAAAATTAATCTGTATGCTTTTTTTTCTCCTCTTTTTTAAACGAAAAGGGTTCGCCCAAAGTTACACGTGTTTTACGGCCTTTAAATATAAAATTATCCGAGTTCCCTTGAATCTGAACTAAGCCTAGTATAAGCCTTTAGAGAAACGTGGAGGATTGAAGTTTATCCCCAGGTTGACAGAGATGTGACAGTCATGAGGGATTGTCAATTTGTCATCTTACTGAGTATGGTGGAGTCCTGATGGATTGAAGACGCCTGTCATGTGCTGGGCGGTGGTCCAAGGTATGGGGGGAAGTGGGAATACGTTTCATAGTTATTATCTAAAAAATGGGCGTTAAAAATTATGGTTCCTCGTTTCATTCTGAATGAATGAATGAAATGCTCCGACCCCAGCGTGGTTTAAATAGAATGAACCCCGAGATTTGCAGTAGCCCCTTGTTTTATATTGTATCTGCATGTATCTGCTCAAAAGCACATTTTTTTTTACAAAATTAAGTAGTTCTTACTTTTCATTTGTTTATCTATCAAATCACAAAGAAATATCACAACCGATTTGCTGATCAGAGACTCCATAAGACTTAGGTCGTGATTTATAAACGTTACTTAGTACGTAATTAGACTAAACGTTATTCCTGTCATTGTCGCACAACTGTCAAACTGACATGGGGATCAAGCCTTTTTAGATCATAGAGCAATGGGGTTACCTCTCCAAATCTGACTATCAAAAAACTCATCCTCTTCATAATATCAACATAATCTTCACAAATCACTCGTCCATACCTTGCACCAGACAGTTACATCCTCTCTCAGTGATTAGCCCGTGGCAGCCATTATTTAAATTTGACACCCTCCCCCCGCGCCGCCCTCGTCGACGACCCATCATTCACCATACTATGGGTAATATTGAAAAGTGCCTATTGATTGGAGGAGATTAAAGGCATTTAGGGTGACGGTCTGCAGTAGAAGGCTCATTAATAGGAGTTAGGATTTTAGGAATTATACGCTTCTTAAGCAAATGCTTTCGTTGGAAGTTGTATTAGAAGTTAGGACATAGGTTGCCGGCATTTTATAGGTTGTATTTCTAGTGCATGTAGGACTAAATCAGCTGTGGGACGGTTGATGCCTAGAAAGAAACGTAATATGTATTTGGATTAATTCCATAAGTAAGAGATTTTTTTATGACTTTACCTTTTCTTTCAGGGATTCCCAGTGTGCAATATAGATCGAAAGTTCGAGGTGTTAATGCCCCCAGGTCGTAGGTGCTAACGATCTGCCGCACGCTATCATTTATCACCTAAATGTGTAAATTGATAAATGTAGATCTTATATAGGTAAACATCACCTAGACGGTAAACATTTATTTATACACTCGAGAGCAATGAATCCGGGTCACTTAAAGAATCCTAAAAATCTCGGAAACTAAAAATGCTAGGTTAATGCAATAAATTGTATTTAATAGAAAATGTAATACTCCTTAAATGAAGGTATTAAAACTTCTTAGTTATTGTAAAGTTATATCATAAAAAAATCAAATTTGAAAAAGGGCCACTTTCGAAGATGGAACTACGAAATTACAGCATTTGGTTTTGCTTTTGTTTGTAATCTGTCATTTATGTGGGTACATAAACCATGTTGATAGTGCTCTATATTCATTATTCAAGCTGAAATTATGTCGCTTACGCCTGAAGAATGCACCAGAATACTTACAATGCTGGAAACCGGCCGGAGTCAGCGCGATACAGCCAGGACTGTCGGTGTGTCGCTGTCAACAGTACAAAGAGTTCTCCGACGTTACGAAGAAACTGGTTCTAACCTACGCAGACCAGGAACGGGCAGAACCAGGTGTACCACAGCACGAGAAGACCGATACTTGGTGAACACCATGCTTCGAAATCGCTTTCTCACAGGAACTGAACTCACAAATCAGTTTCGACGCCTCGGAGGAAGTAACCCAAGTGCATGGACAGTAAGACGTCGGCTTGCTGAATCTAACTTAAAACCCCTTAGACCTGCAAACGGCCCTAAACTGGAGCGTGGGCATCGTATTTCAAGACTAAGATATGCCCAGAGCCACGTAAATTGGAGTATTGAAGATTGGTCAAAAGTTATGTTCTCCGACGAATCAAAATTTATGCTCTACAAGCACGATGGAAGACACAGAGTGTATCGAAGACCAGGGGAAAGATTCAAGCAAGCATGCATCGAAGAAAAAGTAGCCTACGGTGGTGGGTCTGTACTTGTGTGGGCCGGAATTTCTTCTGAAAGTCGCACAGAGCTGGTGATCATAGAAAACGGCTCTTTAACTAGCGTAAGATATGTGGAAGAAATCCTCAATGATCACGTTGGTCCATTTATGGTCAATTTAGGTGAGGATGCTATATTTATGCATGACAATGCCCGACCTCATACAGGTAGGATTGTGAATGACTACCTTCAAGAGATGAACATTACTCGTATGGAGTGGCCAGCGCGCAGCCCGGATATCAACCCGATCGAGCATGCTTGGGACGAGCTAGGCAGATGCGTAAAACAACGAAACCCTCCCCCAATCACGCTTCGTGAGCTCAAAATTGCTCTCACAGAGGAATGGGAGAATATTCCCCAAAATCGTATAAGGAACTTGGTGTACAGCATGCCAAACCGCGTAAACGCAGTAATGGAAGCACGAGGAGGCAATACGAAGTATTAAAATTCAAGAAAATCGTAATAAAGTTCAAAAATTTCATGTTTCCTATTTTTGTTTTAAGGAGAGATCAGCAGTTTTTTTCTTTATGTAATTTTGTGTTAATAAAATGTATGGTGACTCATATTTTTTTTACTTTCATTTAAGGAGTATTACATTGTCTATTAAATACAATTTATTGCATTAACCTATCATTTTTAGTTTCCGAGATTTTTAACATTCTTTAAGTGACCCGGATTCATTGCTCTCGAGTGTAATCGGCTGAAACAACATCATCGTACGGGGTGAATATTTTAACCTCTACCTACCTAGCACGTAAAGGGTTCTGAAAACTATATGTTGATTCTTTTAATGTACCGCAGCCATCACATGATAACATAACACCACGTCTTGTTTCCCCGACGGGTTTGGCAGATAGTACACCCACATTTCGCCAGTTATGTTTAAGTCCCATGATATGGCGAGGAATTGTCATCAATCGGGCACAAATCCAGACTGAGGCTGCTACTGAGAATTTCCAGAAAGAAAAACCCAATAACACTTTGCCCGACCTAGGAGTCGAACCCAATGCCACATTATCTCCATCACATTATTTTGGTACCATAATCTTAACCTTTTTAGTGCGGATTTCACGAATGAAATTGAACGCGTTCAGCACATTTAAACTCGTTCAAGAGCTGTCAGTGTACAAATTATTATTCCATAACAATTTTGACACTGACAGCTCTTGAACGCGTTTTAGAAATGATTATCGCGTTCAGTTTCATTGGTGATATCAACCATAAGTATAGTCTTACAATCAACACGAGTAGAAGCTGTAATTATAGTCACGACGAACCTTTTTGATGAAAACATTAGTTTGACTAATTAAAGACATGCATAATTGAAAGACCAAGCTGCACGCGCAGCATGACAATCATAGAAACAGATTTTTTACGGGTTTTGTCGACGGAAGAATAGACAAAATGACAGATTGTGATTGGTCTTCTATCATTTTGTCTATTCTTCCATCGACAAAACCCGTTTCTATTGTAGTCATGCTGAGCATGCTGGGATATATTAAAAAAGTGTGTGTTGACTTTTGAAGCACTAAAAACATTTCACAGAGTTTTTGTTCACTATACCTACAAGTTGTTTTCTTTGATATCCCATAACTTTAGGATATGAATGAGACCTTAACAAAGAATCAACTGGCGTATTTTTTTAATTCAAATAATTCGACAATACACGATTATTTATGTAAAAAACCCTTAGGTGAAATATTACTTAATTCAGACTATTTTTGTTAATAAAAAGAAAACATGTTAACGTCGCATTTTCTTAGCTTTAAATATGAATAATTGGTTTGAATGAAAATGATTTACTCGTACTTATCAATGAAACTTAGATACACACATCGAGAGTCTAGTGGTAAATTATCATTTAAAAAAATATATATATATATATATGCTAGTTGATTCTTACACACACATGGTCTCATTAATACCCTAGAGTTATGGAATATAAAAAAAAATACGTTGTACCTATAAGCAGAATAGGTAGACAGCATATAAAATACTAGTATTCAGCTGTATTCGGTTAAACTGGAAACCGACCCCAACATAGTTAGGAAAATGCTATCAGATGGAGGATAAACACAATAAATCTCTACAAGACATGAGCTAGTGAAGGGAAAGCATTTTCATAGGTCTCATAAAACAATAACAGGTGAAAACAAGTGTTATCGCTTTGTGAGTCGTAAAATTAATTGCGTATAGAAAGTGCTTGGAGGGACTGAGAGATGTGATGGTGAAATAATGGGAGAGGTTAAAGTTACTATAGCGGTAATAAGAAATATCTGATGGATGTGAAGACGATGCACACAAACTGGACTATAAAATGTGTGTATGTGAGTTTCGAGGGCCTAGACAAGTGATCATTGCTTTTAACCCGTGCAGTCTGGTGCGACACGACAGCGCGGTGAGACTCTAACACAAAAAAAAATCTAAGAAAACTTCACGGTAAAACAATTACCGGTGTCGCGTCGCGCTAGTCTGTACGAGGCTTAAAGTGTTTCGACTTTCAACAGAACTAACATAAGATTTTTGGTCGGTTATGTGATATGTCAGACATTTTTGACTTTTGTAATATCGTTATCACTGATAGAATGTCACTTTGCCGGGGCCCTCCGGAGACATCTAGGCTCTGACAGAAAAAGTAAAGTGATAGTAATGGCCCCAGAAAGCTTGTCCTGGTGTCTAGACGAACTCAAATAGATAAACATCTAACTAGTACCTATTATAAAATGCGAAACTGAGTTTGTTTCGCTTTCACCCTAAAACGGCTGAACGAATTTGGCTGAAATTGACTGACCTGATTACATGACCTGTAAGGACTTAGGCTACTTTTCATCTTGGATCGCAGACAAAATATTAAATATTGAAGATGAATCGTGAGAAATGAAGGTAGAAAAACCTTCAACTTATCTTTTTGAAATTTAAAAGTGTAAGAAATTGTGAGTCAAAAGATGATCTCAGTGGGTGTTTAGTATTCTGCCAATGTTTCAAAGAATATGACCTTGTGCGGGGACAAATGTAATTCACCTGTTAGGTAGATGACTTGTTGGCTGCAGTTTTGGGACGTATGAGAGTTTAAAATATTAATATATTGAGAAAATAGTGGAAAAACAAAATAAAAACTACAACATAACTGGTGAAATGTTTTATACTCTGCCTTCTATTTTCTTCGGGAAATACAAGTGTGATGTTATAAAATCAGTTTTTATATATCTGGCAAAAGGATCAATATCTGGGCCAGAATTTGGTTCTTTTATAAGAGCATCAGTCAAAGTGAAATATAAACTTTTGACCTACAAAAGAGCGTTTAAATTACGTGCACACCTGGCAAATAAACGGCACTTTTCTCTTTATCTCCAATAATTAATTTAGAATTCTCAGTAAACACTCAAACGCCTACAAACTCACTTCTTTTCGTCTGTAATCAACTAATCACAGACCTTCATCAGATACCGACACACACTCATCTATACTTAGCTCCAAATTAAGCCTGTTGCCGGATCGTGGCACTTCGAGTCCTGACAGCGTCGGATTACACGTCTGCCCTGATTGATGGTCCGAACCAGAATGGTGGATTGTTACGCCACTCCTGAGGATTTTTGGAAACGTGCCTATTTGGCCAATCCGGAGGCTTGATCGAGTATGTGCTTTAAAGGTTCAAGGACGTCCGTCATTTGAACCGTCTGTTTGCGAATTACGAAAAAAGAGGTGTTCAAAACTAAAAGTAAACACTGAATTTACATCTTAAAGAGTGTCGTGAGGTATCAAGATTAACTCCTACTCAATCCAATCACTATTTAATAAAACGCCTGCTACACGGTCGCCGACCGCGTCCCGACAGATGTGACCTTGGTAGTTTACAACCCTGTAGATGGTTGTTTACGACCAACGTTGAAACAACTTTGCCGGTCGCCAAGCAAGGTCACCTCTGTCGGGGACACGGTTGGCAACCGTGTAGCAGGCACTTAGAAGTAACTAGTTCAATACGTGATACCCATACGCAAATGTGGATGTGATGATGTGAATAATAACTGTTATATTTCCTTCTTTCACGAATTTCTGCATCTGCTAGATTTCGATGGAATCGTTTTACGCCTTCATACATGGAATACTATTTCTGCTAGATTGATCGAATTTTGATAAAATTGTTAGCAGTCATTTACTATTTCGATATCCCTGCAAAGCGCACAACATTCCCCACAACCTGATCTAAACGGTTAAACTTCTGTGTGTTATTGACAGCACCATAAAATTATCCACTATCGCATGCCCCACGTCATCACCACATCAGCGATAAAGATGCTCATACGCACAAAGAGACAAGACACAAGAGACTGCGGCCGTACGTCGACTCCGCTATGCACACATCAGCCGCATTGTTTTGGGTCAATCACACGGAGCGGTCGCCGAATGCTAATCATTATAAATGTACTTATGTGGCGGGTTTTTGAGGTATTTATTTGTGTTGTTTGTCAGTAGCATATAGAAGGTACTTACGTTCTTTTTAAATACGTACTTTTGTACTTTTACTTTGACAAGAATATTTACAATCCTACGCAAAATCTGTTTTACTTTTGATTCCGCTTCAGGTTGCTAGTCCAAACCAGTCTAGGTCTAGAAGTAGTGTCATCATCAAGCGTAGTTTGATGGTTGGTATTGGAATTCTCGCCTTGACAAATGACATTAGTTTGTTGATTCAACACCCTCTTCACAATAAACTTTATTGATAGACTCAGGAATTAATTCATCTATTCGTGAACCAGTCAGACTAGGTTCTAGCCCAGCCCTATAATCTTTCGTATACACCAACTTATCTTGATCCTCAATAAAAAAACAACAGTCCAACATACAGAGCTCATCTTTCAATGGACCCTAAACATGACGTCACATATAATACCGGTCCTGTACCATATTGTATGGTAATGTAGAAAGATTAGCTATTATGATTATTCTCTGTACATATCCGATGAGTAACTTCAACTCTTCACATTGTGTCGTGGGAGGGGTGATACTAGGAATGGTCATAAATTCCTGGTCTTCGCACTCTTTGTAAGTAGGACCACCCAGGTGTAAATGAACGAAGCTCCCTACTAGGTCACTCATTCACAGACTGACCTCGGCCAGTGCTGCTTAACCTGTCAAATCGATCAATCTATTCGTTATTGCCTATGATCTATGAGTATTTTTGACTTGTGTCGCTTTCAGTATTCCCTTGAAAATCCAGGTGATGTGTAGGTGTACATAATTGAATCAGCGTGTGCGATTCCGCGTACAATTTAATTTCCGGGAACGTGAAGACATGGCGCTGAGCGATTAGGTAGCCGCCCAGCTGTGTAATTGTGCAGTCTGCGTCGCGACTCGGCACAGCACCACAGTGTAGGGGCTGATAAAAGGTAAAGTCCACGAAGGACATAAAAGGTTGCGCTAGCATTCATACTATACTATCTCATTCTAGAGAAGTCTCAGTGCAGAACATAAAGACGTTTTAGCTGTTCAATGTGTATTTTGTAGCCTAGAGTTAGTCCTTCCAACTTAATAAAATTGTGGTGTGTTGATCTGGTGTGGTGTGCTGAATTTTGGTGTCGATTGTGGCCTGTTCTGTGCTCTAGCTGATGACAGCTACATCGGAAATATAAGAAGAAAATGTTTGCTCTAAATCGTGTTTCCATCATGGTTCTGTGTCTTCTCTATCGGTCGTTGTTATGAGTCGTTCTTCTGTAACTTGTTCATTGTGGTAATTGTGCAGTCTGCTCAAAATCGACGTATCAGTGATCAATGATTTGTAATACTACGCATAGTGAATCTATTTGGAGTGGTGTTTTGTAGAGCCTGAAATAGATCATTAATGACAGCCATTTTGGGCTACATGGAGCGTAGGAACACCGACATCGTACCGAGGATCGTTAATAATGATATATCATTGATATGATATTCATTCTCTGGTTACTGATGACATGGCAAAGCAAGGTTTTGTTCAAAACAAGCTTTCAGTTTTGCATGTCTTCTAAGTTTTCCGGATGAGATTTTAAAGAATATAGACAGGCAGAATTTTCCTTCGATTATGATTATGAAACTCATAATGCTTAGGATAATCCCGCGTACCTCTTTAGCCTCTTAGTCACACACACCTCCCACGAGAATAATAAGGATGTCTATCTTTAGTTTCCGACTACCGAACATTTCAATTATGTTCAATAGTCCAGTGTATAAAAAAATTATGTGTTTATTAGTCAGCGAGCCACACTGAGTAGTAAGTATATGTGAGCCACACTGAGTCGTGGGTGTATGTGAGCCACACTGAGTCGTGGGTGTATGTGGGTGACTGTAATGGACGGTTTAAACTTAGACCTAGCGGCTATTTATAAAACTGTTGTAGTAAATAGATTGAGTCATTATTAGTAAGTTATATACTTTAAAGTTATTATGTGGCTAGCTGTAGAAGATTTGTTGATGAGTGTTTAGAAAATATATTTTTAGTTCCTTTCGATGATTTTGTATGAAATGGCGACTGGTAGAAAATGCCTCTTAGCATTATGTCCGCTGTTAACCACCATTGTTCATAGAAATTAATAAATTTTATACTACATATTTTATATTGTTTTGATTCATGTCATGACCCTTTTCACAGCTTTGGTATGACATCCGGCAGTGCTGTGTGTTGCTTTGGTCTATGATCCATTTAATTTATTATGTACTTACTCCTAGACCAAGTGATAATAAGTTAGTACTTAAACCTGAAACATAGTTGTGTCAGTTATGGAGACAGCAGTAAAAGCCAGGCGTCGCCACATCTGTCTTCAACAGCTGTTGGCACTCGAGGGTGTCTGCGGCCACTTCCTGAACGATTGGAAACTGTTAACATAAGTGGCTTCTCACTGCTTTTATTGAAAGGTTGAGGAGCTTCGAGTGGTATCACATGCTACCACACTTTAAGAAGCTAAGTATGTCCACAAAAGTGAAATTAATTAGGTCCTTTCCGGAGTGGGAATCCATTTTCATTGAACCCTTTAATTAGGTTGGTTTGGTCTTAACAAAAGGTAATTCTTATCTCATCCGGGCTTGTAAACTGGTCGTTAGTTAGAATAGAATAGAAATAGTTATTTATGCTACAAGTGCGGAAATCATCTGACGCACGTGTATCATACAACGTTTTACTATGCATTGTGCGAGGAAACAAAAAAACTAGCGACCTTTACAGTTGTCTCATAATGTTTAACATCTAACATATTGGCTGATATTTGATATAAATGATATAAACATCATTCATAACTTTCTTTGACTTTGACTTTGACTTTGACTTCGACTTTGACTTTGACTTTGACTTTGACTTCGACTTCGACTTCGACTTCGACTTTGCCATCACCATCGCCATCGCCAACATTATCTTCACCACCAACATTATCTACATCGCCATCGCCATCGTCATCGTCATCAACATCATCATCATTTAATTTGTAAAACTTTTCTCAAATAATGAAAACTCTTTGCGTCGCGTCGGGCAGACGACGGATTCAAAAATTAAAAAAAAACTGAAAAGTAAAAAGCCCTAGTCAAAAAAAGTGACACTTTCCGCACAAATTGACTGCTTGGAGAACGCCCTTTTCGAGCAAATGAATTGTAAAAAATTAAAGAGTATTCTCTTTATTATGTACACCATAAAAATTACAGACATAGGTCGTAGGTGGTAGGTGGTGGTCGTTAGACGTAAAACGGTCATTGGAATCATAAATTTATCCACCAAACGTTTTGATTATTAGGGTTTATTTCTCTTTGATTAACTGTAATGTTTATTGAGTTATCCAGTGGAATATGGATCCTGTTTACTCCCATGGAAAAGGTATGATGTACCTAGTTATTTCTAAAACCTTTATGAATAAGGTACGTGTTAAGACATTCAGTAAGTAATAAATATATGTAATTCGATACTTGAATCACTTGTGACCCAGATAATTTTACAAATTGTAGATTTATATTGTAGATTACAAATATGTACATTTTTACCAAGTTACTACACAGATTTAAATCTTAATCGGCTATCTCGTACATTTCACATTACAGGTTATAAAATTGAAATACAATGGTTATTTCTCAATATTTTGTACGTTTGAAGAGTAAGGTTTGTTGAAATGCATTATAAGACAATGGTAAAACATCACAAACCTAGTCTATTCAAGAGCTGAAATGATTTAGAATGCGATTAAAATTCTGTAATAATTTTGACAAAGTAAATAAAACAGATGTCAGCATGAGATGCGTCGTTACATCAAATAAATCTGTAACATTCTCTTAAAACTTTCTATCGTGTATTAAATTACTTACGCGTGTACAGTTAATAAAAACAAATGAAACATTACGAAAACTGCGGTAAACATCAAATCATGTGATGATGTTATTATGATTACTTTAGTTGCCTACTGAAATATTCTTTCCATCATATCTACCATGAATGAAATTTATCATCTAGTAATGGGGTTTATCAACAAAGGTTCAAAGACGTGTTGTTGGAATTCAAGATATAACCTATACGTAAGGTTCATAGAAAGATGTAGAAAGCGCTTGTGTTGTGGCCTGTGGGTTTGGTTAGCTTAGCTTATATTATTTTATTGGTTCACCAACAATTGTTTAGGTAACATGCAAAAATGTATATTCAATAGTGCAACAATCACGTACAGGTAAACTCCGCATGCATAAAGAAGTTGTACAAAAATTTATAGTAAATTAATCTAGTTTTAAATTAAATTACTTATCTAAAAGTCTTAATTATAATTATAACAATATACTATACTATTATATAAATAATGAAAGGTTGATCTTTTTAGGAAGATACTTAAAAAATTTAGCATTCAATTTGCCCAAACTTGCAAATCGATTTGTTCACTGCAGCTATTAATAACCTTGCAAAGGGGAATTGGTGCCTAAAACCCGCTTGTACAAGTACAACATAGTGCATAAATATATTTGGTACGGCCGCACAAAATCCTGTTCTACCTTATACAGGTAGATTACAATACTATAAGTAATTAGCAATTCGATATTCATGTAAAGAGTTAAAGAAGAGAGGATTGGAACGCGAAGCGCATGACGCGACAACGCTCTGGTCGATTGATCAACGAGGTTAAGCGTCGTTCGTCTTGGATGGGTGACCGATGTGGAACTGGCGGGCCCGTCTTATTCTTTTCAGAGAATTTATTTATAGTGACTACTGTCTTGCATGTAACATTGAAAGATACTTTGACAGGCTTAAAAAAGTCCTAAAAAACATTTCCTTGACTAAATAACAATTTGTAAAAACTTTCAGCAGGCGAAGCTGACATGGTAAAACTGATTAGAACTTTTTCATCATTTTCATTTATATTCATAATATTCAAATGAACAGCATAACTAACTATCTAACTGTACCACACAAATCAGAAATTAAAGTTTCATTTTGTAAAATATAGGTGTAAAACACACAAAAATGTCGGCCTTAATCGAATATCCGTTTACAATAACCTAAAAAGTATATTACAATGGTCTGTAACATTTAATTAATCATTTAAACACATAATCACCATATAATCTGTTGGTTACTGTCTGACGGCCTGTCTCCCACAACTTCAGTGGCGATTGTTCATCTGTCTCACTCGCACGTAGCGCGTTTGTGTGGGTGTGAAAGAGATGGGTGTGATGCAGTGAATCACGTTGCGCGTGCGCCGCGGACCGTTAACCCATTGAATGCCGAAGGTAACCGTCAAATCACAATCAGTGGCCACCATACAAATGGCCTGCTACGTAATATTTCGTAGTTGGCATTGCGGATACCAATTTATAAAAGGATGCCGGGGTACGTAAAATTGCGTATACGTAATAATGCGTAGATAGGCACCACTGACATTTATATTATCTAGGATGCTTACCTACGCAATATTGCGTATCGCAAAATTACGTACCCTTGGCACCGCAATCAAACACAGCTTGTTAGCTATCCTGTTCACTGCTATAAATTCAATAATCAATTATTCCCGCCGCTACCCCTTTCGCGAAAGACACAGTTATTACGTAATTTTAATATCGCGACGCGTGCGCAATTGGATTGACGATTGATAAGGGTAGTTTTTGCGATGCAGCGTGGAAGCCGACCGTATTTTATGCGGTCGCCGTTCCAAGCAATCGTTACGACGACCATTGAATCAAAATAAAGTAGTTGGAGTTCTCTATGAAGAAGATTCGTCAGACGATGGGGATTTCTCTTCAGGATCAGACAAATTACTTCCCAGAGCGTGATGAAAATCAACAGTCCGGATCGGAGACTAGTAGTTCGTCTTCTGTCACAGAGCATTTGACTATAAAGCGCCACCAGCTGTAGTCGACGCACCTTCATGTGATTCAGAGTTCCAGTGGAATATAGGCACTGCCAGACCCCAGCGAATCGCAATTACAGGTGAACCGGATCTATGAATTATTATCCTTACACTTTCACCCGCTCCATTAGCTGACATATTATTTTCATGCGATTTTTTACATTCCTTGGTGCAAGAAACGAATAACTACGCAAATTGCACATCGCACGGTTGCATTGAAGAAATGCGCAAGTTTATTGATATGGTATTGTACCTGGGATGGGTTCAATTACCCGTACGAATAATAAAATTCGTAGAATTACCCTCTATAGATAAGTCATTACTGGATATTTGACCGACTGTACAACATGCCACTTTTTAGAAAACTGTTGAGCAGCAATCGCTTTCAATGATTGCTACGTAATGATTATTTTTCCGAGAACGTTCGAAGCTACATCAGAATTGCTCAAAATCGAACCTATATTAGATTGGTTCAACAATATTAAATTCACACTGATCCTAGTATGTTTTTTTTTACATTTATATTACAAGTACTTTTTTTTGTTGTTGTTTTAGTAAGGAGTATTACTGCTTTCGTTAAAAATAATTAATAAGAAGTATATTGATCTCATTAGTAGACCTTAATTTTTAACCGAAAAGTGGCCTTGAAATGTTGTGATTTTAGTTATTTAGAAATAATAAAGTTACTACTTTTTTGTGTCGTGTTTTATTTGAGATGCCAAAGAGTATAAAAATGTCCATTCTAGGAGGCCAAATAACGCAAATTACTATGAAATCGATAGGGAAGACCTACGCAATAAAACGTAGTCGGCCTCTTCCATTATTACCAGGTACGTAATATTGCGTAGTCGGCATTCAATGGGTTAACTGTGATTGCTGGTGGGTAAGTTGTAAGCTTGCAGCGACGGCGGGCCTGATTAAAGTTAATTAGCTGTTCGATTAACTCTTGTGTGTGGTAGAAAAGATTTAAATGTTACTAAACACTTTCAATTGTCAGTAACTACTTGTTTCGTTCAAATGGGACCTCAAGTAACAAGTTGCAGTTTTACCATAGCGAAGAGTAACACATTCATGATTCTAATCTGTCTCATAATATGATGTCTGAATATAAAAAAAATAAGTTTCAAAAACTGTAACCCGCCTACGGGAAAATAAAAGTGATCTAAAAAGTACGAAACAAGAAACTACTCGTATTTCAGACAGAAATCAAGACATAGGCACAAAAATAGTTAGGATAAAGCCGTGGTCGTGGCTTTGCCGTAGTCGGGTAATAAGTCTCTAGATTTTTTACTAAAAAAGGAAAGAGGTTTTTAAAAGCGTGTCTGCTGCAGTTAACAACTGGAGTTAGGCCTCTCCCAAAGAGAACCGTTTTATTACACTCACCATAATTGACCAAGCACGATGCTCTTCATCGACTGGTCCTGATCCCATGAGAGGCCATGATCTAAGAAAGTTACTTAGCACGAACTTTGGCTAAGCGATAATCTTGTCACTGTCGCACATCTGCCAAACTACAAGTGCAAGATAGAGACGAACTGGTCTAAGTCAAAGAACAAGCAAAGTAACGATTACAGATCTCGGCCTTAGTCCTTATGACTCCATGTCTTCTGAAGTTCTGACCACACTTCGTTGTCGCCTGTCACTTGGACGTCTGCTGGTACCGTTACGACGTGTCGCTGGGCGGCCGGCAGGCGGCAGCTCAGCTTTTATTTGCTCTGGCTCGGCGGCGCGCGGCGGGTCAGCGATGTGGGTCACAGGCTGTTTGTGCAGTTGGTGATACTGCCTTGTTTCTGTTGATACATGTGCTGGTGATTGTAAATGGGGATGCTTTAGTTTTCTTTTAGGGCCGGCTGATCAGCTGATCAAAGTTTTTGCTGTAAAATCAGTATGAGGGTGCAGAGTAGATTCTGTTTGTGACGAATACGAAGGCTTGTTAATATGGGCTAGCCCTTGGGCAGTCAGCTCCGCTACCGTGCTTTCTGACTGCTTAATCTTTACCACGCCATGCCATGAACCATATTTACTCTTGTAATGATTAATATTCCAAAAGAAACCACATATCAATCTGCGTCACAATTTTATTGTTGAATTATAATAAAATACCACTTTACCTACACAAATGTACGTGTATTTTCAGTTCGTTGACTTGTTTTTACTGTCAAACATGGCGGTTGTACGGTCAGCCACAGCAACCACAGTAACAATATTCAGTGGCATCCGGATGCAGGTCCTCATATCCTATGTAAATGAAATCCTATATTGCTCATAGTTTTATTAAATTACTGTATTTATTTGTTTTACCTATGTGATGTAGTTGAGGACCTCTGCTTATTATTCTCCGGTTCGGTTTAATTGTAATCCGAATATTTATGTAGAATATTTTAAAAACTCGATAAACGTCCATGTATTTATGCTTCGCCTAGGGCTCCCCGAACACAAGCATTTTTTTCACCATCATGTTTTTGTCCTTGTGACTCTAATTAAGTAGCGAGTTTTTCTTGAATAAACGGATTTTTTTATTATTTACCTGGAAAAGCTAACAAATTGTTCTGTTTATTCTCAGAATCGGAGCTAGAGAATAAATCGCAACGTAGTCCGTCAGTCAGACATCATAGAGGCTTTGTTTCGTGTACCTACTTATCTACTTTATCATGTTTATGTCTCATATTTAATTATACGTCTGCATCTCATTCAGAGATGTATCTGACACAAATTAAATTATCTGCGAGATTCGTTCGTTCTCTACATCACACAATTAATGCTCTGACGTTATTGGCAGAGATACTTTAGCGTTGAGATTTAGATCTAATTAATTGAGAAAGGGCAATTTATTTGTGATTTCAAAGGAATTACTGTCGCTGATTTATAAAGGTTCATTAAAAATAATAATCCTGCACTGGAGCAGATGACTTCTAGAGTATCCTCAGCGAATCGGAAAACTTGAAGAACCGACTACCAGAAGAAGGAAGGGTCAGAATACTCAGAATGGACGCGAAAGGACGAGAATTTGTTGTTTTCGTGCAACTTGGGAGATACTATGAGAACTACCAGAGCGGAAAAAGATTGAAAAGTGTGAGCCTTATGCAATTTACAGCAAAAGTAAACAGACAGTTCAAGATTTAGGAAACCATGTTGCATGTCACGGCAATTTATTTATCATAATATTTTATAAGAGTAATCGAAATGACTGCTGTCAGATATCCTAATAATTACCTAGTCGTTCTGCGATTCTATTTACTATAAGAGGATTTCTTTCAGGACAATTTATTGATAGGCAAGTGTTTGACTGTGTGTAGACGGATTAGTTCGGTCAATTAGTTGTATTCATTAGGCAGTACTAAGTACTGATTAGGTATCTCCTTGAACTTATGCTCAACATATTGTTTTTCCTTAGTAATTAGTTTTGCGATCACATCGTTTTGATCCGATTAGGTGATCGAACGAATTATTTTGTGTAGGTATACGAGACTGTGTACGTTTGGTGACCCCAAATGATTGTTAATTATGAGCGAATAAAACCGTTTGTTTCAATAAATATAAATTGTGAATCGTGCGCAAGGTAGGGACAGGCGAAATCTGAATATTTATAACATCGATTAAAATACGATGAACCAATTTTTTTTCCATTGATTGATTCAAATTATACGAGGTCTCTAGAAAGCGGTTTTGAGACATCCGATTTCCGAGTTATGTTCTTTGTTAGTGCAAATTATAATTTACATTCGGAAGTAGCTTAATAAAAGCCGGACCAGTCATTTCCGCGCCATTCACACAAACAAACCAACAGATTTAGTGTACTAAATGATTAGAATAAGAAGTTAGTGTTAACTTTCGCAGAGCCAAATCTAGACCGAATGTAATGGCTGTCTGATTTTTTCAGGTTTAGACCTTTGTTACAGGCCGATTTCGTTCCGCTGTAGTGAACGGTACATTTGTCATATTTTTTGTTACTTTCGGATCATTTCGAGCGTAAACTATCGTAGTTACAGACTTTTTGTGCATCTACGCTAATCGGGACGGTTTCTTGACTGTAATGATGATTATAGTATTGTAGTTACAATCATTTGTATGCTGATTTGGGAACAAAATGTTTGTCTTAGATTAGTCATATCTACTCATAATGAGGCTGTACTGATTTACCATAAGACTTGTAAAATGTGTAGTGTATCTTATAACTACTACATAATTAGTCAATAAAAGTATATCCTAGCATGGAACTAGTATGCACTATCATGGCAGCATGGAATTAGTATGAACTATCCTATTTACTATTTAATGAGCATTCTCTATTTTCATGTACTAAATATACACCATAGATACAGTCACCAAAAGAGTAATGTGTCCAGTTTTGTAGGCCACTCCAGTACAAAACTGGATGGATACTTAACTCTTTTGGTGACTGTACTATAAGGTTAAAAAAAATCACGTATAAATGCAAACGTATGTTTTAAATAATTTGCATGCTCTTTTATCATGGCGGAATGTGTTGTGAATTAGGCACTTAGATGTTTGTAACATTCTTTATATTTACCACATTTATAAAATAAAGTGTACAAGAAACATGCACTAAAGTCAAGTGCAGAAAGTTGAGTCGACAAGATGACGTTCCTAATTAAATAGATCGGCGAGATAGACTAGCAATATTCAATTTTAAACCGGATATTTAGTATGCGGCACGTGCATCACAGCTGGATACCGGATATTGCTGCTTTTAGCATTGAAGGATACCAAGCTCTTAACATATATCATTGATAACTGACTTTACTGCGTGCGATACTATGGGAGGAGCTCGTGGCTAAGTCATAACAGCTGCACGGGTCGATCCATCAGGTTAAGCTACGCTTGCTGGGGTTGGTCCGTGGATGAGTGACCATCTTTCTATACCGAGATTCCTTTGTGCCTCGGCAAGCACGTTAAGCCCTTGGTCCCGTCTATCTTTCGTGGACCTTTGACAGTCGTTACGGGTCGTCAGAAGCCCGAATGTCTGACAACCAGACTTACCAAGGGGTATTGTATTACTCAGTTGCTGGGTTGATGTGGAGGTCAGATAGGCAGTTACTCCATGTAAAATACTGGTATTCAGCTACATCCGGTTCGACTGAGAGCCGACCCCAACATTACCCCAACATTGTTGGGAAAAGTTAGGCAGATTGATTGACTGTATGGGATACTATACTAGATGCCTGCTCCCACTGCTTGCTTATAATATGCCATCATCATCATCATTCTCCTGTCCTTATCCATTATCTTATCCCAATTTGTTTGTGGTGGGCGCAACATTGTCTTTTTTTTTGTCGGTCTTTGTCTTTTGCTTATATAAATACTTGTAATAACACGAATTACTTCAATTTCTTCCGACATACTGCTCTCATCCAAACTATAAATTAAACATCTTAATAAAACACTAAGGCCTACGCCACACTTGACAGAATACAATCATGTTATTGCACATAAATGACTAATAACGGGCACACTACGCGGAAGATCGGTCGCTTCGTCGCTTCGTCCTCTGCGTCTGTACCGTCCTCCGCGCAAGTTCAAGTTCAGCGTCGGTATTTCCATCAAGTGTGGCGTAGGCCTAATGGTAACCTCTCTTTGTACCATAATTGCAGTATTGTTTAAAGACAAAGAATGCTTTCTTATGCAAATAGGTATACAGTCATATACTCAGTAATGTGAGCAAACTGTTTTTACTGATAACATGTTTGTCTGTCTGTGAGTGTATTTGTCTGTCTGATAACAGTCGTTTTTGTTCTCAGTTGATAGGGATAATGATTCAGTATTCTTTGAAATAGTTAAAAAAAAAAAAATGAAGAATGTGTTTAAGATAGTCTAATTATATCAAAGTATTCTATTTGCTAGGCAAGTGATTGTAATGCCTTTTAAGCTAGCTATTGGAAATGAAGGAGACATGATTAAGAAATAATCAATAAGAATGTTAAGACTTTCATTACTCGGGGATTAATTAGGTTTCTCTTTACCTAAATTCGCTTAAGAATAATGGGATATATTAGGAATAGATTCACATTAATTACTGGCAATTTGTGACCTAGTCAAAATGAAATTAATAGTCAATTTATTTACGAAAAATCTGTTCAATTTCAGCCAACCGATAGAATAGAAATTTTCATACTCCGAAACGTTTTCTACAATATATTTTGTTGTGAAAGTTACATCTTGGACGCGAGGAATTTCAACAAACACGTGTGCATATGCACCTACAACACACACACATACTAACTTCTTACACATATTATAAGAAAATGGTGGTATCTAACGAGTTGCTCGCGTGACCGGTGCTCGTACACTAATGCTCATTAATTGCTTGCTAATTAAGGGTTGCATTCAAGACTTTATGATAGATATGGGGGAAACCTGCTGGTGTTCAGACTGGCTGATCATTGTGGAGTAAATGACTGATCATTGAGAAGATGGAAGAGGTACAATGGTTAACGTATGGAGTATTGTGGGAATCTCGGAAATGGTCAGACTTAGTTCGTGTAATAAGG
Organism: Conistra vaccinii; assembly: GCA_948150665.1. Lineage (NCBI taxonomy): Eukaryota > Metazoa > Arthropoda > Insecta > Lepidoptera > Noctuidae > Conistra > Conistra vaccinii. The sequence continues at coordinate 930,786 of OX411332.1, read as the reverse complement.
TAATTGTTTAGCACGATATGTATTAATAGTCTTTTGAATCCCCCTGCAACAGAGGGGATGCAATTTGTTTTATAGAGCTAACTTAACACTCTGCTGTCTTTTTATTCAAACTCATACATAGTACCTGCCAACAGGCTATGGAACGAAGCATACTAGGTGTGAAACTGACAGACTGCATTAGGAACTCTACACTTCGTTCCAAAACTCAAATAGCGGACGTTGGCCTCACAGTTGCTGGACTAAAGTGGAACTGGACTGGCCACATCTGTCGCATGTCGGAGCAGTAATACGCAAAAAACACCACATAGATAATATTACCACACCACACCACTCAGTGGATACCAAATAACAGGAAACGACTACGCGGTAGGCCCAGAAAGAGATGGCGGGATGAGCTGGAATCCTTCTTAAAGGATTGGCCCACAATCGCAGTAGAACGGGAAAAGTGGAAAGAGGAAAGGGAGGCCTTTGCTCTGCAGTGGGACAACACAGGCTTATAATATACATAGTACGGAGTACTTAGGTAGGTACAGACTAAGAGCATTTAAAATGTAATTTTACAATTCAGAAATCAATAGTAAAAAAATTAAAAGTTTGCTGTGGTTCTGAAGCTCATAACTGAGTTATTGCATTCTCTTCGTCAGTATCATATGCCTATGTATTTTCTTTATTTAGAGAGAATTCTGGGTGCGTCTCATATCATATAAAGTTATTTGGTATATTTTCATTTCAATAACGTTCACAAGATATAATAAACGTGAGATATACCAACTGTTGATATAATTTCTTTACATATAACATTTATATACTCTAAAACTTATTTCGTATAACGTTATTGGATATAACGTTTATTTAATCGAAAATCATTAGGTCTATCGTTTAAATTATATATTGATACCATTTCAAAGCCATCCAACTCGGATAGGTTAAAGGCTTTTGCAGACCAGCGCGACACGACACGAACAATACAATTTCTAAGAAAACTTCACGGTATAACAATAACCGGTGTCGGTCTGGCTGCACACAGCGGCTGGTCTGCATACACACACAAAACTTGCGTGAGCGGCCGCCGAGCGGTGGTGAACCATTTGGGTTAGGTTAGGTTAGAACAGTGACCATTAACGCGCGAAGGCGAGCGACCGAAGGGAGCGTGCCGCGGCAGCGGCCGCCGAGTGCCAGATCCCCCCTCTCTTGTTGGTGAACCATTTGGGTTATGTTAGGTTAGAACAGTGACCATTAACGCGTGAAGGCGAGCGACCGAAGGGAGCGAGCCGCGGTAGCGGCCGCCGAGTGCCAGATCCCCCCTCTCTTGTTGGTGAACCATTTGGGTTAGGTTAGGTTAGAACAGTGACCATTAACGCGCGAAGGCGAGCGACCGAAGGGAGCGTGCCGCGGTAGCGGCCGCCGAGTGCCAGATCCCCCCTCTCTTGTTGGTGAACCATTTGGGTTAGGTTAGGTTAGAACAGTGACCATTAACGCGTGAAGGCGAGCGACTGTAGGGAGCATGCCGCGGCAGCGGCCGCCGAGTTCCAGATCCCCTCTATTCTTGGTGAACCATTGGGGTTAGGTTAGAACAGTGACTATTAACGCGCGAAGGCGAGCGAGCGTAGCGAGTGACCATCTCGGCAGGTGGTAATCAGTTAAGTTTAACTACAGTATCTACTCAGGTTATTTACTGTGATAGAAATTACATATTAGACTAAATATGTTTTATGTCTTTTGAGTGGTATATCAAACGATATTATATTAAATGTATGTTATGATTATAAAAATTAGTTATTTTAAAATTATATCAATCGTTTATTATATTAACTGATGATTATATCAAATAAAATTATAGATTCAGTTGTTATATCTTGTAAATATTAGTCATTTTGTAATTATACCATATATTACTTACCCGAGAATTCTCACCTTGTTACCCAAAAAACAAGCACGTCATTATTATTATCGTATTTCTATCGAGCACCGTATAACCACTGCTGTCCACTTCTTCTGTGTGGTCAGTGACTAACCTGGTGTCAGAGTTTTAAAGCCACCCATGGGCCTCTGACTTGGCTCCACATGCCGTCGAGAAATATCTCTCAGGCATGCCGGTTTCCTCACGATGTTTTCCATCACCGTTTTTGAAGCAAGTGATAATTATACAATACGCACGTGACTCCGAAAAGTCAGAGACTCTTGTTCGAACTCGAGACCTATGACTTGGCAGTGTGACGATCCCACCATTAGGTTATCACTGCCAACTGTCAGCTGCTGTTTATAAACTGTGCCTTATGTGTCCGTATGCGTGTGCGCCGTTCCTATTCATACTTTTTTTTTTTTATTTTTATTTTTTTTTTTGGCTAGGGCATCTCGCAGGTTACCACTAAGGTAGTCGCTGCTTAACCGGACTTTCCTGTGGCTGCCTTAAGCTCCTAAAAGAACTCAAAGCCTCCAGCCAGGGGCAAACAAACTAAGCTAATTAAAACTAGGCGAACGCTCGCTAAGGGCACCCCCTGTGGGGTACGAACCTCGGCTTAGGGCGTTCGCTGGGGGGAGGACAGCAAGAGGGACAGGCTGGATCAAGGATAGATCATTATTATTATCAGGGGAGTTTAAAGCTACAGGCTCAGCAAAAACGCGGGCTGGCGCATCGTTATCGAGCAAGGGTCGGGGGGGAGTATCATTTACTCGGGTGGGTCGCGGTCGCGGACCTCTACGGCGAGGTCTGAAATTGTGTCGGTGTGTTTTGTGAACTGTACTTGTGGCCCTACTGCTCTCCTGGAGGAGAGTTATGGGGTCATCTGGGTCTAAGAGGATATGTCTAGGGCGACGGGCCTTACTGACTTGATTATTGGACGGGACATAGCTAGCTGCTTTGACTATTAGGGGATTCCTATGTTTGACTGCGGAGTCAAAGTACCGCTTGGACATACGTTTAAGGAACTGATGAATTGTGGGGATTTTAAGGTCGAGATGGAGGATCTCGTTCCTAACGAACCAGGGGGCTCCCGTGGCCCTACGAAGGACACGGTTCTGTAAGGCTTGCAACCTATGGATCGTACGGGGATTCGCGTGGGCAAATACGGTTCCCGCATAGGTCATGATGGGCCTAATACACGCGGTATAGATGCGCAATTTGCACTTAAGTGGCAATTTGCTGCGTGCATTCATTAAACTAAAGAGTCTACCTAGAGCGAAGGAGGCTCGTGAGCGAACCGCCTTCACGTGATCTGCGAAAGTGAGATGATGGTCCAGGATTACACCTAAGTATTTGGCTCGCTTCTCCCAGGGGATCGGCTTGCCAAACATGGTGACTGGGCTAGGAAGGATGGGCCTACGGCGCGGCTTTGAAAAATAGACCGCCTGACTTTTGTCGGGATTGACCTCGATTCTCCATAACTTAAACCAGGCGCCAAGGTTATTGACAGCCTTTTGTAAGTTAAGGATCATCTGGTTGGAACTTTGCCCGCTGCAGTATATGGCCGTATCGTCTGCGAACAGAGCCAACTGACACTTTATACTCTTTGGGATGTCACTGGTGAACAGTGTGAAAATGAGGGGAGATAGTACTGAGCCCTGAGGGACTCCTGCGCGAATGAGACGGGGGGAGGATAACGCTCCTTCGATACGATAGCGAAAGGTGCGATTTGACAAAAAGTCCCGTAAGATGAGTACGAGACGATCTGGCACACCGAGCTGGTATAGCTTGTATATTAAGCCATTGTGCCAGACTTTGTCAAACGCCTTTGCTATGTCGAAGAAGATAGCACCGGTCGTGAGACCACGATAGAAACCACTGCTAACGTGTTCTATTATCCGATGGACCTGATGCACGCTAGAGTGCTGAGTTCGAAAGCCGAACTGCTCGTTGGGAATGAGGCCCTTGGTCTCAGCATAGTCTCTGAGTCGCTTATAAATAAGTCTCTCATAGATTTTTGCCATTACCTTGAGCAAACTAATGGGGCGATAGCTGGAGGGATCTGACTTGGGTTTACCGGGTTTGGGGATACCTATGACTATAGCTTCTTTCCAAGCCTGCGGAAAGATATTGTTACTAAGAGCAGCATTGAAGATGGTGCACATTAGTAGTAAGAGATGAGTGGGGAAGAGTTGGACCACCCTATTGGTGATTCCATCTGAACCGGGGGCTTTGCGAGTTTTAAGACCCTTTATGATATCTTGGACTTCGTCAGGAGTGACGGGGGCCAGAGGATTATCAGGGTCTTCTACGGGGGGCAGAGAGGTTCTGCGTTCTACTTCCGCATTGACCTTGTTGAGTTGAGTTTGGTCTACGGGTAGGAGGCTAGGGGAGCATTGCGCTTCGAGACTGTCGGCTAGGCATTCAGCTTTGTCGATGTCATCGAAGGCGATAGAACTATCGGGACGAACTAAAGGGGGCATAGATGCTTCTTGTCGGGATTTGAGTTTCCTCTGAAGTTCCCAGAAGGCTTGGTGATTGGGAGTGAGTTCGCTCAGAGTCTTATCCCAGCTCGCGTTACGCAGCTCCTGCACACGTGTCCTTACAGATCTCTGTAAGTAGCGCATGTGGGCTTTGTTAGCGGCGCAGGGAAAGTTATCGTAGGCACGAGTGGCCGCGTTCTTCTCAGTCATCAAAGCACGCACATCGTCCGGGAGGTCAAAGCAATGGGGGTCCATTGCTGGGACTTCCCTTGAACAGTTGTTCAGGACGTTTTGTACGTGTTCGGTGAGTGAGTCGATCGCGGCCGTCGTGTCTGCGACTGAGTCGAACTGGTCTGGGATTGATTCTAATAGGGGGGACATGGGTTTCAGCTGTTCGCCTACTTTCCTCCAGTCCGTGACCCTTTTGGTAACGAGGGGTTGATTGGGGTCGTTGGGGTGACCTATGCGGGAAGCCATTTTAATTACTACAGGACGGTGGTCAGAGGTAAGCTCTGACGCCGTTTCGATAGAGACTAATCTGAGATTGACGTTCTTAAGGAGCGCCACGTCTAGGACATCCGGAGTCCAATTAGGATCGTGGGGGAAGTGAGTAGGTGACATCGGACCGATGATGTCAAAGTAAAGGGAGGAGGTGAGGTCGAACAAGTGTTGACCTCTGTTGTTAGTCTGAACGCTATTCCAAGAGGGATGCTTTGCATTGAGATCGCCCGCTATGATAACGGAGTCACTCATGTCTAAAAGGATTTTTAAATCGTTAGCTATAGGTTGAAAACTCTCTGAAGGAGATCGCGGTGGGATATACACCGAGACTATAGTAATCGGCTGATGGCCTGTCATGCCTAGGCGGCACATAGAGACTTCGAGTCTGGAAAGGGGGGGAGGATCCATAGGTATGCAATACAGTTCCTTTTTGTAATAAATAAGGGTTCCGCCTTTATGGCAACGCGTCCTATCATTTCTGATAATACGGTAGTTAGCAATAGAGGGGTTTCGGTGACTAGGTTTAAGGAATGACTCCTGGATGAGGAGTGCATCTATCTTGTGTTCGCGAAGGAATTCCGCGATCTCGTCTTTTTGACCTTTAATACCGTTTGCATTGAAGATGCCTAAGTTGAGGGATCGGGGTTTAAACCTAGCTATTACGGCGTTAGACATGTTGGGGGGTCATTAAGGAAATTAGGGCTTGCGAAATCTCTTGATTTTCGCTGTAAAGGCGTTGGATGCCGGTTAAGTCACCGACGCTCCTACATATCATAATGTCGTGTACCAATTTAGTGGCACGGGGAGTACAGAAAACCTGAAAGGTTTGCGCGAGGAAGGGAAAATTATTCTCTGGGTTAAGCAGTGGCATGGGAGGCATGTTCACCGGCCTGGGAGCGGGTTGCGGTGCTTGATGAGCAGGGGCGTTACGCGGTGCTTGAGGAGCAGTGGGTACGGATCGCGGTGCTTGAGGAGCAGGAGCGGGTTTCGCGGGTGGTGCGGTAGGGGGGGGAACGCGATTTCGGGGGTCCATAAGGCCGTAAAGGGGGGTGTTAGGGAGGGGGGGAGCTGGAGAAGCCAGCGTTGGGTAGGCCTTGTGGTGGTTTAGTTGATGCCAGGGACTAGGTCTCTGAGGACTTAGTCGCTCTGGCATTTGAGATGAAGGGAATGGGATGAAGTCCCTTTGCCTAACCTGGCGCTCATCGATACGCTTGGCTGATTTTAATAACGAGGCCTTAGGGGCCTTTGGGCAGCCACGATAGTTGGCTGTGTGGCCTTCTTGTCCACAAAGCACGCAGCTAGGTGGACTCAGGCATAGATTCCGGTCTTTTGGGCGGGTACACTCAGAAGTGCCATGGTCACCCAGGCACTTTACGCACCTAGGTTTAGCATGGCAATTCTTTTGTGAATGGCCATATAACTGACAACGATGACATTGTCCTACTGTGCTATTCTTCCAGGGTTTCTCAATTGAAAAACCCACGAGATTGCAGATCGATTTTACGTTAAAAATGGGGTGATGCCCCTCGTAAGGGGAGCATATGACAAGAACCATGTCATATGCTTCCCTTCCGCGCGAACGGTGCATACGGTGCACTTCGTCTACGGGAATGTTTTGGGCCCTAAGATCGACTAAGATGTCGTTGGAGATAATCTCCTTTGGGATACGCTTTATCACGACGCGGGTTTGTTTATCTTCTGGGAGACAGAAAGAATGGAATGACACCTTTCTGTCTTTCAGGAGATTTGTTAAATTCCGATAATCGGTTGAGGTCGGGACAATAACTTTAATACCCTGCTGGGTAGAGCGGGCGTTTGTGTAGCCAATTTTATGGTCTACACACCACTTTGAAATTGCCGTCCACTTCTCTTTGTCCTGAATGAACAAAGGAGGTGGCGGCGCGACCTTTTTAGGGCCAGTTCTCGGAATTGTTTGAGCACCCTGCGCGGAGGGTGACTCACTCGGACGGGGGGAAGTGGAGGGGGAAGCTACGGGGGCGCAACTCGCGGGTGACGCCGGGCTATCCCTATCGATGTAGGTCGTCGGAAGGACTTCCTCTATCGCGGCTACTTTGCTCGCTTGCGTCGAGCTATGCTTCTTCTTCTTCCTCTTGTTCCTTTTGCCTTCGACTGGCGTAAAGCCATCGTCGTCAGACTGGTTACAGGAGGAAGAAGAAGCTGAGACTAATGTTTCCGTATCGGACGGATATCTATGAGGAGTGGGAGGGCGCTTTGAAGAAGCGCTTGGCTCGTCCGTGTCCATAGACTCGGTGGGACTGAGAGGGCTATCAGGGCTAGCGGGACTCTCCAGTGAGGCTGGTAGAGCACATGCCTGCGACGAATCTAATGCGTCACTGAATTCAGTGACGTTATCGGGGACGGCGGTGCGGGTCAAATATCTGCCTGAGAGGACTTTTAGCTTGTCGCTAAACTTTCTCCCCAGGTCAGGATCTGACTCTAACATATGGTCAAGGACACCTGACAGGGTTGAATAGTCGCTGCGAAGCGACTTCAACTCCGCCAAGATGGCCTTGAGCTTCATAGTGCCTAACTTACTAATAATCACCTCATAGGGAGGCAAAAATAAAATAAAAAATGGGAAAAACTCCTACAATTCCCTAATCCTATCTCCCCGGGGGAAAACCGGGGATGTGTAAAACCCTCCCTGCCGGGTGAGACAGGGAGGTTGTGTACCTCGGGTGAGCCCTAAGCTTGCTTTTGCCCGTTGCCTGTCTTATTGTGCAACGGGGTCCTACAAGTCTAGATCGAAGGGTGTAGACACACCCAACCGTTCTAGGTGAGTAGCTGGGGAAGGAAAACTGTCATCCAGTGCCGACTAGGAGATCCCCCAAGGCCGAACACTGGGACCCGTCCAATTAATTGCCTCGACCCTGAAGGGGCTTCGGCGGGTGTGTTGGGTCAACACCCCACTCGGCTTCGTTGGCACCGTAAGGTTTCAACCGAGGACCACGAAACTGTGGATTTTCCCTGAAGGGGGATGAAAAAACGCGACGGGAGACGTTTTTACGACAGAATCGTTAAAGAAAATAGACGTTAATTGTGTCTTGAAAAAGACAAACAATTAACGGTTGAAGATAGTCAAAGACTATAGCAGGCACGGTGTCTCAGGAACACTTGAACGCCAATCAGGAAACTCGAGCGCAGCAGCTGGGACAGCGAGCAGCGTGACCGTCCGCGTCCGATGCCAGGCGCAGAGTGCATCCTATTCATTCAGTTTACGAATGTCTTTGTAAACATGACCAATTATTGAATTTTACGTTGTGATTGTAATTGAATTTATACTTTGTGAGTGGAGTGTGGTTTGAACTATATAGTGAGCCCTTTAATTAAACAGAAAATAAAAACAATTAGGTAAATATATAATGTAAGCACCAAAAGGTCTACTCGACTCTTTTTGTGGGTATCGAAAAGGGCAGCATCAATCAAGCCTTCCGCAGATAGGTGCGACGCGAGTCTAATAGCACAATTTCTATAAAAACTTCATGGAAATTGTTCTACCACAATCATGTTGTACCGTTTCGTCGCGCCTGATGAAGGCAGACGCGTGTGCCTTCATTCGCCTGAGTGGTTACTCAAAAAAAGTCAGCATTAGGTTTCAATACCTAGCAAACATGTACACAGAGGTTAAGAATCGTGAAAAAAAGTTCTAAGAAAAAAGTAAGTATAAGAGGAAAAATAAAATGCAAACAATTCTCCGAACAAGAAAAACAATAATGTCAGACTTAGTGAAAAACATTAAAGTCACAATTTCTCAGTATTTCGTCACTTATTCATACAAAAAACTTCGTGCTAATAAGTATTTTACCTATTCAATATTTATGAAATGAAGTGATATCAATTCATCTTGACAGTCATTGAACTGTCATTGACTTGTTATTTGACGTCATCATTAGTAAATGTACGTTTATTAGAGTTAGGAATATAACAATATAGGAATATAACTATAGTCGAATCACGCTGATTTTAGAAGAAAACTGTTATGAATCTGCCAATATTTAGAATTCCTGTGGAAGCCTGTAATCTCCAACAAGAGAGAACGCAACAGCCTTCTTAATCGCGTCTGACCATCTCACCGGTGCTCTGCCTTGAGCGCGTTTTCCTTCCACCCGGCCTAGTAACATAAGCCTTTCCAGACCATGTTTAGGTGAACGCATAATATGTCCGAAAAAGCTGAGGGCACGCTCCTGAAATATTGTAGATAGCCGCAAATCAACACCCTCGGTAAAAATTGGTTAATTTTATCTAATTTCGTTCGTCGTAAGATGTAGACAATAATTAATAATATGTTTTTATAGAGAAAAACTGAATGAATGAACAAAATGCTAAAGTAGGTATCACAAAGACGGCTAAAATGATAACTTCAAGAAAGTATTTAGGTAGGTATTCTTGAACAAATTGCTAGGTACTATGTAAAGTGTTAAAATTAAATTATTGTATTCAGCAGCCGTAGTTCTATCTCCTGTTCACAGTTCAACGAAAAACCGTCGTGAGTTATAAGTTTATCTCAATACTTCACTCACGTAGTTATAAAGTTGCTGAACTTAAGATCGTATCGCGTTCAAAAGTGGTGCTTCTCTTAGGTATTGTACGTAAGGTAAAGAAGGATAGAAGGGCCACATCTAACAAAAGCAAGATGGCAAACTTGCACAAGCACGAAAACTTGTATTTCCTGCCGGTGTTATGGATTTCCTTCGATTTTCAAGGCATTTATTTGTGCTTGAACCAGGTAAGGACTGAGCACAACGCATAAGGCAAATACTATGAAGCCAGTCAAATTCCAAAACTGAACGAAGAAACTGGTTGGGCTACACGCTAGAGATTTTAAGGTGGGTATTACAATAATGTTGAAATAAATTCGCCTTGTTTTTGTGTTAAACCTCATGTTGCATTGCATATATTTGGATGGCATGTTCGTTTCAACGTATGCTACAATTCATGTTACGTTTTACATCTTTTCGTCGCCGTTCCCTCAATGCTGAGGATCGCGACCACATACGACGCGTCTCCAAGCTATGAGGTCTTCTGCAGTGTGGACCGCTTAGTAAACTTGATCGCGTCTAACCATCCCACCGGTGCTTTGCCTAGAGCGCGTTTTTTATTTCATAGACGCTGGAGTCCTCAAGTATTGTTGCTGATGTTGCCTGTTACTGGTCACCAATAAAATTTTGTAGCTATGACAGCAAGAACATCTGTCTGTATTTTAAGAAACACTAGCAGTGGCTGAATCTACCTATAGCTGAGGTGTTTGAGGACACTTGCTTGGTGTATTTACCGTGTATTATGTAGAGTGAACCTTCTTGATTTGCTGTGTCACCATCACCAGTGTTGTCAGATTTTATGTGACGTGGTGTGCATGAAGCGTAACACCGTGAAGTAAAGACGTAGTGATACTGTATGCGCCGACTGAGCATATTACAAGTTATGTTCGCCGACACTGTTAAGAGTATGAGTTTCTTTTAGTAGCTACGTTCTCTTTTATGGGCTACGCGTGCTTTATGCTAATGCTTAGCTTTATTTGGGTAATTTTGAGATTATTGCGAAGATTAGTGTTGCTTAAAAGAATTGGTCTAGTGTATAAGGAGTTCTTTGATAGGAGAAAGTTTTTAGTTTTTCACGAAGTTGAAGTGTATCAGATGACCTGAAATGATCGCGGAATGCGATTAGCATAGAGTAGAACCACATGGCACTCCAAATATGGGCGCTTGAAGGCCGAAATGGATGATTCACAGCGTTTGCAATGATGATTTAACTAAGGATTTGGTTCTTTCCAGATTAATCTCAAAGAAGTTGCGATGTGTGTTCTGAAATTGGGCGCTATTTAATACAATATTTGACCGTTTTTGCGCCTTTTGCCCATAAATATCGAAAGAACCAAAAAAGCCACTACAATCGTAAAATCCGCAACTATTGTACCTTCTATACGAAGCGGACCAACTATCAAAGGTCACAATTTTTTTATCAGTAACTGTCGCGTGCGAGTGTGTGTACTGTGCTGAATATAACAGAGAGGTGCGAACTTAACAATTGTGCGAGTGATGCACGGCTGCTGTGTGATGTACCGCAGCAGTCATTTGTCATCGCCGCGCCGTGCCAACTGACTCGCTAGTGGCCAGGGGTCGGCAGAAGAACAGGTGGGATAGGGTTTGAACATGTTTATGTTGACAGGACGGTGCCAGAGTGGTAGTTGGAAAGAAAACTAAGTGGATGCCATTTTTTTTTTTTGGGACTTTGGTATAACTTGTATAATATGTTGCTAGTAGTCCCTAGTAGATAGAATACTTGTCTAATCCAACTTGTCTGCTTGTCTTGTGAATACCTAAATACATACATTTAAGCAGGATGAAGCGAAGAGGTTTTCAAGGGAATCTGTTTCTGAAGTGTGCGCCAGAATTCCCGACACCTACTTCGTTACCTAGTTAGTCGTAAGTTTTGAATTCTCGTATTCCAGAAAACTAGCATCTGTTTTATCCTGATGAGTTCGTCTTTGTCGTCTTACTTCCTTCACATTTGTTACTTTTGGTATAACTTCTTGTTCTTGAAAATTTTGTGCGAAACTATCTTAGAACACTGCTTTGTAGTTGCAAATTATTGAACTTCTGACCTTTCAATTACTCAGTTCTGATAACAACTTACCAATTTGTTTGATTCACATTACTCATGCTATTTTATGCTCTAATCGATCTTATTAAGAGCGTTCATGCAAAAAGTTGTCAACGTCGCAATTATTTGTGTTTGTAAATTTGAGTACTTACAAGTTAATCGGTATGTAATTATTTAGTTGGTGTGGTGACGTAAATGTTAATACTACTTAATACATATAATTATATGATTTCACAGTCAATGTTAGTTAATAGTGTATACTTAAAGAAAACATTGTTTTGTAGATGATTTCGGCATTCAAGTTTATTCAGCTTTTAGTTTATTAAAATTAACCTTGGTTGGTTGGATTTACTTGTAACCAGCCGTGGTGTTATAGGGTAAGGTTTTTAAAAAGAAACTACCTTATGGTTATCTATCACCTTCGTCAGTGATTTGCATAGATGTCTTAAATCTTTGTGGTTGCTAGACTTTATTACTCGCAACAGAAACTACCCTTAGCAGTAGTTTTACAAATTGTTTAGTCATCTCTGTTCACAAACGATCTGAATCATCACAATGACTAGCTCAGCGCCCTCTGCCGCAAATTCAGCTGACTGTGATAATGACATAATAACACCCGGTTCATCAACGTATTGTTACTGTTGAACTGTCATCAATGTAACTAAACGATAATGCGATGGAACTAAACAATGCGACGTTTTAATGTGTAATTAACCTCTTGATTGGATCAGTAAGGGCCAATGCACACGGTGTTTTCAAACTCAATTGGCGCAGTTTTTTCAAGACAAACAAGAGCGAGTCGGACTTGCGCACCGAGGGTTCCGTACCCATCATATATAAATATTTTGGAGTAAATATTGCAGTTTTAGGTCAACGCCATCTCTTGACCGATAGTGGAACTAATGTAATTTTTGTTGATGATTTCTGAATAAGTGTGCTATTTAGGGACATCGTTTTAGATTTCCTGTTATCTTTACATAAACTTCTATCATCATCATCATCAGGACACAGGCCTCCTCTCTGTGAGAGGGAGTGGGCCGTAATCCACCACGCGGGCCCAGTGCAGGTTGGTAGATGACACATGTCTTCGAATTTTTGGTTCTAGGACATGCCGGTTTCCTCACGATGTTTTCCTTCACCGTTTTGAGAGCAGTGGTGATGAAATTATTTACAAAAAGTAAAGCGCCTGCTTGGGTTCGAACCCGACCTACAACTCGGTAAGTTGGGGCCGATACCACTGGGCCACCACTGCTCTCCGATATACTTGACGAAGGATTATGCTAAACAATTTAAAGTATGACTCTAATAAATGTGGCTGTAATAACAGTAGGTACACCTCCATTGCTTGTGTACTTCTTCCAATACTCCTTCGTTATGTAAAGTTTTAGTTAGGTACCCTATATCTTCATGTTGTCTTTGATCTGCATTATCATGTTCTGAGTATTATTGCGATTAAACAAGGGTGTATATAGACACAAAGTGATTACAATTGTGTTACTGTTATCTGCTTTGTGTTCACTATTCATTGATGACACCCATTGATTGAACGAGAGAATTCCAACATGCCATGGGAACGGGATCCATGAAATTGAAGTTTGATTCAATTTCTCATGTGTCTGCGTTCTATTAGGTACCTATAGATTGATGTGCTCAATGGAAACTACACCAACAAGCAACGGTAACTCCTGTCACTCAGTAATATTGTAACTTCCTATGATAGTAATACATTTTCATAATCGAATCAGTATTTTCAGATATCGTTTTACCCAGTTACTGGGTTGTGGAGGTCAGATAGGCAGTCGCTCCATGTAAAATACTGGTATTCAGCTGCATCCGGTTAGATTGGACGCTGACCCTAACAATGTTGGGAAAAGGCTAGTTAGATGATGATGATGATGAACTTAATTGACAGTAGATACCTCTTTATAAAATTTAGTTTAGATTTCGGTGAATATTCAATTTTAAAAGCAGTTTATTAAGTTAAGCAGGTTACTTAGTTAGTGTATTTTAGTTGATTATAATTGCTAGATTGTATTAAGCTTTCAATTAACGAGAACTGCTCCCAATAGTTATTTCTATTCAAATAATTTAGGCTGCATTATGGTTACTACTTATTATTTTAGTTTGTTCTGACTAAATACTGAAATGTAAAATTAATTAATGCCGCTCGTAATATTAATGCTTTTAAATACCTAAAATAATTAAAATGGATTGATGTTAGTTTGTAAATAAATGCTTTGGAATTTCAGTGAAAATTACGTAATTAACCAAAATATGTAAGTACAGTCGGCCCCAAAAAGATGTATACACGTACAAGAAACCATTTTATTCTCTACAATCATTGTTCTTTAACATTGTATCCACCGTATAGGTACAAAACATAGTATACCATTTATTTTACCAAAATCATGTAAACATTTTGTACACTAGGACCAAAACAAGGCTGTGTGTTTTGGGGCACATTTGTGACCGATACATTCACGAAAAATCTCGGATTTAAAAACATCCCTAATAATGTGTTCTGTTCAGCCCCCGCTTGCCGGGCCGGGCCGGGCCGGTTCGGTCCGGCGTGCTAATCGCCGTCTATTGACGCTCCTGTGCTTCTAATCGGATTGCCGATTTACCTGTATCGGCGAAACGCGAGGATTATTAAAGGGTTAAAATTATAGATTTGGAATACAGACGAGGAAATTTTTGGAGCGGAATTTTCGTGAAAAGGGATAGGGAAATTAATTTAGATACAATTTATATCATGGGTAATGGGTATCCCTATGTATATTTTTTAAAAGGGTGGGCAGTGTTCTGTTGTGTACCAATTTAGGATTTGACGTTGTGCAGACCCATTTAAAAAAGGGTATATTCATTTATCCGAATCAATTATTTTTCGAACTCCATGTTGCTGCCTAAAACTTTTAAATCAAATTATCAGCCTACTGTTTTATCTGAATAAAGGGTTTCATTTTCGAATCAAATAAAATCATTTGTTTACTTGAATACGGGTAATACATTTAAATACATAATAACCAATAGGATATACCAATAGTAATAGGAGAGCAGTGGTGGCCCAGTGGTAACGGCCCCGACTACCTACGAGTTGTAGGTCGTAGGATCGAACCCAAGCAGGCGCTTTACTTTGTGTAAATAATTTCATCACCACTGCTCTCCAAACGGTGAAGGGAAACATCGTGAGGAAACCGGCATGTCTTAGAACCAAACATTTGAAGACATGTGACATCCCAACCCGCACTGGGCCCGCGTGGTAGGTTACAGCCCACTCACTCCCTCTCACAGAGAGGAGGCCTGTGTCCCAGCAGTGGGAACATTACTAGGCTGATTATGTATGTATGTATGTAACCAATAGGATTGATAATATTATTGTTTCTTTGCCTCTTTTTGGTTCTTTTTAACTTGACTTTGTATTAATCTCTTGTCATTTGTTACAGGTACGTCTACAATACTTTTTTGACATCAAAGACCTTGGATAAGGACAATATTTCCAAAATATGGTGATGAAGAGACCTGCATGGGGTCTCCGACATAACAAATTGATCGGTATGTAACTATCATGATCACATCAAAGTAAGTTTTTACGTAAGTACAAACTTTCAATACGTATTTCTCTTTAAAGAGAATTTTAAAATAAAACGTTTCTTCATACGAACTGCATTCTAAGCAGCCGTGTACTGCTGCAACTATTTCAGGACACTTGGCAATACATTAGCATTCTTATTGTGTGACTACTAAAGTCTATTTTCAATTGCAAATGTTATTGAGAATGGATTTTATTTTTGAAGTATCGCAGATTTTATTTGTGAATGTTCTAGTGGGTTTCAACTGAAGTACTGATGTGTTTCAATTACTTAGGCAAAAGCTTTTTATTGGCATATCAGAGTAAAAAATATAGCCTTTTTTGTTGAGTAGGTACCTTTCTATGTTGTCAACAAAGGTGAATTGATTATTTTATAGGAAGATTTTTTACTGAAAAGCTTCAGGAAGGGAACTTACCCATTAAAGTTTTAGACCTCCATGTATGGGAACAGCATGTAGTACCTACATACATACTAATTACATTGGGAACAGCAGCTGTAGTAGTTCCTATACTACTAAATATCGTTTATTTGATGAAGCTTTTACCACATACGTCATGCTTAACTTTTGAACACCCCTTGATTTGAATTGGTCTCCAAGGACCAAATTTAACAACGCTACTGGACACAGAGGACACTTAGAGACATTTTTCTTCAGTGCTAAATAGAATTTTAAGATAAGTATACCAACATACAGAATCCTCTACAGTCAATGAGCTCTGTGCTGCATCACAACCATCAGCTAATCAGTGCTGGCAGTGATCGGGACATGCGAATGGGTTCATTAGTAAACGTTAGAGTAGTTAAGTTAAAAGCTTGCAAGTTAAAGTGCTGTGTTTGTTAGAACTTAATGTAGTGTGTGTTGTCTGAGTCAACGCCGTAGAGAATTAAATCAGTGATAGATAATTTAGTTGTTTTGTTAAGTCTATGGCGTTGAAAGTGTATGGCTATTTTATAGGAACCAAATTGACAGGGTTTGTGAAACTAGTATATTTTACTTTCGTTAAACCTTTAATAATAACATATTCTCCGACTCCTTTTAACCTTTTGAAACTGTTGCTCCTCTATGTTGCTTCTCCTTTTGAAAATGTTACTTTAGGCCTTATCTGAATAGGTAGACCTCACACATAATTTTATTGCACTTAGCTGCCTATAATAAATGCTGCCTACATTTTCTTTTTTTCTAATTAATCTTAGTTTTCTCTCAATGATATTAAAACAGACCAATATTTTCAGTGTACCCATTCAAACAATAAATAAAAATAACTGTCAGTGTCAAAGCTTACAAATGTAACATTCAGGAACAGAGGCGACGTTTCATTGCGCCGCCACATGTCACTGCTGACACCCGGCTATAAAGTTGACGTGAGTGACAGTATAGCTTTATGTTTTTATTCGTTTTGAGAATTGCTGTATTTCAGCGGTTAGGGATAAAATAATGGATGAATCAACATTTTATTAGGATGTATCGGTTTTTGTGTAGAATTGAGAAAATATGTGCTTAAACAAAGTTTGCTTTCGTTTGAGTGCTTGGGTTAAATTTTTTGTTGTACAGGCCAACATCATTCATTCTGATAACTTGCCTCTCATGCTCAATGTCTAGTCTACAGAAGTAGTTTGTGGAAAATTATTGATTTAGTTCTGTTCTGTATCATGTAGGAATTAACACAGAATTAACCAAACATGTTTAAAAAAACCCTCAAAAGTTGATCAAATTCCAGTCCATACCCCCACAATTTACCCAGCTCTATAAAATTCCCACATATACCTCACTTCTGGCTCACAAACTCTGTAATTTACGTAGCGAGCCTTCCTGACCGGTTCCATGTTAATTCTTCAAATTGCTCCGGCGGCCATCCTAGAGCAATTATGTCCATTTTGCTCTACAATCAAGATCTACCGCTTTTATACATTCTAGTTCCAAGTTTTTGCATCAGTAAGTAACAAGCATGGCTCGTAAAACGGAGGTGATTTTGTAAAAAAATGGCCCGCGAAGTATATTTTAATTAATAGTAATGGTGTGATTCCGCGTAGATAGGATGACTTATGACGTCAAACGATTTTATTTAACATCTTTCTGGTTCGTTTGGCTTGTGGCTTTTCAGTAGTGGCAAGAATTGGCTTGGTAACTAGAATTTGGATTGAATTTGGTGGTTTACGAGAGCTTTGAATCAGTTCTATAATTATTTTTATTTCAAACAATCCGCAATCAGTATAATACGTAGTAAAAAACATAAAACTGATAAATACAGATATTCCACGATAACCATACGATATAAAACGGATTCTAAACGTGGTTTTGAACAAAACGCTTCGTTGGAGCAGCTCACTGGCGGGATTATCGAGCCAATTAGAGTCGAGTGTTTGAACCAGTAGTGTTTCTACCTTTTCTGGCTCCAGTGTCCACTCTGTGCAGGTTATTATGTTAGTTTGTGAAATAGACGAAGGTTAAACTAAATTTTCATTTGAAATCTACAGGTAAATATGTTTGTCGATTGCTACATAATTATTTCTATAACATCAGTAGTCTGAATTTCAATTTTCACTCTTCCGACTGAAAGGACCAATTTGAAAATCCTGGTCCTTGAATACTTTATGAATTTTAATATCAAGCAGGTGCCTTACGTTAATCCCACCCTTACCTTGCTTAGCAAACGCAATAGCTGATCATCGAACCGGCAATTAATAACGGCTTGCTTGTCACCCCTGTATTTGGCTATCTATTGGTGTGTTTGGCTCCTGGGCCACGGGAATGTTTGTATGGGGCGTTTGATTACATGGGTCCAATTAACACCATTTCGGATTAAAGCCTCTAATCACTTTGGGGTCCAAGGACATGTATGTTATTTTTGGATAATTTCCATTTGTGTCTGGGGAGCATGGAAAATAGGACTCAAATTAGAATCGAAAGAAAAACACGGGTAATCAGTATCTACAAACTTTATTGATAGAAACCATTTCAAATCAATCGTTTCTTTCTCTGTTCATCTTGTCAATAACTTATGTCTTTCCATTAACCTTTGTCCACTTCTCTATTAAATGTGTATGTCCCCTTGAAATAGTAACTGACTGCCATATAACAACGTCCATTGAACTGATAGACATGCATGGCTGTAAATTAGTTATTAACACTGTGAAAGGGCCGAGTGATATGATTTATGCCACAATGGCCCCCAATTGTGGCGAGCCGTTCACGCACTGTTACTGTAATTGGTTGACAGCGCATTTACTGTGTATTGTTCTACTATGAATATTGTGTTAATATTCATAGATTATTTGTTAAAATAAAAGAGGCTTTTGTGGTTCTCTGTCACGGTAGATAATTTTTTTTCGCCAGCACTAGCAGAAACAAGCATTGCTCTTTCGTGTCGGGATTTTAACACTAGGTAACTTTCAAAGTCAAAGTAAAATTATTTATTTCAAATAAGCCCTTGTAGCGGTTAGACCGACACATACAAACTACGAAGCAAAAAGACATGACGTCACACAATTCCTACATCGCGCAGTTAGAGTTTACCGAGCGAAAAACATAGATAAGACTATCCGAAATCAACATATGGGCAGTTGCCCGCCAGACATAATACCCGTCTGGCCGGAGGATCCTCCCTTTTCTATGGTGGATGAGTGAACTTTACACCCTGTTCATCATACCCCTAAATTGGTGACCCCGAGAAAGAAACGTCAACGCAGCCTTCGTGCAACTACTTCAGCGTGACGTCATCATCATCACTCCCGCAAAGCTTTCGTGAGGCGAGTCACACAGCCAGCCAGCACCCACGGCTTCAACGGGTATCCTGACCACCAGCATGCAGCGAACGCGCATTCCTGGTCATCACCCTCAGCCTCATCAGCAACCTTGGCACAGCACCTGCACTTCCGGCCGGTCTCACAAGCAGAGCCTATTCTACCCTCTCCTGGTCGACGCAAGCAGTCAGCCAAAAACCCGGCGCTGTACCACATCCGACTCACTGGATGACGACGCAGCGCCACCCCGACTCACTGGGGAATCACCGCAGACAGTTCCGACTCACCGTGAACTATGTGGCACCCGGTTCCGACTCACTGGAACCACAGCTGGCACTGTGAAGCATCGCAAGATCCAAGACTCAGCCCACTATCGACCTCCGGTCTCCGGAGGGGAGTGATGTAGCGGTTACACCGCGACATAAAACTACGCAGTAAAAGACATGACGTCTCACAATTCCTGCATCTCGCAGTTAGAGTTTACCAAGCGAAAAACATAGATAAGACTATCCGAAATCAACATATGGGCAGTTGCCCGCCAGACATAACAACCGTCTGGTTGGAGGATCCTCCCTTTTCTATGGGGGATGAGTGAACTTTACACCCTGTTCATCATACCACTAAACCCTTGTAAAACACTTTTGAACATCCAAATTTATAGAATTGATTCTAGTCGCCCCTTCCAAAAGGTAGTTTTCGTATGGAGAAAAACAGACAAGAAACTCCACCGTTACTCTTTTAAAATGTTTTATAATATTTTGTATAGGTAGGTACATTAGTTATATAATTATATGTGAAGACGATGCACCTAGAATAAAATTACTATACCACAATAGGTAAAAAGAATTAAGAATGAAGCAGACATATCAATTAATTATGTGATAGATATGTACATGGTGCTCACATATTTACAAACATTGTAAAAGTAGACGATTTTCCTTAAATTGTACAATTAATAAGTCAGGGTGTGAGGAAGTAATCATAATCACACAGAATGTAAAATCAATGTTAAGTATATAAAAAAAAACATACAATTAAATTAGCAACCAGTTTGATTTTGTCTGGAAATATTTATATAAGAAGATATTTATAGTTAGTACCCACATGCCCTGTGTGTTGAGGTCAACGTACAATTAATCACTATTTCCACATAACCTGAAACAAATGAGCAGAAAATGAAAACCTCATTTCATTTCCTGAAAATTTTCAGCTCTGAACAATATTTACTTCTCCTTTTATCACCTATTGTTTTCTGAATACATTTGCAGCACTTCAATCAAAAACGAACTTTGCCGTCTAGAATTTAAAGTAGATTTTAGTAAAGTAGAAAGGTATATAGTGCTAAGCCCAATGGAGTTTATCAGAATGTAAACTAAGTTCTCGTGTCGATAAACACTATAAACAGTTTACCGGGTGCCGAGAGTGTAAAACAGTTCTGTGTTTGCTACCCACATTTAGGTACTTTGGCTTTAGTTGGTGCATATCACGAATAATTACTGGGGATATGTTGTAGCAATGTAGCCAACGTGTTCTTTCTTTGTTTAATAAAGGACTGGCTGGTTGCCATCTGAAAAGAAAATGCCCATAACTATACAAGTCGTGGGTTGCAGCCCGCGAAATTAAATTTTTCTTAGGTACGTTTTTTTGCAATTTGCAGGGCAGTGTCAGGTTGTATCTTGATTAAATATGATTCGCGACTATAACAGGTATGTATTTAACGTATTTATTTATATAAGAAACTTGTAGAAAAGGTAATATGTAACAAATCTGCCTAATGACTTCAATGATTATAATTCTGTAAATACATACCTGTTATAGTCGCGAATCATATTTTTATCAAGATACAACCTGACGCTGATCTGAAAATTACAAATAATGAAGAAAATTTGAATTTCGCGAGCTGCAACTACGGATTCACCTAGCCTACTATGGGGAGCGGTGTTATTCTGCTAATAAAATTAATGATTCCCAATCTGTTTCCTCAAGTTTAATTGAAATCGTTTTTTTCTCCAATGTTTGGATCTATTGGATCCACTCTCAGTCCGATACGATCCATCACGATGTCATACAAACCCCAAAGCTATTAAAGTGATTAAATCGTAACAGTCCATCAACATTTCCACATTACGCTATTTATTCTGCCCACAGACCGTTTTAACAAAACACTTTATTTAATTACTCGGAAAAAAATAAAATAAAATACTAAAGTACGGTTCGTTTGTGCGCAATATAACATTCAGATCGTCGCAACCGCATCTCAATTGCATCTCCTTTTAAAAAACTTTTTAATTTAAGCGCTGCATCGCTTTCATGTAGTTTCTGTTGAAGCGCTTTTTATGAGTAATATCACGGTTTAATTATGCGAGATTAGTGAGATTAAAGCGTTTTGATGTTCAATGAATGCTAGGTTTAGCTTTTTAATGAAGGCTTAAATGAGTTTATTGTCTCACAAGGTATAAACTTTTATTCAAATTAAAAATATGACATGTTATTAGACCACATCTTTTATAAAGAATACTTCTACAGAATTACCCCTCTAAGCCCTAGCAATTTTTTCCAAAATTCTCAACAAGTGTCACTTGAATATAATACCACTCTGGATTCCCAATCTCTGTCAAAGTATAAGTACAGTAACAACCCTCAAACCGCGGCTCCACTCGCCAAACCGAGTGCTGAGCCGTTCCCGGGGTGGTCCCGGGCTGCGGTCTCCGGAATTAGCCGCCGTGTCCCGGGATTAGCTCGAGTGCGCTGTATTAATTGAAGCACTAGCTACTTATTTAAAGAGATTTACGTGTCCGGAAATTTTGTTTCAAAGTTTAACATTGTAGATTTACTGAATAATGAGTAGACATTGCACTCAAAGGTCATATCTTTGCTGATATTTAAAGTCAAGTAAGAATGAGTTGAAAATTAATGCTTCATAAATCATAATAACGTGGTAACGGCCCCGACTTACGAGTTGTAGGTCGTGGGTTCGAATCCAAGCAGGCGCTTTACTTTGTGTAAATAATTTCATCACCACTGCTCTCAAAACGGTGAAGGAAAACATCGTGATGAAACCGGCATGTCTTAGAACCAAAAAATTCGAAGACATGTGACATCTACCAACCCGCACTGGGCCCGCGTGGTAGATTACGGCCCACTCCCTCTCACAGAGAGGAGGCCTGTGTCCCAGCAGTGGGAACATTAATAGGCTGATGATGAAATCATAATAAAGTACAGGTAACGTTATTGAAAGGTTTTTTTGTTAAATAAACACTTAAGAATACCTGCTTAAACTTCACCACGACACAATGGATTCAGAACCACAAACCATTCATCAAATCATACAGCACAAAGGCAAACGCAGATTAAACTACAGAAGTTTAATCCCAAAGCCACAATTTTCGGACGAAAGGACCAAGTAATCTCACAGAACCGCAGATACACTTGACAAATCGAACATTACCGCGTCGCCACCCGCTGCGGCATCCCGGAATCCCGTGTTCCCGTTCCCGAGGATACTCCACATTAGTGCTGGAGTTAGGGTCATTAGGCGACATTTTTGAGCTTGGCCAAGTGACATTATCATTATTACATGAAACGGCTTTTTAACCACGTTATTTTGAGCTTTTATAGTTATTTCGATGTTTTCGAAGGTGTCCCTTTGACCTTTAATGTCTTAAAAGGCATCAACATTTGCATCTTCACAAGACTAGTGGTCGGGTCAACCTCTAAATTAACCCCTCTTCAGATGCCTGATATTTATTTTCTAAACTAACTTCTAAATTACCATGTAGTCCTCTAATTTTAAACGTATTTGCAGTTGTTTCGTGCTACAACTAAGGAGCGACCACAAACTTGACTAGACCCTTATAATTCAACCCGTTCTATTAACTGGGAGGACAGTAGTCACAGACTCACGGACTAACGGCCACAGTTACACAAAGTTTTTGTTCGTCAGTTTTTGCCACTGCGCTGCCAAGTTACAAGTGGCTTCTTTGACAGTCCACGGTTTTTGCTTTCGGGTTCCATCGGGGAAGTTCGGCTGGACTCGGCCTTTTAGAGGATTTAGACATTGTTTGGGACATTTCTGTTTGTTGGGGTTGTAAGTTTATCCGGCTTAGTTTGAAAGACATCTGTGAGAGCAGTTGTTGTGGTTAAAACATGTTACTTTCACTTCCTATTTGTGCTCGTAAAAGATGGCTGCGAGAATTGTACGCCTAAACGAAGAAACAATTGTAATTGATCTGAAACTCCATCATTACAAGGTGGGCAAATATGTAGTTCTGATCATACTTTCAACAATGTGCCAATGTCAATCAAGCCTCTGATTGTGGCCCTCAAAATAAACGAGTTCAACTGCATATTCTCCTCATTAATTGCCCCCATAAAGCCATGCACCGTCCCTTTCTTGCCCAAAGTAAAAGTAGCGGAAGTATGGAAAAGAGTGAAATACATAAAGAACAAGTTTCGGAATGGTTCACAAAAAACCACAACTTTCACTGACACTTGGACCAGTTCTGTTCCGTACCGAATGTTTCTCATTTTTGAGCGAACGGGAAGTAAAACAAAAAAAGATTATTTTTGTTAATTTTGCGCTTGTTTTATTGAAGGGTCTTGTGATGTGGAATGGGTCGATTTTGTGTTTTTAGGGATGGATTAATATATTTAGTTTTAAACAGGTGAGATATCATAATCATTATAATTTTTCTGTTTACCGGTTGGTTGATTGACGGAGAATGCCCCGATTATGGCACTCAGTCCGTTTTATGTACGTAGTGTCGTAGTACCATCATTGCACGTAAATTAATTACTAATTTATTCTTCTAATGTACATACAATGCCTTAAGATGTGATCTCCATATTCAAATAAGTCCAAAAATAACACACCTAGAATACTAACCAAGGACTTTAATTTCCCTTTTATATTCCCCGCCATCTTTAAAGTCAGTCTCATCTAAGCAAAAAAAAAAAGAAATTAAGTAGTGAACTTAATTACCGCATCCATCTGGTGTAGGGCCGAAGGACCAAAGATTAAACCGGCATTAAGGCCAGGTGGTCGCCGTCTGACCTTCGGGAAACTTGCTAACTTCAACTGCTCAAGTTTTGTATCGAATAACGCTAGTTTGGGTTAAGTTAGGCATGATGGCGGCCAGCCTACGGGGTGGGTTTGTGAGACAAAAGGAATTTTGGTAAACTTTTTAAGATTAGCATATTATTATATTATGCGCATAAGTGAAACGCTTCTGTTGTTACTCACTGTAGTTTTTTTGTCTGTCAATATTTTCCATATTTCCATTCACCTATAAACCTTTTTGTTCACTATCTTTGCTGTCACAGTAATAATGTCTTCCTATCAATATTATAGAAAAATATCATTGTTATATTCAAGTACAACACATTCTTCAGATATCAACAAAACATTCCACAGTTCGAAGAACATAAAGAAAAGAAATAGACGTCTTCCGCACTGAATCAAATACAGAACAATTGTCCCTCAGAATGACCAGCATGGCCCATTCTCACAAGTTTCACCGCCGCCCCCTCCCCGAGCACGGGTGGTGACTTGAAACTGTGATTAGGGCAGTTTCAGGCACGCGGCTTCGCTTAAACTTACATTAAGTGTCGGCAAAAGTTTGCCTTAGGTCTACTCTTGTTTATAGAGTGGTTGCGATTGGACTTGCATGTGACTTCTCGCTTTTGTGGTGGTGTGTAGCTGGCCTTGTATGGTTAGACAATTAGATTGGATTGGATTGTTTTCTGTGCTAGTTGTTAAGTTTATTTGCAATAAGTACTTAAGTTTTTGGTCTTTAGGATCGATTATCAAAAGGACCAATAAAAGTATGATGATGCTTTGGCAGGCTTTGTTACCTCTGTATTATAAAAGGCTCATTATAGACCAAGCCATTTATGTATTAAAAATAAATTAATCATGAAACTACTTACCATACTTTACATTAGGACCAAAACACGTCCACAATAAAAAAAACAAAAATAGACAAAACAAGGAAAAGCTTAACTAAAATGTAACATGAAAAACGAGAAAGTAGCAATAAAGCTAATTGCCAAGTAAGGAAGAGTAATCTCTCGCAAAGGTGCATTTTATCAAATCTGGGACGTTTAAACAATAATGAAATTGCCATTGCAAAGCGTTGCCATTTGTTTCCGTCTGCTTACTGCGCTCATTTGCTAACTACTTGAGAATAATTTAAAGTTGCCAGGTTGAGGTCCGTGTACACTGCGGAGCGGCGTCTGCGATCTGTGTTGGGAGGCTTTTTTGTTGCGAATTAGTTTTTACTTTAAGTGGGAATCAAAAGAAGTTGTAAGTGTGTTCCTCTTTCATTTCATAGTGTTTTGTTTTGGTTTGTTAAACCAGTTGTGATTTACTATTTTCAGTGCAACATAATTTTTCTATTAAAGTTTATTATACAGGTGGCTGAAAGTTCCAGTTTCATACATGTTTGCGGGTTCTCCTTTATTTAAACAGCTCTGACATTATTTCAACAACCATCCCAACTTGAAAAGTTTGTCCAGTTTCGCACACATTTGCCCGACACGGTAGTTACGTTACACCACAGTGACTGCGGACCCTAAACGAAATAACACCAATGAGCGACTGTTTATTTAAATCGTATCGCAGCACATCGCAACGTCTCACTCGGTTTATACAGAGTCTAACTTTGACGACTAATTAACTGAATGTCACTGTTTTAGTTAAACTGTAGTGTTTCACTATAAATATCAAGGTGTTCGATAGTGGTGTTAGCGGTTTCAAGAGTTAGTTGAGGTGTAAGCTTATGTCTAACTGAGGATTGGGATTGTGGGTCTAGTATAGGCACAGCTCTGCCGACCCTTCGGGGAATACAGGCGTGATCTAACGTTAGGTACGTGGATTGGCGAATGCCATATGAATTTTAACACCCTGTGCCAAAGGTATCATAAATAAAGCTACTATGGTAACACGTAATATAGGTTAGGTATCATTATCTATACTAATAGTTTACAAAGGTAAAAATTGTTTGTTTGTTTGTAAGTTTGTATGTACGGGGTAATCTCTGGAACTACTAGTCGGATTTGAAAAATTCTTTTTGCATTGGATAGCTCAATTCTTGAGGAAGGTTATAGGCTCGCGGACGAAGTCGCGGGCAGAAGCTAGTTTATTTATATAACAATTGCTTAATGCATAATGTTTATAATGTCCTATGTTCAAAAAGAGAGGGGTTTTCAAACGATGTATTAATATTCAACCTTTAGTTTCAATGCTCACAGTAAATATGCCAGTATGAAGATTACTATATTATCATGGAATTCAGGCGCATAGATTAAAATATATTTTCCCACTATCAGATTTAGATTTTTTCTTGCTGGAACATCTGTTTGATCAATAATCTGGGATTTATTTACTGTTCTGTTCCTACGCATCTGTAAGGAATATCTCGAATTACTCATATTTTCCACTTTCATCGTCTTACGCTGAGCTCTATTAAATTTGAGCGCTCGAATAAATTTTAGACCGAAACAAGCGATTACGAACTTTAAAGACTCGGGAATAAATATTGGAATAGTAAAATGGAAGTCCATAAACTATTTTTAAATATTTTCGAAGTAGATCTTTGGTTAGAGTGATTGATAAAAAAATAACATACTTTTTTTTACTAACCGAAATGCAAGAGAGTCACAAAAAATATTTTAGATAAAAAAATTGTTTATTTACCCTACATTCATGAAGACTTGGACTTTTTTAAAGTAAATAGTGCTGGATGAGACAGTGACAGTAATATAAATGCTAACTAATATTATAAATGCGAAAGTCAGTTTGTTGGTTTGTTAGTTACGGTTTCATGCTAAAACGGCTGAAAGGATTTGAATGAAATTCGGCATATGGGTAGACATAACCTGGGTTAGGACATAGGATTCTTTTTATCTCGATATTCCCACGAAACGAGACTGATGCGGGACAAACCGCGGGGCGCAGCTATTTGTAAATAAAAATGATGTTAGTATGTTCATGTTCAGAGTTGTAAAACAAACGGCTTGGTCCTCTGAGTCTACACTAACATGATGAAAGGACCACTTTACGAATTTCAGCTTCCACTAACATCAACCTTTCAGGTAACTCGCTAATTATCCCAACACTAACGTGCATACAAATATTCTGGTAATTTGACTAATATAATTAACTTCCCTTCGCGGAGTAAATCCGGCAGTGCATTACCATTGTTTGGTCGACGTGATCCCTTCCCCCGTCAGATTTGTACCGCAGCACTACATTCTGATTCGTTTAGATTTGAATATAATTATTATTTCGTGTTTTTGTACGTTTTCTAGCAACACCGCACTCAGGGAAGAAGTGAGTTATGGTTTAGGAAGAATTATAGTCGCTTCAGAAATAAATAGATTTTTCTATTATTTTGTACTGTTTTTATCAGGCCATTGAAGTGTAATAGTAAAACCTTTTTAATTATTTCACCTAACAGTCAACCCGCGATAGAAAATTACCCCAAACCCATTACAAAAAGGGCGGAAATAAAAGCATACATAATCAGTTTTATGGATATATACGGGGACATTACATGCCAACTCAAATGCAAATGCTTTACCTGAACCTCAAGGTAAGATTGAACTCATACGTCCACTATGGATAATTTAACTTCACGGACAGCTGCACAAGCAGCACAATGCAATCTTAACAGCAGTAAAGTAAACCGCTCCCCAACCTCTCGACCTGTGAACTTGTGAGTCAACACCCTTCCTCACACGTGCACTATGCAAAATGGCCGCCCCCCCTTGATAATAAGTCTCCGTGAGTTCGCGTCTACTTGCCAACTTTGAGCCATGTGGGAAAGATTCTAAATTTTGTGAGTTACACCTCTGTTGGCGTAAAGGCTGTATAGGGACGTGTCTTTGCCAAAGTAACGTGAAAAAATTAAGTTGACAGTTTTATGACTGGTTTGGGAGATGATAGGTTTTTAATGGATTGTAGATTATTTTGGTAATGACACTCGAGGGGAAGCTTAAGAAACACATATTACTCATTCTTTGAGAAAATGTTAGGAAAGAACTAGACTGATCGTTGACTTTCACAGAATTACTGCTGTAGCACTCAGTGAGGCAGTGATCCAGTGCTACGCTTCTGATTTGTGACAGATCGAGTTCAATCTTTTCACACTAAGACTACATTCATTGATTCATTATTGCGAGAGTTTTGTATTTTGTTATTCTCCTGCAAAGATTTGGAATTGTAATAAGAACTTGAAAAAGAAACGTACAATATTTGCATTCGTACCAAAGGACTAATATACGGACGTCAAATGAACAGTCAACTCATAAAGATTTTCAAAAATAAAAATCAAAGGCCTGTTATAACTTCTCTCCTTTCCATATAGCCTTTTAGTACTTTTTTGTGGTATAATACGACAAAATAGAAACGTCGCTGCGTCGTCCAGTGTCGCGGCGCTCAGTACCGTTTTCAATTAACTCGGCTTATATCTCCTGTGAGATACATTGGGAATCCCATTTGTGCATTCGTTAGGATGGTTTTGTTGAGAATATCTCTTTATTGCTGTTTTCTGGCTGTGAGTTACTTTGAAGTGGATTGAGGACGGTTGTGTGTGTTGCTAGAAATTGGACGGTAATGGATAGAGAGTTTTTCGAGTGTGACTGTATAATTTTTTGCTCTACAATTTTTTTTTTTGCCCTTCCTCTTAAAATTCTTATGGTTTGATAGTAATTCGATGATATTATATAATAATAATAGGAATTTCCAATTAATTAATTTCAAGGTGATGTTGTCAGTTTCACAAAAACATCTTTACGAGAAACAAATTAATGACCAATATATCTTTTTAATATCCTTGTCGATAAAATCATCAATATTTTTGTTTGCTATAAAATAAATTAGTAGGTTCTGAGATTGCCAGATCTCAGGCTAAACAAGCTCAAACCGGTAATAACTAGATAAAACAAGTAATATCCGGTTTGTGCTGAACGTTTACAGGATGTTGAAAGACAATCTCATTATGAGGAACTGAAACAGATACAAAATAGACTTTGATGAAGGTTTTAAAATTGGAAAAAGCATTCACCAATGAAATCAGTTACAAAAGTGGACTTAGATATTAGTAATGCCCTGTATACTACGAATAATGACTTTTATTATTCGTAGCCTGTACTGATTATGAATATGAATACCTATAATATGCCAATTCTTTTGATCTTTACAGTACTTTAAACGTTGAAATAGCTTTATTGAGACTTCGGTATATCGTATGAAGGCACAAGAGAATGAAGCTTTTGTTGTCCATTCTGCTTCCATACATTAGCTGTCTTTTATAAGTCCCAACGGACCAACGGTGGCCGAAACCGCACATTACAACCATTTCAACTCGCTTTAGTAACCTCATTTTTAAATTAATTATTTCGAAGGGATCTTCAGCCATTCTGCGGTGTGCTTGGACCTGTTTAAATAAATATTATTACGAAATTATGACTAATTTCAGTAAAACACGAAAACTTTGCTCTTTCATCATTATATATTTAATTCTATCACAGCCGAGATTCTCAGCAAATATTTTCCCATTAAAATTGAAATGGGTTAGAATAATGAACTTCACAATTTGTGGAAATTTTAACGTAATATAAACATTTTGAGTTTCGCTGAAAAACAAAAGTTCCTTAGCTTACAAGTTGTATTCATTTGAGATTTCTCGAAGTGGTTAAGAATATGAAATCTAGCAGAAATTACAATATTATTTTCGTTGTAGAGAAAATAATACGTCATTTTATATCTGTCTCAGCTAGAGTTTCAATGCCAAAATTTGCATTTTGAGTATGTTTTGAATTGAAATGGCTTTTGCAACGAATATTCAGTATTGTCTGTTCACATACATTGAAGACGTCAATATTTTACGCCTACTTCTTCTTCATCATTCTATTTCATTATTATTATAAACGCATCTAGAAATTCCAAGGAACTTATGAGACCAAGACTTCACGAAGACTTGGCTCTTCGTGAAGTCTTGGTCCCCTTGATGAGGAGGTCCTATCATGTCTCATAGCGGCGTATATTTGGAAATCGTTTTTTTTTGTTGATGATATTATGTAAGGAAAAGATTCCTTCCAATAAAATAAAAAGCAGACAAAGCTAGTCGAACATGTCTCCCAAATCCCGGTTCACAATTTGTAAGTCCCCCTCGTGTTCAAAGTATAAAACAAATTTTTGCAGACGAGCTCCTAATGCGAGTTCTATGTATGTAGCCGGCGCCGGCAGCGGAGTGCAGCGACAAATGTACCAATAACTGTTCCCAAGGCTTTGTTTTTTGCGTTCCAGAATGTAACCGTGTTCTACTCGTTTTTTGGGCCTGGATAGCAGTTTTCTGGTAGAGAAATAAAAGGAGACTGTATTTTAATGTTGTAGTGGCCAAGATAGGTTTAGGTTGGCTTAGCATCATATAGTAACGTTAAGGCTTGGTAACTTGAGGTCCTTAGTTGAGTTACTCGATTACTGATGCGTGCACTGACTGGACAAGTCAAATCTGTGTAGGTCTATCCTCAAAAGACCATTTTCGACACTAAATTACATATTCCTCACATGATTCGACCTAAGATTATGTCTGGACTTTAAAAGAGACGTTTGAATTTGTTTCTGTGTTTCTTCATAGAGTATAGTCGTATATCAAACACCGACCTCATCTAGTTTAAAAAAATATTATTGACGTTTAAAAGTGTTAGTATAAACCAACTTACAGAAAGTGTTTACCAATGCGACGGCTCCTAAATTAGATCCTCTTCTAAAATTGCATAGCTCGAGCTCATCAACGCAATACCACCCGATGGAAAACAGTTCTACTTTACTAAGCCCACTCATGTCTATTTGTGTCTTATGTTGTCTCAACTAACCCTCTTCAGTCCACCAACAGAAGATTCTGAAGATTATGTAAAAGTAAAACCAAGCTAAAATCCTCTTAGCTCCACCTTTTTCGCTTATACCTCACATTTTCAAAACAATAACATATCCCCGAATATTCTCGAACAGTGATCCGCCAATAACGAGACAATACCGGCTGAACGTAACGAGAATGTAACAAATGGTTCAAATCTGTTACAGGTACGCTCCCAGTGATACATCATACGTTTCATTACACGCCCGATTTGTTACATCGTTCAGAACACTTATGTTGTTAAGTTTTTTTTATTCTTTTATTACGGTTTTAGGGGCCTTTAAGAGGCTCGAACAAGGTGGACCGGTGACCTTGTGAAGCCCGCTGGAATTCGCTGGATGCGAGAAGCACAGAACCGGTATATGTGGCGATGGTTGGGGGAGGTCTCTGTCCAGCAGTGAACGGCTTTTCTTTCGGCTGAAATGATGAATGAGAGGCTCGTACAGTGGTACTCAAAGGTTGTCAACGGAACTGAAACAAATAACAGAAATTGGTTATAATTTTGTTTGTTTTTAGTTCAGTAACAGCTGTGCTGTATATCATTAGTTCAACTTCAACAGAGATACCACAGTTTAGTCATAATTTATTAGTTGATCGAGTTGTTCTGAATATTTTAACTGACACGACGATGACATTTCGCATTGGCTATACTTTCCCTAACTCGACCTCATTATTCTTCCTTTTACAATAACGTTTCTTCCTGAATTTCCTTAACAACTTGCAAATGTCAGAGATTCGGTATACCCCAATAGATAGTATGTTATCGGCTTAAGTATTATTGATATTGGCATTTTATTGGGCGTGTGACGTCAGCAGCCCATCTGCGTTTATATTCTTCGGCGACATTTTCTTGAATTGATTCGCAGTGAAGTAGACTCTTTGTTATCTTGAATATCCTGGTACTTTCTCTAATCTTTAGCAGGTACGTAGGTATAAAGGTACATAGCTCACAGAATAAGCAAGCTGAAGTGGCAATGGGTCGGCCATATTAGACGTAGAACCGATGACCGTTGGGGTAGACGTGTTCTTGAGTGGAGGCCACGAATCGGCAAACGTAAGGTAAGACGCCCTCTGGCAGGTGGAACGACCACCGGCTGGTAGCAGCTGGATGAGAGTTGCCGAGAATCGAGGTGAATGGTGTGCAATAGGAGAGGCCTATGTCCAGCAGTGGACTGCTGTAGGCTGATGATGATGATGACGTACCTAGGGACAGGAAATTAAATGTTTTGCAAACTGGCTATTTTAAATTTTCCGTGTTAGTGCTATTTCGTACAACAGTCAAAGAATGACAGCTGTGATCTGAATAAACGGACAATTTAAGTTGGTAGTCAATTTGCTTTACAATCAATTTCCCTGACTTTACATTCCTTGACTACAATGATCAAAGCAATTCTACATAACCTCTTGGAATTCGTACAAAGCTAATATACAAATATGTATATTTCTTATTCTTTGTAGTTTCATTTCTAACATCTTGTTTTGCCTGTTTCTTCTAGAATTATTGACGGGTTTTTTACTCATTATACTTTTGTTAGTAGTTGTGTGGCGTCAGACTGTCTAATGTCTTTTATGTTGTTTTTATTATTACATCAGATCCGCGATCGAATTTTGGCATTGAGTTTATATTTATTAGTTTCCATTATATTGTGCAAAGTTTTGTTTGAATACCTACAGGCTTGTTGAGATAAAATCTTCTCTTAAGCAGACTTGAAAGGAAGCGTATTTCACAATTCTATTTTGAGGTAAATAAAATGTATTTTTGCAACACGATAAAGGTCAATTATGCACTAGCGAATGACATTTAACCGACTGATGACTCATATAAGAAACTTCGAAGTTTGATCTTTTCTTTGAGGTAAGTAACCACTTCTACGTGGGATTTACGACTGACTCAATAACCTTCCAATACTGGTTTCTTTTTTTAAATATGATTTATCACTGTTACATCCTACTTGGCAAAGATTTTGTCAAAGTATTTAGTTAATCTTCAATTTCTATCTACAAAGTTTCCCTAAAATGCGATAAGATTAACGAGAAGTTTTCAGTTTCTTTCTGTATCTACTATCAATCCGTTTGCAAAGCGTGGTTATAGCGGTGTCTACAGAATCATCATCATTCACATAAATGGCAGCACTGTTGCTGACTACAGGTCTCCTTACTTTTGAAACAAACTTTCTTTCATGATCCAAAGGATGTAGAATGGAAATCCCTAATCCATTGTTGCACATGTTTGAAAAGATCATCTGCTCGACTACGTAAATAACGCGTTGAATTGTCAAATTGAAAGACATTGTAATTGTAAGTGTGTTAATTACCCTTTTTTTTTTTGGTAGGTATGGAAATCGTCAAATATCTTCTCCCGCTCTGTGCGGAGCGGGAGGGCATGTCAGAATCTTACTGTCTAAAACCCACCTGTGTTCTGTCAGTTGCCTGTACGTTGCCAGGGGCCAAGGTAACCCTTTAGGACTTTCCCGCAACCTCGGCAGGCATCGGCCCTAGTCCCCGTCAGATGTGCTGACATCTCTTTGAGGCACGCGTGGAATACAACGCGCACCCCCTGGCACCCTGGGCTGCTGGTCTAGTAATGGAATGAGGGTTGCAATTTCAATATTCTAGTAAAAGAATTATGTTTAACACTGGGCTGTTTAAAAATAATAAATCCATAACAAAAATAGTGCAAGGTGCCGCCCTGGTACCATTGTTATATATCGCGCGCGTGATTGCTGCTGATTGTCTATGTCTATGCCTTCTTTGGAATTTATAATATTAGTTATGTGCAGTTTGTTTATTGTACAATCGTTCGCTCGCGTTCATGTAATGATGTACAGGCGTTGAAGATTATTTTTCCTTTAAAGGTCTATGCAATATGCTAGATGTAAGCTTTACTATCGTGCAGGCTAAAAGCGGCGATGTTACATTAATTTGGGAAGAATAATAGGGAAATTAGAGTCGCAGACAAAACCAACATTAACTACCTGTAATACCTTCATTTTGTAATGGTGTATGAATAACTTGTTTTCATTTTACATTCAGTCACTAAGAATGTAACAAAGCCAGAAGCAACAATGGCCAGAAGCAAGGTTCCGCTAAAAATAACATCGGGTGCATAAATAAACACTATTAGCTAAACCGTCCACAAACCTAGTGGTTAAAATAAAAATATTCCCGTACAAACCTAAGTGTAACGCTGTTGCCATTTTATGAAAAAAATCTGGTGTAGAATACAGTGCGGTTATCAAAGTGTTTGCCGCGAAAAATTCCCGCCTTCGCACACAAGCGCCATTGTCGTTTTTGTGGCTGTATTCGGAATCACGGTTGCGGATAATGGTTATGTAGGAAGGTGGTATTCTTTTTTAGAGTCGACTTGAAATACTAGACTAGTGTTTTCAGAAAATAAAGTCATGTGTTGGGAGCTTTTCTGAACTCCAGATTACCAACTATTCAAATTCTCAACTTCCGTTGAGCCACTAAAAGCAGTTCCAGGCTAAGTTTTTCTAGGCCATAAATCCAAATAATGAAAAATACAGCCGTGAAAAACTATATTTCTTGATTGAAGTGAAGAAAAAAGTGTTGCATCCAAATAGTACCTAAAACTTAGTAGAATATAATCATCACCTTCTAAACCAATTTCCTCCTGAAAAGGTTAACGCACGATGCAATATGAAGCAGCGTCGCGTCTTCACAGAATACGCCGTCAACCAGAACAATCCCGAGAGTGTGTACCGTGCCTTTGTGATACCCGTATTGTAGTGTATCGGGTCCTTAGGTGCGCAAGTTTACCTAGCGCCCTAAGGCTTAGTTCAAACACACGTGCCTTGAAAACTATGTATGTTACATAAACTATCACGTGTTTTACTCGACAAATGATAGGCAGAGGTGTCTTGTATTTACAGCTAGATTTTCTCCTATTAACTGGACCCAAATCAAGGCACCAGATGATCGACCCCTGATGTCCCACTTAGCAGCCGATAACAGACTAACGAGACAGTCATTATAACATTAAACTATACTTCCACTTCTACAGTTGCCTATGAAAGAAATACGTGTTAAGATATTTCACCCTAACAATTTAATATGAGCACGTATACTATGCTTAAGCTTAAGGTGAAACAATTTGATATTTTATCTATACAAACTTCGGAGGGGTTTTACTCCACTGTTTGACATCGTACATTCAAAGTTTAACATTATATCGTTAGGTCTCATTATTAATTTTGTCTGTACGGAAGCAGAATAGTAAAATAAAAAGCCATTAAAAAGTTATAAGCCAACAAAGATTCGTTTTTCTTGCTAATTTTAACGCAACTTTGGGCGTAAATGAGTAATACAAGAAGTGTGAAATCTCGAAAACGAAATCCGTACCGACACAGAAAAATTATCGAAGATTTCAGTAATAGTATATTATGCAACTAATGAATAAAGGACGGATTTAAAGCGAGGGCCATAGATGAATCACGATCAAGTGAAGGATTCTAACGACTGAATCACGACCGTAGGGAGTGATTCATGATGATTGAATCACGAGCGTAGCGAGTGATTCAAGTGTTAGAATCCTGAGCGACGCGAGTGATTCATGGCCCTCGATATAAATCCGTTTTATTCAAGAGTTGCATACTATACTTTATACCATGACTACGAGAAAAGCGAAAATAGACATTTAATAAAAGGTTAACACGTTCAGTGTTGGGAGCCCTCCTGGAGGATTCACCTACTTGGATATGGGATGCCGGGAGCCCTCGCGGAGGGCTCATTTTAAATGTAAACGTTCAGTGTCGGGAGCCCTCCTGGAGGGTTCACCTAATAGGATATGGGATACCGGGAGCCCTCGCGGAGGACTCATTTTAAATGTAGACGATCAGTGTCGGGAACCCTCCTGGAGGGTTCACCTACTTGGATATGGGATGCCGGGAGCCCTCGCGGAGGGCTCATTTTAAATGTAGACGTGCAGTGGTGGGAGCCCTCCTGGAGGGTTCACCTAGTCGCATATGGAATGCCGGGAGCCCTCGCCGAAGGTTCATTTTAAATGAAGGTTTTTCTTAGGGAATACAGATTATAAACCGTGAAAATAAAATCTGATGTATATTTTAACAAAACGTAATGCCGGCAACCCTCCCGGAGGTTTCATTTCCAACTACGAATAATAATAGTCGTAGACTTCCAATATGTGTGGCGGCAAGGCGTATGAGTTCTATGAAAATAGGTGGAGTCGAAAGAGTTAAGGAGGTTGTATAGCATTGAAATAGCGGTCGAATATATTGACGTGTTCTAAATTCAAACACCAAAATAGTGATTAAAAGAGCTTTTTATTCACTGTTTTCAGTGAATAAAATAAGCTTTTAGTAGGGGGAATGGTATAAAGTTTATTTGTAATTAATATATGCAGTGGTTTTTTCAGAAAAACCTTTTTTCCAAAGGCCTTTTCGTAATTTTTGACGCGCTCGTTTTACTAAAATTGGTCGGTACGGTGTTTCTGTGCGTGCGAACTATACGTTGTCCATGTAGACCAGCTTCTAACTGCTCATCACTGATACTATCTCTGTCAGACACGATGCCAGGTGAGACAGCGTGGTGGCGACCATTGAGTTCGAGCCCGCGACTAGTTCCACCTTAAACGTACGTTAAGATTTTAGAAAATACAAAGCTTTTCCTCTCTTATACCGCAAGTATACGCTAAAATGGCGCTCCTTTGTGCTCCACACGTACCATCATACTAACTTATTTAAATCCATCCTGTAACGCTACAGGGAGATATAAAGCTAAAGCTTCACTAATTAACGCAGGTATTACAGGTTTCATACTTTCAAGAAGATATTCCTGGATTCAATTAATATTCCGTGCAAGATGCAATATGGCGCCTGCTTCTAGGAATACCAGTCCGTTTAGAACAGCCCCGAGGGAGATTTCAAATTTCAAGATTATCCTGAAAAGAAGATACATATAATTATGCAGTTTTCGTTTTTATAAAACTTACTTTTGGCTACTTTATATAGTTTCGGATTTGGTTATTCACGCCCACTTGGAAAATTCACCCTTATAACAACCGAATGAAAACTATATATCAACTCATGGAACCTACGATTAAACCAACAGCCTTGCTTTCATAATACGATTTTAGTATAAACTTAAGGTGGGACATCTGCTCTACGTTTACACATTTTATTCCTCCATCATCATATAAAGAACTCGACCATACAGAAACCACAACACCTTGGTCCTAGAATACGCGCCGCCTGCACATTCCCGCGAGGCTGCACTACGGCGCTACAGCACTACAACCTTGCTTTGTACTACGGCACATATCTAGTTATTTATGCCCTTCCAGGCATCCTCTGAAGATGCACTTTTAAACCAGTCGCGTATCGAGGTTCTGTGCTCGTGCTTAATATCATATGACTAGCTGGAGGCATCTGTGCTGCGAAGCGCCGCAGAATTACTAATTTTGAGAATTTTCTGCTGTGAATTTTATGAAAAATAAATGTTTATAGCGGTTTTAGGTCATCGGTTTTAGGTCAACTTAATAATATTAGTGGGTGCGGTGCTTTTTCTTTTTTTAAGGTTGAAAGCTTGGTTTCTGATTTTATGGTCAGATTTTAATAACAGAAATCCGATAATCTGCCTAGCCTTTTTCCCAACTATCTTGGGGCGGCTTCCAGTCTAACCGGATGCAGCTGAATACCAGTATTTTACATGGAGCGACTGCCTATCTGACCTCCACAACCCAGTAACTGGGTAATACGATACCCCTTGGTAAGACTGGTGGCAGACTTTCGGGCTTCTGACGACTCGTAACGACTGTCAAAGATATACAAATGACAGCCGAGACCAACGGCTTAACGTGCTTTCCGAGGCACGGAGGAGTCTCGGTATTTAAAGATGGTCACCCATCCACTGACCAACCCCGGCAAGCGTAGCTTAGCCTGATGGATCGACCCGTGCGGCTTGTTATTACTTAGCCACGAGCTCCGATCATACTTTCAAAATGGTAAAAAACATAAACCTCTTTTTGAACTCCACCGCTGTCGGGTAATAGAGGAATTAGTAGTTGATAAAAATAAATCGAAGAACTGAGAACCTCCTCCTTTTTTGGTGTGGGTAAAAATAAGACATCCTTTGAGACTAGAATATTATAGAGTGCGACAGCTGCAGAAATTCTTATAATGACCCCGAAATGGTACAGTTGTACCTATTATTATTAATTTCGCACAAAACTTCATCAAAATAACAACTAAATATGTAAAGCTGAAAACTTCGAATCTTATCAACTATTCATATAATTAAATCTCAAAAATGTTTGCGAAATGAGTTGGTCCGCGACGCCGAGGATGCCGGCCGGTGACCGAGCTGAGCTGCATTATACGGAGAGCGGAGTGCGGCCGCTCGAGACTTGCTCTGTTTACTTAATGATCTGTTTAGCATTGCTTCTGCTTCAACTTTCATGTTTTTGGTATGAATTTATTAGATTATTGCTAAGTTTCTTCAGGTCTGAAGGTGATTATGTTCTTTAATGTATACCTCATTTCTGCTTTTTTATGTAGAAATATTTTTCTAAGGTGCTATAATTTCCTTCTATATGAGACTAAACGACGGTCACAGCTGGACATATTGATCTTCTCCAAATTGACACACGGTTTTGGCTTATCCTAACAAGATCACATGGATCAGTCCCAAGTACCTAATTTCGAAGTCTGAACTATTGCTGATTCCGTCCGTAAAAATATATTTAAGAGTTTTTCCCAAAGTGAATATCAGACTTCAGAGTCTTACGTCGCTTGACGCCATTGAGACATGACAAATCTAATGATTTAAATCTCATTATTTACTCTAGTTTAAAGTCAATCTTGAAGTTTTTCAGGTTATCAGGCCACAACTCTGCCTAGTTTTCAGCACGAAGTACTAAAAACGAGACTATGTCACAATCACCCGGATCTGATTCGCCAATTTTGGCATTTAAACACTAATTCGTGACCATTTTCATCCCATTATTTATTTTCAATGTCAATGATTGACCGTTTACGAATTTCAAGGTTACTTCGCAAACAACACAAATGAAAAGTGAACTCAGTCTGTGAACGTGATTGTCGAAAGTAGACCCCTTTTACTAGATCAACGAGTGGATTATTTATAACTAACTGCGGTGAAGCTAAAAAGGAGAGTAAAATTTTTTACTGTCTCGTAGTCATCTCCTGTTGAGGAGGCCATAACCGCTGCAATGAACGGCCAAATGAGAATCTATGAATATTTTTACAGGTATTTTCTCCTACCATAACGTGATATAACGACTTAAGAAATAGAAATGAATTCATTAATTCTGTAAATTGGATATCGGAATCACTTTTACAAGAAATATTTGAAAAAATTGTAGTCATTTCATATCTACCTCTGAGAAGAAATGGAAAACTCAGGGCAAAATATCCTATAAGGATTTTCACAGATATAAAAAAAAATCCTATTGCATCCAGTCCACAAACCGACCCAGTTAAACCAACCCCTAGTCGAAACTTACAGAACTTGCCGACATGCATTACAGCTGCAGGGTGATCTTACGATAGCATCTGCGATATGAGACGGTTTCGCTGAAAAATGTGATGTTTCACCGGGATAACGTCGGCTGCAGACTACTGTGTTAGTGCATTAGTGTAATGGAACCTACGAGCTGCGGGTACACCACAGGGCTGTCTATTGTCTTATGTTTGATACTCCAAAATACACCTCCGACCTCATTGGGAGTTTCTATTTTGGCAATGCTTTTGTTTATTCCCTTTGTGTGCGATAAATGTAATATTACAATTACTCCTGCTGACAAAATACGTTGAACTTTACATATGTGTAAAGTA
Source organism: Conistra vaccinii (assembly GCA_948150665.1). Lineage (NCBI taxonomy): Eukaryota > Metazoa > Arthropoda > Insecta > Lepidoptera > Noctuidae > Conistra > Conistra vaccinii. The sequence goes on along the minus strand of OX411332.1, from coordinate 891,192 downwards.
TCTACTGATTCTTACACCTTGCGCTTACTCCTACGTTACTCAACCGGTAAGCAGCATTACACGCTGTATTCTGGTTTTCAGGATTTAGATGCCAGTACAAAACAATACATAAACTCAATTTTATTTATTTATTAAAACTTTATGCACAAGTAAAAAAATATACCGTACAAATGCGGACTTAATGCCTGAGGCTTTTTCTATCAGTCAACCTTAGGGTGATGCAGAAACAAAACATGGCAGATGCAACATAAGGGATTGATAGCACGAAAATAACGCTAAAATACAAGAATAAATACATATATATACATACATATAAACTGAATAAACTTTGTCAGGAGAAATAACGATCGGTAGAGGAGAAATAACGATCAGTAGAGGAGAAAAGGAATCCAGCAAATCAGCGCTGGGATGTTTCTGTCAACTTCTTACGTATATATGCTCACGTTCTTTCACTTGGTAATCTTGGTATCCCTGATGTGCTTTTACCTTACAACCTCTTACTTATTTTCATGGATCGCAAACCACATCTGGATGTAGCCAAGTTTGGACAGCCCTGATATGAAATACCTCTTGTATGCAGCCACTGTTCTTGGATTGTGTTTGTGGAGTATAAAGGTTTTTAAGTGGCGTGTTTCTTGAATTTTGTGATTTATTCGTTACGACTATCAGAGTAGAGTGCCTTCCCTGGTTCTCAGGAGTTTGTAGCACATGTCATGTGTGTCTGTGTGTCCGTAGGTATCATAGTTATCTATGTATTGACTGACTTCGATAACCGTTGGTTTACGTTGTTCGAAGTCCGAAGTTGTTATTTCCTGTTTTATATTAGGTCTTTTTGTATTGCTGCGAATTAATTTAAAGGCTTGTGCAGACCAGCGCGACGCAACGGCGCGACGCGACAGGAACTATACAATTTCTAAGAAAACTTCACGGTATAACGATAGCTGGTGTCCCGGCGCGCTAGTCTGCACGCAGCTTTAGCGATAGCCTGATAATGCAATAAGAAAGGTCCCTATTCTGAGACGAACACACGATACTAACTTTTTTGCATGTTGGTTATGTATGAGAGCTCATAAATGATGAGTAATATAAAATCTAGTGCTGTTTTTGTGCATATAAGGTGAGAATGCAATACAATTTCCACGTACGTTGCACATAATGATTGTGCTACATTAGTCAATCGTATCAAACTGCACTTTCTCTATATTACACAAAAACTATTATATCGTTAGCAAACATGGAGAATGCAAGCGATGATTAGTCAATTAAACGAACAGTCCGAAAAACTGTCCAACCGAATTAATTAATGAACCGAAACGTGTTAACACTGCCGCAGAATAAAGAGTTGAATACAGAAGTACAACTGCGTACAGTCCACGATAGGTGGCATCGGTTGGCGTGATCTTATCATCGTTGTGCCGATCCTAATGCACCTTTCAGTGCATGTTTGACCGACGAAATTTTCCTCGATGATCGAAAACTCATCAATCAGATCAAAAAAAAGAGTTTAAGCGTCGTTTGTTGAGCCTTCTTTGCCAAATTTGTCAAAACAAAGCCACAGCAGATGTGTTTGCAAATTAATTTGTTTATTTCAGCGTTCTTGTCGCGTTTAACCTCTGTATCGTTCTATTCAGTGGCATTGTGGAACTACGGAATGAATATTTTATTTATTTATATTTTGTGAAAATTTATTCAATCAGCTTTTCCGTTCCGCGTACACTGTATAATGTACTTTATTTTCATTTTATATTATCCTTATTACTTGCATTGTTAGCCGCATGCGGCGTATGGTGGATTTTCCCATCAGGAATCTCTCAGTTGCAGCCTGAAGTCTGGATTTGTGCCGGTTAATGGAAATTGCTCACGCCCTATTGTATGGGGCTTAAACATAACTGGCGAAATGTGGATGTATGTATGTACAGACGCCGCAATATCAAGTTACTACAATCTGTCAAATTTCTTCAATTGATTTTCAACTTTATCGCAAAAAAATAAGGTTCAATGTTGATTGGGAAAATTTGACAGAATGGAGTAGGTTGATGTGCTGGCGTCTGTACTATAGGTACTCCTCTGTCCGAACCCTTCGGGAAACGTCTTAATGTTATGTTTAAATAATGAAATTGATCATCTCATTCGCCAAGTAACAACATTTAAATCTTTTGTTAAATAGTCATCATCAGCCTATTAATGTTCCCACTGCTGGGACACAGGCCTCCGCTCTGTGAGATGTGGGCTGTAATCTACCACGCGGGCCCAGTGCGGGTTGGTAGATGTCACATGTCTTCGAATTTTTTGGTTCTAAGACATGCCGATTTCCTCACGATGTTTTCCTTCACCGTTTTGAGAGCAGTGGTGATGAAATTATTTACACAAAGTAAAGCGCCTGCTTGGGTTCGAACCCACGACCTACAACTCGTAAGTCGAGGCCGTTACCACTGGGCCACCACTGCTCAAAAAGTACGCACGCTTGCGCTTGCTTGTTAAATAGAACGCACGTGAATTGAAGGAAATGGACTTGGAAATAAATAAGACCCGCGTTGTGGATAGTCCTTGTAAGTCTGTAAGAGATTGTACTGTTACCGTGTTAGCTGAATGCGAAAGAACTGACCTTGATACTAAAAATACATTCTTAGCAGAAAAAATATAATTGCTTGTCTACTTGACAACATATTACAATGTACGAAATACAAGTTATTGTATAAATACAGCAGATTTTTTGTCAAAAGCAAATCCATAGCATTTCATTGAAGTGCACTCCAATGATTTCCCAGCTCGTTATATTGAAATGTCAACAATAACAATTATTTAGTATGAGGCCATTATAACGGTTGAAATAGAAGGTTTACGCAATATTTACAGAATAAACAATTTCATTTCATTTCAACAAAATGAACCGTGAGTGTAACAAAACATTGTATTTTATTGTAGAGGTTTTCAAATTAAACCCTAATACTATACTACATGAGTATAGTTATTCGAGACGGTTCATCCCTTATTCCTAAAATGTTGCAGTTGTTCTCATTATAAATGATCGCCTTATGTTGCCAATTTGCCATTATTAGTCAAGGAAGATAGGTACTGAAATGAAATGAAATGAAATCAGCAATACTAACATTAGGTACATCATTCTTTATGTCTCTTACAATTTCTATAAAATGTTCTAGTGTTGCTGGGGTTCACCATAGCTGTTTCCCTTATATGACGTTTCTATGGTTAGTGTTCCGAGGGTATTGCGTCGTCACAAGTGAGTCTTCTGTTGTTCATAATCTGTGGCATAGTGATTATTTGGCCGCAACCCTCCGCTGCTACTCTACATTTAATTCCCAATACTGGCGGTGGGTACTTTTGATCTCCGTCACCAGATGACAATCAAAATATGAGCTGTGCGGTTGAATTGTCCAAATGCAGCGGAAGTTAGGGTTGCTTCAGTTTTTTTACTATTATCACGAACTTTAAAATAATAACGGCCTGACCCATTTCTTTTTAAATACGAAAGTGTTGTATATGTATATAGTATGATCTCTCCTTCTTGATTTGCCAAATAAGATCATTGCCGATTTTGGTAAATTCTTAAGGGTTTCACGGATTTTCTGAGGGTTTCAATTAGTTTAAACAATACTTACTACGTTAATTTCCATCATAAATTAGAATGCTTTTAATTTAGACGAATCGTACGTAATACAAAAGCTTAGTTAACACCGCAAAAACTGCTTACCAATCGCTTGCATCTCACTAAAATTCATGAAACGTAAACCTCGAAATTCCTATATCGAGGCAACCCTACACAGATACCGGCCAATTATCGTCCCGGGCTTTTCATCGCGCGACTATCGCGAATTTATTTCGCGCGGAAACGATTGCCCGACTCGATTCAACGCGATTCCATGCGATTCGATGCGATCCGCCCGAATTTCGGACGAGCGCGTAATCGTCTGAAGAGCTACTATTGTGAACGAGTTTATTATATTTCGCGTACGTTTGTTTTAGTTGGACGTAATTGGTTGGCAGCTGAGTGCGATGGAGTGGAATGATAGTGCTTGTGTGGCAGATAATGCATTTTTGAATTAGGTGAATAAGCTCGATATCGATTAACATACAGCCGTCACAGGCTCTTCAATAATTGGGAGCATAATGCTATAATATCTTGATTAATTATTTAAAAAGTGCATCTACTTTTACTATGTAAGTAACTTTACTACGGGAGTGGGACCTGCTATGAATCTTGCTCATTGGCACTGGCATGAGATATTCTCTTAAAGTTGAAGCCAATTAAAGATGAGAAGATTTAAGAATCATTTTTACCGAGCAGGTTAATGACCATCTCAAAGAACAGCCATTGTAGGGTTAAGTTGAGTCTATAGCCAAAACAATAATCATAAAGTCACCAACCGTCCGTTAGTTTCATCATATATCTTATTTATGTTCGCAATAATGTCCCAGACGTCTTCGTTCATTCGTTCATTCCCTTCACTGAAGCACGTGCGAGTTCAAAGGGCACCTCTCGATGGAAAGTCATAGAATCATAGATAATATGGAAATGAGAGAAAATCGTCTCATAAAGCATCATCAGGCATTATAGTAATTAGTCTTTTCTCTTTGGTGACACATCTATGCTTTTAAATTGAAATAGCATGTCTCTTGCATGTCTGCTTTGTACGTTTTCAAAGCTATAAACATCTTATAGATTATGTTAATAAGGTAGAGAGTATACATACAGCTTAATCATTAGAAAATAAAAGTAGTTTTAAAAGCACGATCTTTCTTCGACTCCTAATGATCACAATAATAAAAACAAAAACCCGCAGGGCAGCATGTGGCGAGCTGTTGGGCAGTAGCGACCCCACGGACCCTATCTCCCGGGAGAAGTCCTGTTCCTCACCTCTGGCTTGCCTTTATTGGCCGGCTGGAGTGAACACTGACGAGGAACAGAGCTCCCACCTCATTCTTGCCTTTATTGGCCGGCTTGAGTGGAGATTCGCAAGAGCAAACGTGCTCGGAGGAAGGAAGTATTCCAGTAAGATGCTGGTAGGGATCTTGACCGTACTTCCGGGATTGTCCTGATAGCCGTGGAATACCGCTCCACTCCTCATAAGCACCTCAGGACATGTTGCCCCCCTTGTCGTTACGACACTTTGTGCTATCGACCGTTTTCGGGGGCCCATTATTGAGTGTGCAAGTCACCCCCTGCCATTTTACCTGTGTTTGTTATATAAAATATTGGTCAGGCAGGGGCCATAGTCTTTCCATAGTTCTAAATAACCAGTTCACTTAGCCATCCAAACCCATAAACCAATATCTTTGTTTTCATATCCAGCAATAGTCCTGCACTAACCGGGGGTTGTCCTTGGGTGCACTAGCATAGTGCGAACAGGGATAATCGTCGGTTAGTGCCTCATTTCATTAAACACGTCTAACGGGCCTCTGTGAGTTGGCTTCGGCCCCTCTTACGCCTTCCAAAGGTCCGGGACCCTAGGGTCCCGAGAAATGTCAAAGACGTAAAATAACAATAATAATATAATAAACCACTAAAATGATGAACGTTGGATTTCAAATCTTCTTAAACACCTTAACATACTGGCCAACTACACTCTATTCAGTCACCCAACTTTCTTCCAATTACACACAGAAAACCTTTCCCTGCCAGAGATCTACCAAAGTGTCACACCAATCAAGACTGTACCTCTGACCTATCACGCGACAATCACCTCTAAATCATACCTAAAGTGAGCAAACAATAGGCGAAAATACACCACAGATCATACGATAATGAACACATGGATTCTTTTAATGTGCTATTGTGAACTACTGTAGCTTCCTAATGGTTCTAATAGCACTAACTTGAGAGTTGAGACTGGAGCTATCACTAGTAACTTAAGTAGCGCAAGTAGTGGGTACACCGCGGTGCGCGTCGCGTGACGAAACAATCACACAAACCGAATTGAGGATGACCCGGAAACCTCCGCGACACGACTGCTCCGCTGAGCAAGTTATAAGAGGCATTCGTTTTAGCGGAAAAAAATGAGAGAATGGATAACTTGACACTAAATTATATGCAACCAGGAATTCACCAATTTGTATAAGAGTTTGTCTATCTTCACGATAGTGAGAAGCAGCTGAATTCAATGGTCTAATTTCTGAAAGGGTTTTTAATGGAGATCATCATCATCATCATCATCAGCCTATTAATGTTCCCACTGCTGGGACACAGGCCTCCTCTATGTGAGAGGGAGTGGAGTTAATGGAGATACCTTGTTATAATTAGTCTATTCACTAGTTACGTTTCTTCTGATACGCACACAATTTGCTGACAAGAACAAGATAGACCCTGTCAAATAAGGTACTCACTGTGACTAAAATCACCACCACTGCCTTCCAACGAAATCTGGGTTCACTTTTATCACCACAGCTCAGTTTCATTACATCTCCTTCTTCACGACACCTCGCTGCAAGCTTGCACCTCGCGCCATTCTCTCTGTCGTCGTGTAGTATGCGCGCACGCACTCGTGGGAACACTTTCACTGCGCCACGCGAACCGCGATGAGCTGCTTTTTGTCAGATTGACCTGCTTTGTGAAACTGAGCCAGTTAGTGTTCCTGGATGCCTTTGTTTTGAAACCTATACCGGTTTTTGTTGTTTCGATGTTTATATACGGTTCGAGAGATTGAGAGCAAACCTTGGGTTCATAGGCAAGAGGAAATTATAGGAAAAGTTACTAACATGACTATGGAATCAAGATTATTTTGGAAAAGTTTTACGTTATTAAAAACTTGAAGCATCATTAAAAAAGTAAGGTTTTAGATCTCATCGTTAGACTCAATCTGATATTCTACAAGTTATTTATTCATATCAGAGCGAAATGCTTAAAAATTTTACGCGAAAATGTATAAAAACCGGCTCGAAACCGCTCTGCTACTTTATATTTGCTTCCTAGACTCGTTATATATAACTGTACAGGCAGTAAACAGTGCAAAAACGCCAATTTTAGCCGCTAATCACTGGTTGGTATACGTAGACCACTGGATATACGGAGTTTTGCAAATTGCTATTTTAAAAATACCAAAATCTTGCATTTGAGACAATTTTGTAAGGTCATCGACATCTATGAAACATACGTGGTCCAATCAACTGTCACAATATTGTTTAGAGAAAAAATTACGAGTACTTAGTTTGAAATGTGAAGCGTCATTATCGTAAGTTGAAAACGGAACGTAATTTTCTTTTGTTTGGAACAGCAGGTCAAAATACCCATAATTTGGAATTACAGAAGATGAAATTATCTTTATGAGGATGGTGAAATATTGCCTTATTGTCTCGGTCAGTTAAGTAATTAAGTTTCGCTGTTATAAAAGTAACATCAGAACGGCTAAAAACAGTCCGCGTTGTTTTATGGCCGAGACAGATGCTACATCTAAATGGCTTTCTTAGAAGTTAACCTCGTTTTTCAAAACTCTTATCTCATTACTCTGTTACTAAAGAAAATATGACTGCTAGATTTAGAATAAACTACGACTAAGTAAATATTAAAGTTATACTGTATGTTTTTTGATCGTCCCACATCTTGTAATAACATCTTCAAATAAATATGGCAAAGTTCTTTCCTAGGAGTTATGAAGGTACTTTAATATAAAAAAGTCCAACAAAAATAAGTATTACTACTATGATAAAAAAGGTCAATAAAAAGTACTTATGTTAATTATTCCGCATCATCAACAAGATAATCTACAGGCTATCTGCAAACTGGCTACTAGTCGTCCAACTAGTCGGCCGACCGGTCGGACAACTCACCAGGTTAACGAACCCTGCTAAATGTCATGAGAAGATCGCAGTGGTACGTTCTAATGGCTCCCGATAGTAAAGCTGTGTTTATTGACGCTAACCAATCGATTTAAGTCGAATGTTTTGTCTTGATTGGTGATGTACCGTTTTGAATTGAAGACATGTCAGATTTGTTCTGCCTTCAACTTGACCTCAAAGTTGTTGTCAAGTGTCTAGGCATAAGCATAAATGTATAATATTATCCACCTTCACGTGTTAAGTCTTTTTTTTTTTTTTTTTGGGTGGGAAATCATCAAATGGCTTCTCTCGCTCTGGGCGGAGCGGAAGGGCGTGTCAGACTTTTACTGACTAAAACCCACCCGTGTTCCTTCCCTTGCCTAGACCGGGGCCACGGTTTCCCCTAAGGACTTATCCGCAACCCCAGACGTGTTAAGTCTGGAAATTAATTGTTAAACAAATTGACACCCTACTTTTGACATGGTAAAGCCATTTCATGCAACTGTAAAAAAATTACAGTTGTGATTTGAAAATACAGACAATTTTTAAGTCGGTAGTCAATTTGCTTTACAATTAATTTCCCTGACTGCACTTAAGAAGAAACTACACCCAAATTAATAATGTCCGTTTCAACCGCTCGGCCAACTCATAAAATTTGATGAAACTTTGCCAGGAATTAGTGGTAATTTGTTACTATACACACCTCTTTTCCTGAATTTGTTGCAAAAAAAAACTAAGACGCTATGACCAAAAATAGTTGGCCGCTAGAACCGCCACTTGCCGTAGTCATCGCCTGTGATTACACAGTAACTAAACAATGTAGATAGGCGAACGATGCATCAAAAGAAAGGTCTTTATTTGTTGTATTTGTTGCAAAAATAAAAAATATCAAAACGTAAAATAACAAAAAGTTATGCTATATTTAGTTTCCAGGTTAAGGATATGTAGGTATCTCACCATAAATATCTAATTAATAGGGGCTAATGTGTTTGGATAATTAGTTGCTAATTTGTTGCAGCGAATAAACAAGAAAAATACTAGAAAATAAGTTCAATAATTTGTTAAGAGTCGATTTTAGTTGGCCGCTCGGACGGCAATATGCCTAACATACAAGGGCGTTTATTTCGTTATTAAAAATAGGTTCAAGCTTAGTTAAAGTACTAATCGACAGGTAACGTAACCTAGTTTGGATAAATGTGGCGAAAATAACGGTGAAATTCAAATTTTAGGAGATATTCACTGAAATATAGTAGTATGAAACTGTATTAGAGTAGGGTGACCATGAATTTTCACAATGAAGTGTGTCTGAATCGTATTGGAATGTTCGATAGTCATCTCATATCTTAATGTTTTAGGGCAAGTGCTTACACTTTAAGGCATCTTATAGCATACTTTATAAAAGTCAAAGTCACAAATCGATTACTTTATTTAAAATCAACACAAAGGCAGATCTCTGTAAACCTAGTGTGAATTAAAGTGTAAGCACTCTCCCTAAAACATTAAGATATGATTATCGATCATTCCAATATTCCAATAGTCACAATTTAGTCACACTTCATTGTGAAAATTCATGGTCATCCTACTCTAATACAGTTTCTTACTACTATATTTCAGTGAATACCTCCTGAAATATGAATTTCACCGTTATTTTCGCCACATTTATCCAAACTAGGTTACGTTACCTGTCGATTAGTACTTTAACTAAGCTTGAACCTATTTTTAATAACGAAATAAATGCCATTGTATTTTATGCATATTGCCGTCCGAGCGGCCAACTAAAATCGACTCTTTAACAAATTATTGAACTTATTTTCTATTATTTTTCTTGTTTATTCGCTGCAACAAATTAGCAACTAATTGTCCATACACATTAGCCCCTATTAATTTGATATTTATGCTGAGATACCTATCTATCCTTAACCTGGAAACTAAATATAGCATAACTTTTTGTTATTTTACGTTTTGATATGTTTTATTTTTGCAACAAATACAACAAATTAAGACCTTTCTTTTGATGCATCGTTCGCCTATCTACATTGTTTAGTTACTGTGTAATCACAGGCGATGACTACGGCAAGTGGCGGTTCTAGCGGCCAACTATTTTTGGTCATAGCGTCTTAGTTTTTTTTTGCAACAAATTCAGGAAAAGAGGTGTGTATAGTAACAAATTACCACTAATTCCTGGCAAAGTTTCATCAAATTTTATGAGTTGGCCGAGCGGTTGAAACGGACATAATTAATAATCTTGCTTCAGAAACAGCGCAGAGCAGGTGGTGGTACTATGATAATGGCGGTCACTTAAGAGTTTTAGGTCGTAGGTTTGACTCCAAACAGGCGCTTCACGTTGTGTAAATTATTTCATTACCACTCTTAAAAAGGTGGAGGAAAACATCGTGAGGAAACCGATATGCCCTAGAACCAAAAATTCTTAGACATGTGACATCTACCAACCCGCACTGGACCCGCGTGGTGGATTACGGTCCACTCCCTCTCACCGAGAGGAGGCCTGAATCCCAGTTATGGTTATGCTTCAGAAGCTAATTAATTCGCCTGTCATAAGTGACAATGATAACCCCTTTTGCAAAGTGTTATTTATCGACTAGCGCTAACTAGTGTGGTTTTAATTAACACCTATTATCATGCCATTCTTTCATAGAAAGAAAGGAAGCCACCAAGGGCTGCGATTCATATACAAAATGATTTTTTAATTATTTTATTTTGAATAGAAAAAGGAAAGGGATGCCCTGGCCCTGTAATCGGGCAACACAGGCTGATTTTTTATATAATACTTCCGGGAAGTATTATAAGTAATAGTAGTGTAACAGTTTCCTAGACAGTTCTGACTGAACAAGATCGTTAAAACCTAACAAAATGCCAATTAAAATATTAGCATGAAAGAAGTTTTACAAAATGCATTTCAAGTTCTACTTAATCCTAAAGCGTGAAGAATGCTGTAAATTTACTCCAGCATTAAAGTGCTTCATTAAAAAACCTGAATTCTAAATGATGTGCAGAGTTTTCACGAAAAAAGAGTCGTTTTGCTATCATGTCCGTTTTTAAACAGAGGAAAACAAGTGAAAACGGACAGCTGCTATTTATAAAATCTGCTAAACGTTCCCCAGATGGGGAAAAATACCACAAAAAGATGGAGTACAGAAGATTTACTTCATTCCAACCACACAGAGGCAACAGACGTGTACTTATTCTAAGATGCAATCTTAGCACTGAAGTTGATGGTCCACATAATATATCTTGTAGAGCCAACACAGGCAGACTGACTTTTGATAGTTTTTCTTATTGTAGGAAGTTTTTCTTATGTCAAATGTATTGTAGGAAAGTAAACAGTAGCTGATGCTACATAAATTATAGCAACATGATATCTATGAATTTATTCGATATGATGCTTTTCTAACTGTGATCCGTTTACGGCTTTTAAGGAATAAGGTCCTTTATATTTGACAACTGTCTACGTGAACTGCGGCTTAGATGTGTCTCCGGCTAGTTATGTGAAGTTTACCTTCTGGCCCATTTGTACTCGGTGTAATTCCAGGGGACCCGTAAATAAGAGTTGCGCAGATGTTGTGATTTAGCGAGCGACGCCAAAGCACAGGTCTAAACTTTACGCGTCATCAAACGATGGGCATTTTATGCAAAAAATATGTTTATCTTTCTATGAAGTGCGTTTTACGTGTTTTTCTTTATTTTATAGATCGTTTTTCTTATTTTTATGCCCTTAACTTACGTAAATAAGCGTATACAGCAATAAAAGTCTGTTTAATTGCTCTCTAACATTATGTAGTAAAGTTCCTCCTTTAAGGACTTTTTAGTATAAAGCTAATTCTTTATGCCATAAAGCTGTATGCCAAAACGCCCCATCACGCGACCACTGCCCGCAACTACAGTCTACTGACCAGATTCACAAAACTCTAAACATTTGGCAACATGTACTTATTTGGCGCCCAACATGGTACAATGTTTGTGTATTTGGCGCCCAACGCGGGACTTGTTCACTTGCTAATATTCCCAAAATAAAGGCTCTCACCGACCGTATCGGCCGGGATCTGCAGCTACAAACTTGTGTGAACAGTATTAGAGAACATAATAGTAGTTCTCAGCTATTTTGTTAGCACTTCCAGCATTGTTCCGTGATGTTTATTGTGTAGTTCCACAGTTTGTTGAATGTTATAGTTCGTTATAGCTTTGATAATCTTTATTGTGTACAAAACAAATAACCAGAATTTATATATAAATGTTTTGAAGATGAAAAATATCAGATATTAGATATTAACCTCAAATGAACAAAGGTATTCACCTAATTTAGTCTGAATAGATACAGATTTATTAGTGGATATGGACCCTGTTTGTATTGATAACTTAATATGAATGTGCTAATATTGCTTTATTAACCTCAGTGCTCAGTCTAACGATGTAATCTATAACATTTTCAAATTCTTCAATGGATCTACTGGATTGGCTACATCTGCATCATCATAATTATCGCTTTTGACCACTGACTTTCCCACTTCATTATACTCCTGTAACCTTCTCACCCCTTCTCCCTTCGCATTTGCAAAAGCAATTGAAAGCTGCTATTAAGTGGTATTTTCTATAACCGGCTCGGAGTGGCTGTGACATTTCCATTAAATTTTGTCGACTACCCTCTGCATTATCTCGCCCATCAGCCTTTGTGCAGCATTCAATTCTTATTTGTACTTCGCTTAATGACTCACTCCCATTGTCAGATGAGTTAAGATGAAGGGTGGAATTTGGTGATTGTGTAATCTTGCTCCTACCTATATTTAGGGGCGTTTGATCATAATTTGGGAAGATTTGTATAGACCCCAAGTAAGGAGTTATTCACCAGTATCTTCACATCCCACAGATCTATTATTAGAACTGCAATTTCGATCATTCGGTGACAAGTCAGATTCTATTTTAAAACGAATGACATCAGACTTTTAAAATCCAGCTGGGTTTTACTGCCCATTAACGCGCATATTTTTTCATGTTCTTAAACATTCAAATGGTTCACGCTAAGTAATTATGGCGCGTCATTAAAATGCACTTCATTACTGAATGCAAGCTTGAATTGAATCTATTAATTACTTAAACATTTACTTTTTGTTTCTGTATGCCTTTCTGTAGAGGAAAGGTACCTACTCGTTAATTCTAAGAACTGGTGACTTGTGTCTATAAAAAATACTTGAACAGTTGAGGTTGAGCTCACGTCCTTCTATTCAAGGCATGCAGAATATCAATGTTAGCTTATTGCACATTCATCATCCTGTTTCTGAGATGATCGCAGGCTCGTGAGGTTGTTAATTACAACAAATAATGATTTCAGCAAGAGTATTTTTCGTCCGCTAGAAAACTTTTATATTTATTGATAGACAGGTATTTACACACTATTGTTTTGTCGAGAAATCAAACAATATCCAAAAGGTCAACTTGCAATAACACGCATATTTAGAGTTCTATACAATTTTCAAACTGATAGGTAGGTACTTATTTCCCTTGTTTCCAAATGATCATGAAAACAATGAGCCAAAATATCAAAGTAACATACTCTAAGGCAATAAATATCATCTTCCATTATGTGTGTTAATTAAGATAATGGATTCAGACGTCAGGCGGGATTCCCAGACATCAATTTCTGTGAATGCTGATTGAATATTGATATCAGTATTAAATACCTCACCAAGAAATTTATAGGACTAGGCTGTTAGACCTTAGCCATAGTAATGAATAATAAATAAAACCACTTTTCACGTCAAAATATAGTATTATTTTATAACCAGATGAGTTCGTTGTTTCCTATTTGACTATTCTGAGAAGGAAGACCGAAACAAATTCAGAGAAACTTTAGAAACGCTAGAGGTTTATGAAATCCCTTTTGCCTTAGGTAACTTAGTGTTGAATCCCCTTACCTCGTAATGATTGTATTAATTTAAAAAAGTAATCTCATGCCGGAGGAGCCTGAGCATGATGACAGCGTGGAGTCAGAGGAACTGTGCTTAGCTTGGATCTTTTTGCAACTATTTAGTACAATTTCAAGTTTAAATTACCTTTCACAGAACAACAACTGATATTCTAGTGTCCGTGCGGATTGAGGAGCAAGACTCATAATTAAACGGGGGTACTACCAATATTTAGTAGTAAATTAGCCGATTTTGTAGGCCCGATCCTGGATTTTGTAGTAAAACCCTTTAGAAGTTACATGACTTTAAAGGTGGCTCCTCAATTCGCACATGCGGATTGAGGAGCCACCTCAGAACTCGAAAACTAGACGACGGATGAAAATGAAAATTTGGTAGGATTTAGTAGTACTTATGCGTAATCTCTACAAAAAAAATGGGGTTTGTACGACTGGATTTGAGAGAGCTACAATGCTTTGATTTTTCGTAAAAAAACGTAAATTTCACCGCGCTGTTTCTCGGAAAGTTATTAATCAATTACAACATATTTTCAGTATGATTTAGTAGTAAATTAGTTTTAATTTGTAGTATAAAAATAAAAAGGAAAAGCTATATAGTTTCGGTAATACAACACATTTAATGTGGCTCCTCACACCGCACGGTCTAGAGAAAATATATGTACGTAGCTACTAAAGTAGCTGATCAAATCGGATAAAAATAGCATCAATATTTAGTAGAAATTTCTACTAAATATTGGCGTACTCCAACATCCTGCGCATTCAGTATTTCAAAAGATATTAATAAAATAAACATTCCTTAACAAATTAGTGAATAGGGTGACCATAAATAATTCAAACAAGACCATTGTTAGAAAAAAATAGTTTTATTTGCTTAAAAATCATCCTACGAGTACGATTACCTACGTGTTACTTATGTAATTGCAGTTTTAAATTTTATGAGATACTAGCTGCGCTCCGCGGTTTCACCCTCATAAGTCTGGATCCCGTAGAAATATCGGGATAAAAAGTATTCTATGTCCTTACCTAGGTCATTGACTACCCATGTGTCAAATTTCATCTAAATCCGTTCAGCCGTTTTAGCGTAACAAATAAACCAATAGAAAAACCAACTCACTTTCGCAATTATAATATTATTATTATAGTTAGTATAGTTATGTTATTTACTACGAGTATGTATCTACAACAAAAGTCAGTTTAACAAATGAATTAAAATTCAGTCACCGGTGATGAATTTAATAATACTTATTTTGTACAAACTTATGTTTAGGTACGTTAGTACAATAATACCTCGATGTGTTTAGTTTGATTATTTAAACGATATTTTAGTTCCTGATGTACCGATAGATGGCGTTGTAAATTTAGCACTCTCCGGTGAATCGCGGTGATAGGGATCTCCGTAGAAACGTGTCCTCTTTGTGTATAGTAAAATAAATTGTCTTCGTCAAAGTAAACATTAGTTTTTATTCATACGTTATGATTTTAAATTCATTGTTGTTTCGCTGTTATTTTTGACAACATTGTTGCTATAGTAACGTAAAGAATGTAATAGACAAACAGCTTAGAAAAAAAAATCGAATGTCAATAGTGTCAGTCATCTTCACGTCTGTGGCCGCATTCCGAATTACGAGCTCTGAAAGTGGGCAAAGGTCGCAAATAGATGCCAAATATTTCCCTGTTATGATTACCCTGTTTTGACAATATTACTGTTTCGAAATAAGAAATGTGGGTTACTAGCGAACTAGAATATTAATTATGAAGTGCAATAATAATTTTGTGTTCCGATTTAGATAACACGATTATGACAGCTAAGAGCTGTCAATTTGAACCGAAACGCTCTTGAACGCGCTTACAGTGCCGGCTTAACGTCCAAACTTATACTATATCATATTTGTTTGTTACTAGAAGTACAATTTAGAAAATCCCACTAATAGATACTACGCAACTGCAACGTGTCGCCGCGACACGACTGGTTTTTATGTATTTCTATGAAAGCGATGTGTCGCTAACTACGAAAGGTTTTTTCGCGGCGACACATTGCCTGCAGTTGCCGCCTGCGGTCGGCTACGGATTGGTAACTTTAGTTTAAAGATAGGATTCGACTCAAAACAAAACAGCACAACTGTCATTTTTGATCACCGTGAGGTGATATTAATTTAGGGCATGCGTTATCGCAAGATGGCGCATGTCATGACGTCATCTATGACGATTCACGGGATATTCTTATTGCGCACACATTAATTTGGACGGGTGTAAGCACGCTAAAATGGATTACAGCGTAATTCGGAATGCAGTCTGGGGTAGAGTGCTCGCAAGATAAGTCTGCGCGTGGATGAAATTGGAACTAATAAGTATGCCGCCGTCTTGTCGTATAAAAGAAAAAATACGTGTACGTTATTTTTGCATAATCTACATTCCGGACAAAAAACATTTTTTGTCATCATCCCTATTCAAGTGCTTTTCGAAGCAGGGAGGGGTATTCGTAAGTAATGAATGGTCATTCATCCACGGACCAACCTCAGAAAGCGTAACTTAACCTTCGGTCGCCCCGTGCGGCTGTTATTAATTAGCCACGAACCATACCATACATGAAATGCATTCATCCATTATAATTAAAATAAAATCATTTATGGTTTACTATAGGGCATCTTTAATTAAGAAATAAGGCAGGGGCTGGCTAGCAAAAGTACCAAACAATTGATATTATAAGAGTACAGGTACCTGTGTATACAGCACGTCTTTCAATTAAGTGTATAAGTATGTAATATTGTTAGCATTATTAATTAATAAGTAGCAAAATGGTAAGGTACTTTCTAGCTATTACATGACTAGACTGGATGCGACCACGTAAGAGCCAAGCATCTTCACTAATCCCGTAATCAGGTACATCTCCACATTTTGCCTTTAAACTATTGGATAATTATACCGTTGTGTTAATGCTCGCTGCAGGAAGACCTTTCCAGCTTCATTTAGTATTTCCCAAATATATTGTTTCTAATGTGACAGCTCGCAAATTCAAACGAAAGGTAATAAAATCCACGAGATAGCCGGAGCCAACAAGAAAAACTATAACCGGAGTCCAGAGTGCTAATACCTAAACAGTCGCAGATTAGTAAGAAACGAAGCGCAGTCACACATGATACGAACGATCGACAGACATTTTTCCCCGTCATTTAATATTTATTTGAAACCGTATTTGAAAACATTAGTGTAAATGATGGTTTTACAGAACAACCGTTATTTTGGGGCCGTTAAGGTCAGTATAATACATTTTTAAGCCCAGCATCAGATTAGCACCACCTTACCTCATCGACACGCTGCCATCCAGGTAGTATCTACTTATACTTTTATGAATGAAGTTTCTGGGTGATGCTGATTCGGTTCCAAGCTGAAATGCTGCAAGCTTTATTTGACGACACCGCATACCGATATAATCCCTAGATTAACTGTTAGAAGGAGGGGGGAGAGAAGTAGTGAACTCATGATCGGTTACTGTGTAGCTTGTGATGACGTCGTTTCCCTAATGATGCTCAAAGTGGCAGTGAATTAAAAGTATCTAAAAAAAAAAACTTTAATTAGGTATTGCTAAAACAGACATGTTTGGTACAGTATAACTCCGAACGGACAAGGATTTGGAATTAGGCGCCATAGTAACTTCGATTCAGTTAAAATAGAGCTATGAGGAGCTATCCAACGATGTATGACACATGGTTATTGGAGGTGGGTACCAAAATAAGCATCATCCTTTGAAGTTCAACGTTATAAGGGAGAAAGTGTTTTTCAACTACATACTTACAATGTTATGTTTGTTCTTGGGCACTTGGCCGGTTTTTGTATCTCATTATACGCTGCGCTCGGTTTGCGTTGTATGTTCTGTCATTGCGTCATGTTTACTGGGCATTCTGTATCACATCTGTCATCCTCCGTAGAGGTAGACATATTATGCTATCGCGGACTTTTCTTTTGATCTTTTTAAAATGTACAATCCTGTAACACTAACTTTATATTTTAATATCGTATAAAATAAAACCTTTAACCCTAAACCTAGGTAAGGACATAGAATACTTTTTATCCCGATATTCCCACGGGATCCAGACTTATGAGGGTGAAACCGCGGAGCGCAGCTAGTATCTCATAAAATTTAAAACTGCAATTACATAAGTAACACGTAGGTAATCGTACTCGTAGGATGATTTTTAAGCAAATAAAACTATTTATTTCAAACAATGGTCTTGTTTGAATTATTTATGGTCACCCTATTCACTAATTTGTTAAGGAATGTTTATTTTATTAATATCTTTTGAAATACTGAATGCGCAGGATGTTGGAGTACGCCAATATTTAGTAGAAATTTCTACTAAATATTGATGCTATTTTTATCCGATTTGATCAGCTACTTTAGTAGCTACGTACATATATTTTCTCTAGACCGTGCGGTGTGAGGAGCCACATTAAATGTGTTGTATTACCGAAACTATATAGCTTTTCCTTTTTATTTTTATACTACAAATTAAAACTAATTTACTACTAAATCATACTGAAAATATGTTGTAATTGATTAATAACTTTCCGAGAAACAGCGCGGTGAAATTTACGTTTTTTTACGAAAAATCAAAGCATTGTAGCTCTCTCAAATCCAGTCGTACAAACCCCATTTTTTTTGTAGAGATTACGCATAAGTACTACTAAATCCTACCAAATTTTCATTTTCATCCGTCGTCTAGTTTTCGAGTTCTGAGGTGGCTCCTCAATCCGCATGTGCGAATTGAGGAGCCACCTTTAAAGTCATGTAACTTCTAAAGGGTTTTACTACAAATTCCAGGATCGGGCCTACAAAATCGGCTAATTTACTACTAAATATTGGTAGTACCCGCGTTTAATTATGAGTCTGGCTCCTCAATCCGCACGGACACATATTCTACGTTCAATTGACTGCCATAAAATATTACCATTAATATTCATATTGGTCCTTCCGCTCTTTCATGAAACCCTAATTTCATAATATCCTAACCATACTCAATAAAAACAGCAATAATAATAATTCAAAATAGAATCTGTTGAAAACTGCGATTAAATTCCGGATTATTTACGTAATATACTTACAGCCAATTTATTCATGTTAGTACAAACTTGGTTTTGCGTTTCGTAAAATGAAGGTTTTAATGTTTTTGTATGAAAAATGTTAGTTAAAAGGTTGTGAGGACGGTAAAATCGTGTTTGCGGGTGTGTAAACCTGCTGATTTGTCATTATGGCGGTGCCAGCCGGTGCCTTGCGCGCGCGCAGCGTGTCTAGCGTGTTGCTGTCTCGCTCGCACGCACCACGTGACACAACATCGGCGCACAACCTTGATCGACGAACGTATGAACTTTTTATGTGTCTACTAAGTTCTGTCTTCAACGTTTTGCGAGGATTCCCAGAAATGAATTATTGAGAGGTTGTGTGATGGAAACGTTTTCAATTACGTCCTTATGTTGTTGATTTTTTCGTAGAAGTATTTCAAAAGCTTATTTTGCTTAATTCAATAGAATATGTCACGCACGTGTCGAAGTAATTTAAGATAAAATGCCAATATCAGTGTCTTATTTTTCTTTTTGTCTCAAGGGTTGGAAAATAACAGAACCTACCTTATTGCTACTTGTGTCATAAATTACGGTCCATCTGTTACGCAAGATCGTAAAACGCACATCGTTGAAATGTTATTTCTTCTCGAACTAGATAGAGGCACAGATGAGAGTAAAGTACTCATGTGATAAAGGTCACCCGTCAAGTACAGTAGTTTCGATCGGGGTATTTATATATTATATCATTAGCCGTTGTTACCCGCGATTTCGTCCGCGTGTAATTCTATACATCAACTTTATTTATTTGTATAGCTGCCAGTGAAACTCTCGTGAAAATCAGTCCAGGCCGTTTCGGAGATTAGCCGGAACAAACAGACAGAAATAATTAAAATTGTGTTTTTTTTATATGGATCGTATATACTTTCATATGCATTTAGTAAATAAAAAGCTGTTATTTTAACATTACAAACATACACTTCAATTTTATTTATTTGTTTATATAAGCAGTTGCTATGTATCTATGTGGGCAGTTTGGTGATCGAAGCAATAATTCATGATGTTATTTTGGATCAGTCTCTTCGGAAAAGTGTTCGTGGTCCTTCGGGCCACGACTAATTGATTGATTGATTAACCAAATTATTTTTCATTTCTCATGCTCGGAAAGTAGTGTTTCTTTGATCCGAGTAGCGGGTAGCGGGTGGAAGTCGCTGCTTCCCTCTCTAGGGCGGGAATGAATTAAAAAAGTAGATTTTTTGGTTAGGTAGTCGGCTACGAACACAGATATAAATCTAACTAGATATCGCAAGTCCCTCCATCTGTATGAAAACCAAGCGTGCCACTTTTTCACACAAAATTTACTTACCAATGAAAGAAAACATTTCCAGTGCCTCGGCCAACTTTTTCTATACAGTCTTTACAGCTCAATATGGCATACAAAGGCATTTTTCTAGATTTCGGTGGATTTCCGGTGCCGATAAATGATAAATGAAAATCTCAGATTACGATCATTGATCGTAATTTTACTCCGTTTTTTGACACTCGAAGTACATACAATTGCGTCATCTAGTTAGATAAATTATATCTGTGACTACGAAACTATTTAAAAAAATATCGAATAGAATAAAAATAAAAAGGCTGCGGTCTTGTGAGTGTATAAACAGCCAGTGTGAATTTAAAAAAAAACCTAATACGCGGGACGGCTCGCGGCGGTGACGCGGTGCATTCCAGATTTAAACATTTTCACAAATTGTTATATCTTCTCAGTTAATTTTAAATAGGTACTACTCACGTTATTAATATCAATAAATATTTTAGAAATACTATTCTTTACTTTCCATATTCGAAATGAAAAATAGAGTGTTTAACACGGGTGAAAGACATCAATTTCTACTATTTCGTTATTCACAAGTAAATCGATTTACTGTTGGGAATAACACCCCGGAATTCATTTTGAATCACGTTTTATTTCAAAGTAATTATATGTATCAAGAAAAGTTAAAGTAAAAATGGTTTATTTCAACATTTAAGTTGACAAGGAAACATCAAAGTATAACCAGTAACGACAGAATATCGAATTTCATCGTTCTCTGTAAACAACATTAAAGCGAACCATTCTCCCAAAAATTAGAAATCCAAATATTTCCTGAAGGACCAAATGACCGCCATTAATATAAAATTTAATAAACCTTAACTTGTTTCAAATGTCTATCGTCCCAAATGGCAATTAAACTAATGAAAACTTTTTTGTTTCAGGTACTTTACAGTCAAGTCCGAAGTTCTCCTCGCCATCGCCATGGAGTCAGGGGTAAAAAATTTACGAATTCTGCTCCAAAAGTACTACTGCGACAATCTGCATGAATAATAATTTTTGAATTATTTAAACCGAGCCCTGTCTTGGTGGATTAACTGGAAGTACCTTGATAATGACAGATCTACATAAATTTGCATTGAACGATACGATTTCTTTCGCATTATCCGTAAGGGAATAAAGTTCGGGTGTAGACCTCGGGTCAGGCGCCCGGGGGCCCGTTACCATTGGTAAATGTAGGAGAATATTGTTCTGAAATTATAAGTTATATCTTTGTTTACACAAATAATTAATTTATTTTAATATTAATTTATTCCGAAATTACTTATCTAGGTGTATGACGAATACCTAGAAATCTTTCACAGCACATTTCTCAGTACTTAATCGATATTATGAAAACTGTAGCTACAAAATTAATTTCTGAAATAAAAATTTGTTCACTATGAAATACAAAATTTATTACAGAACAATGATGATATTCTCGCAACATCGATGTAACTTCGCGGATCTCAATCATTGGAATGATGGCTCATCTCGTGTTTATTAATATTTATAACTGATACACGGGAACATTATAAATGGATTTTACCGATACACTCGAGACCAGTTTTATACAAGTCTATAAACTTGTGTTTATGAATGGAAATGTTTTTTTATAAAGTTTACCTACTCTGTCACTTTGCTACAGAGTCTTAACGTAAGAAATCAAATAACAAAAATACAGCATTATCGCTACTTACAAGATTTCCAATTAAAACTACCTCAAAATAGAACTTTTAATATCGTAATTGGCCGCGGCGAAAACATGTCGTTCAAATAAAGTCGGCTGAAGCGCTGAACACCGCTGTCGCTGTAGGTGTATAATAGTGTAAATATTCCGCGAACATGCAGCGGTGAGCGGATCCAGGGGATACAGTAGGTAAATATTTGATTTGTCCCACGCGCTGTGACGCTGCGCAGCTCAAACACGTGGTCCTAGCAGACGCGAGTGACAAGACTGACAAGTTATGAGCGGGGGGATAAATAGTGATTGCCGTGCTGTAATTGTGACACATAGGAATATAAATAATTTATGTAGCAAAAAGAAGAAATACAATGCATGTTACGTTACTATAAGATTACATTTATGATCAATATTTGTGAATAATGTGTATTGATAAATGCCCTCTTGCCCTTTTCTCAATATATTTGAGATCGTCGCATCATGTTTTCTTCGTCCATACTTCTTTGTAAAGTATCTTTTACAAATGAACGTTTAATAGAAGCGTATGATATCAGTACATTATAATCATAATCATAATCATTTTTATTTGTGTAACATAGGTAGTGAATACAGTTCTTAAATTTAAGTTATAGGTCGCTATGTTATGCCAAAAGGCGTACAAATATGGTTGCATGCGAAATAAAAACATTGTGGAATAATTTCTACAGTCAATGCATAAATAAACAATCATAAATTACAATTAGTCACAATATTCAATTAAAATTTGTTTCTTCAGTCAAATAAATAAATAAATAAGTCTACATTAATAAAATCAATCAGGACTGTTTTTAAGTTTATTATAGGTACAGTCAAGATCTAGTCAAGGTGAACACTTAAGACTTTGTACCGTTCTTATGTCATATTAATGTGTTTTTGACTGTACTCAGAGCAGACCAGGCATTAGGTCCGTATTTGTACAGTATTTTTTTACTTGTGCATAAAGTTTGAATAAATAAAATCATAAATAAAAATATCTGCTAGTGATTAGTTTAATTACTAAAGAACCTAATGATAGATGACCATGACATTACAAATCTAATTTGATATCCGTAAATCCCAATAATAAAATCATCGTGAGCGGGAGTTCTTCCAATAGACTACATAAAAAGTCTGCTATTCAGTAAAATACCTATATTTTTAATTAACTAATCGCCCCAACCCTTCACTTGCACCACACAACAAAATTCTTTCGTGAATTACGTTACCGTATCGCCCGTGGCTTGGGCCGGGTAAACGCACTAATTATCTGCCTAATGTGGAGGGCAGTCGCGGTCACCCTTTGAACTGACCCGACCCAAACATGTGTCCATCAAATACTAACTAATTCCTTATGTATTGAGCTACATTTCTGTTACTGTCGGCGAGTGATTAACTTGGTTTTGTTGGTACAGTTTAGAATGATTTTTATGCTAGTATGTGATAATGACTGACTTTTTATTCGTAGGTCTTATTGAAAGGACAATAAATCGAATTTCTTAAACTTCCTGGAGCTAACATTACCCGAAGGCAACCTATTCGCTTGAACTAGCTATTTTTTTTTTGGATATGTAAGTACGTCTAAAATAAACAAAAATAATAGCTAATTACTACTACATAAAATATCACGTGTACTCTCACTTTTATCTACTAACGGATTAAAACAAATCATGTATTTAATTAATGCCACATTCATACATTAATTTTGAAAAAAAAAACAACATAACTACCTAATTAATTAGTTTGATGAATTCAACAATTAATTACGGAAAATATATTCAATTTGATTACTATTTGACTACTTAATAATACAATTTATAACATACAGCTTTAATTCATGAATATAATATTGATGTAAAAACGAATTATGTTTTAAACCGCTAAAACTCATGACTTAGGAGTTAGGTCTATCTGCACAAATATACTAATGACTGGTCTGCTGGCCCGCGGTTGGTCCTTTGAGCCGAGCCGAGACCTTTTCTTGCGGCCAGATTTGTTTTACACGTTTTTTATGGCCCCATCAGCGTCAAGAGGATTTTGTTAAATAACCAACTTTGTAATGAGAGTTAGCGTTTCTGAAAGCGTTGAATTAGGGAAAATACTTCAATTTGACACTTACGCATTTTGGCAGTTTCATTGCTATTTTTGCGTGTCGAAATAAGGTTTAACGGATACAATAAATGAATACAGTGTTTGGCCATTTGAAGTGCTAAAATAATAATTGACGTAATACAAATGATTAGGTACTAATGAAGCATCGTTAGTGTTTAGCGGAAGATAAGAGTTTTTCTATCCGCTACAAAAGTATGTTTGTTCACAAAACTGAACATTTCCGCAGTGAACTTTTAATAAAGAAAAATATAATCAATGAACTCTTATCAATTTATTACACACAACCCTAATGTTAGTTTTTTTCATGCATTTATCAAGTTCCACCACACATTTCCACCTCAACCCTCACATACAACAATCTCCCAGAATAATGACATGATGAATAAAAGATACGATAGCTGACGTCACTCGCCATGACGCCCCGACGGGCTGCTGATTGATTTAATTTCCGTTCTCCCGTCTTTTGTGCTTCTTCCTTAATGCCTATAGACAACCACCGAGATGCTTTTAGAGCTGAAGATGTCTTCCTTACGATGTATCTTGTAATAGGTTTGAAGTGAAGGAAGGACTGGGGCGAGATTGTGATTGAATGAATTTTGGTCCTTAGTGAAGTACGGAAGGACCAATCTAAAAATGGATGCTTGAACATTAGATGAATGGAAATCTGTTAGGAAAGCCAACACTTACTTGTGCGGGAAAGCCTTATGAGTAGGTACTTTTGACCGAGAAGATCAGAAATATTTTATGATTTCTTGCGTCAAAATGTTGGCTTCATTACTGGCACCCAATATGGGGTGGTTCTGGTCTATTGATATAAATGTATTTATGTCCTGTTAGGCTGTTACACGTGGTATCATATAAAGAAATACAGAAGCGTAGCTAGCCTATCTTAATTTCATCCCAACGAACGAGAGACCGTAACCTGCCTTCATAATATCAATTTATCTAAACCCTCCACATTTATCACAAAACATTTTCATCACAATAACTCGTATGTGTAAGTATTGCAGAAGCGAATATTGTAATTTGTACGAATGTGTCGGCTGAATAGCTACCTCTCCTCAGACAGAAGGTTTTGTCGGATTACTGCTAAACATTCTGAGTATATTTTCATCTTTTCAGCACTTAGAAGCCCTAAGGTGTATGTTCTGTTGAGATTTTTGCTATTTCACGCGTCGGGTTCAAGGTCTAGTTCGTCCTAATCTGATCAATAAATTGCGTTTTTTAAATGAATTAAGCTGCTAGTTATTAACTCCAGTCTAGGTTCTCCCGCTTGTCTATCATGTTCTATATTTTGGTCTTCTGATTTTGATAAGGACCTTTATACTTGATAAATTGCCAGCGTTACACAAATAGGTCAATGACTTGATAATGACAATTTGTTTATACAGATTGACTATTTTATTTTAATCCAGATCATTTTGAAAAATCAATTCTCTGCGAAAAGCATCGTGAATTTAGAGTAGTCGCTACAAGTGCCTCTTACAATATTTCCTTTTTTGTTCTAAATTTATTCTCCTTCACGAACCTTTGATTCGTTTAAGAGATATTTGATTTATGAAAACATCATTATTTCACAAGTATGTTTAAGCTTCGAATTTATTTGTTGGCCCTTCTTAGTTCGAGAAGACTGAAGCGACTGTCGAACCGGACTTACGATATGAATTACTTCTATCGGAAAAATGGAAGTTGAAATCTGAGTCTGCACGATCACATTTCTCGGGTTCAGAGTAAAATCGTGAGATTTATGATAATATTGGCTGAAGAAATGAATAGCACTTCTTGGAAAAAAAGAATTGAAACATTTTCAACTGCTTGCTTTATTTTTGTTTTTAAGTCCTTTGGTACGCAAAGAACATTTTGATTACTTTTGATATCAAATTATTTTCTCCAATATTTTGCCTGAGGTAAGTAATAATTCCTGTGCGTAATGTAAAATGTTGAACGTACTTCTAGATACAATCACTAATAAAAAGAAGTTTTCAATTCTGACCATATTGAGTTTTAACTATTGTTTACAAATCCCTTCGAAGTTTTAGAATGTTGTCAGTGACCCGTGTGTGACGCCGGGAAGCTGGCCCGTGTGTGACGCCGGGAGCTGGCCCGATGACGGGCAGCAATTGGATTGATTGGACATCCGCTGGGGGACGGACACTTCACACGACTCTGTTGAGGAAATCTTCGACTGGCCGTTTCTCGTACTCTCCGGATTTTTTGACACCGAATGAGCCGGTTTTTCCAGTATTTTGTTTTTCTTCAAAGCTCTGCGTAGCTTGGCTTACCTGAGGTTATATTGCATTTTTGAATAGCCAGTATACCGTATGTAAATTTTGGTTTACCTGATTTGTGTATCGATCTTTAAGTTCGAAAGTTCGGTCTCGAAGGACCACAAGTTCATAGATTAAGTATTTGAATGCTTCCTTATTCCTGCCAAGATCAATTCTAAGATAAACTTTCTAGGAAAATACACTGACGAGCAATATTAAATAAAAAAGCCGCTTCCAAAGTGCCAAAAAAATCTAAATATCTCTTAAACCACACTAGTTCAACAGTTTTATTGGTGCTTTTTATGCGCCATTGATACACTTGAATGTTGCTTTTTACTTCAAGAAGCTCTTCTCATCTTGCATGGTTTCGGAAACATGTCATGGTAAGTTAGTAGATTTTTTATATTACTCGTCAGTGTATTTATTTCTTTTTAAAAGTACTGGCTTCATAGGTAAAGATTTCCGCAAACATCTCTTTTTTGGTTCTTAGTTGGAATGGAATATTTTACTGTCGTAAAATTGTATATTTTTACCTGAATGATGAATGTTATATTAATAATCAATTCAATCAGTTGAAGTGGTGGTATAGCAATAACTTCTTGATTTGAATAAGCGTTCGATTGATACTGCGGCAGTAACATAATATTTAGCATATGGCAACACCAATTTCTATAAATATCTATCATTAAGACACTCATCGCATGGAAAGTAGGTATAAGCCTCCATTAAACATATACTTACATACAAAATCACAGTAGGTGTAGAGGCCTTGAACCAAGATCTTCGATAACCTTCTCACCTTAGATATTTATCACTGGCAAGCGACCCCGCGGTTTACGCCTAACATTTCATATGGAAATTAACGTGCTTATAAATCATTCGAGTTGGCAGGTTTTTCATTTGGCGTCTTCACGTAATCATGTGTTATCAGCCGAGAATTATGAGTTCGGGATCATTTTCAACGTGACGTAAAGAAATTAAGAATATTTGGCGCCAGTCAGTCATGGGTGGCGATAGATTTTTATTGGATTTAGTATAAGTACCTATCTCGGATGTTTGGTAGTTTTTAATAAATTCATTTTGTAACAATATTTTGATTCAAAAGAGTGTCCATGGAGTTTCTTGCCCGTTCTTCTAAGGTTATTGAAAAATATTGGATACGTATTTTTTTTTTATCGATTACGGCAATACATTGGGTTAAAATGTGCCATGACGTCACGAGTATGTAGATTTTATACTTACTTGTGACGTAGCGACCCCCACTCCCCAACTTTAATGCGTTTTATCTAAGTAATTTTTTATTAATATGATGAAGCAAAAAATATGTGTGTAATATTTTGTTATTATCTGACTGACGGACTGAATAGAAACTCTTTTTTTACCCAGGCATCATCCCTATTCAAATTGCCTGTTTTTGGTTTATTTGATATAAATGCTTTGAGTTTGAGTTATAAGTTTGTAATAGGTTAAGTATGACTTCCCCTTTCGGATATTATTGAATTTACCTATAATGTGTGCTCAGTTCAGAAGCCATGTACCACCTAACTAATTTCAGAGAAGCGATTTTTCAAATTAATGTTATTTATAGACATAATTTAATAACACGGTCAGCACTAGTATCCTCTTCAAATAATAGAAGCACAAAGATCAAGTTCCTCAAAACACATACAGACATCCTTATTTATCACCATACAAGTGTTAAGTAGGTACCAAACAATCCGGTATCATTGCGGCGAGTCGTCAATTTGTCACGCGCAGAGACATTAGTCATGGCACACTCTTGTGGAGGCTCACTTTAGCAAACAATACTAACTATTGTGCGAAGATATTTGTTATATCAGTTGCTAAGACGATTATGGCCATTATTTTGTATTATAAGTCGAGGTTATGTAATACTTGTGCGGATGTTATGTTATAATAAAAATGTAGTAAAGAGCGAAGATTTTATTGATTGGGTATGGACAGAATAATGAATCATAAAGGTCCAGAAGCATTCAAATGATTGAAAGGATATTTTCCGTCTTTATGGCGACGATAACCGACTTTTACGACGTTAAATTAGAGCATTTTCTTAAAAACTTAATATATGAATATTTTAGATTATGTTTATATTGCCTACCGCCAGTTGCAGAAACGAACTTTAACTTTTAAAGCTGTCATTAAATACTAATCTTCCATTAGGTAACTTGTTGCAAAAAGCAACATGGACTCGATTTGAATGGTTATTTGAACAACTGAATAAAATCATTAGCGTTAAAGATCTATTCCAATCGATCCATATGTGTTTTATATATAATAAATTAAAAATGCGTCTAATCTGGGACAGCGCTCCTGGATGGGCGATTCCTATTACTGGCTGGACATACGATGCGCTGCCGGGGCACAGTACAGAACACGCAAGCTAACAAACACAAGCACTCAAGGTCACTGACATATAACTGCGTCTTAAGGACCAATTGTACCTATAACCTTTACTTTTCAGAATCGGTGTTGGGATATTATTTTTGTGGTCACGGGCTCAGCAATAATAGTATCTTGGTCACCAGGTCAAGTAGATGTCTTTAAACTCATCCGATATTTTGTCAAATTTCCGAGCCTATCTTCGTCCTAAGAGCACTTACTGTCCCAACTCAAACCCATTTCATCTCCGTCCTCACAGAGGACCGTTGAAGCGTAGCCAACGTCTCCCATCATGTACATACCCATAACATTACAGCACAAACATATTAATACGAGCCAAACAAATGGTGTGTGCACATCGATGGTTATAACCCCCATCTCCAGCCATCCCTGGGCGTCTAAACCGCAATGGATGACTCTCAGCAGTATCTTCGTCGCCCAGCCCTCAGATGCATCCCCCTTGATAACTGCAAGCAATTATCGTTTGCTTGTTTCCGAGACACTGCTGATCATTTTATTGTTATAACTTGTGGAATGTAGTACACTAGTACTGTTTCATGTGGTTATGTGTTGAACGGGGCAGTTAATTAGTTTGAATTTTCTTGGTAGTAGAGGGAAAATGTTTGTGATACTTGGCGTGTACCCTACACGCCAGGTATCACAAACATTTTTCAATATTCATCAAAAGTGAAACCCTACATTGTTTAATATTTAAACAATAATACAGTAGTGAGATATTTATGAAGAACTAGCTTTTGCCAACGGCTTCGCCCGCGTTATATCTTTATAAATTATATAACCTGTGTTACTCAGTAATAATTGATAATATGGGTCAGTGACAGCTCGGCCCGAGTCATCTCAACCCGAAAAATAATACCAGATATTTCACTACCGATGACGGTGATTTGTACAGGCAGGCAGAAAATCAATATTTTAAAATAAATCATTACAACTGTGATTTAGTTTTCCGAAGATTTTAGTTTTTTATTTACATACAAAGCAGGAAAACATAATTAGGTATCTATTTTACAACGCCTATTTCAATTACCAATACCTATAAGTAGTTAATTTTTTTTTATATATTTTTTTTTTATTTAACCATTTATGTACACACATTTAACAACAGACGAGAAGAAAAGAACAGAAAAATACGTACAAAGGTGATGCTTATTTCTAAAGAAATCTCTTCCAGCATACCTGCGATAGGACAGGGGGATAAAAAGAGATGTAGACACCGTGTGTAAGAGTAGAGAGAAAGTAAAATACATAAAATTAAAACAATTCATTACTTAAAAAAATAAAACACATAATATGAGATAATACTTACACTTACTTACTTTTATTGTCTGGATTATAAACGAGAAGCGTTCCTTTGCTAAGAAGTAAGACACACATCGGATCTGATGACAATAAAAAAGATTTCTATCTCACTCTTCCACATAAAATTTACATTTACATAAAAGACAAAGCGATTTCTGCGATTCTGATTTCTGGTTATATGAATACGTATTTTTTTTTTTTTTACTTTCTTTATCGCAGAACAAGTTGATAGCATTTAATTTCATTTAGGTATTATAATAATTTTATTACATTTTCATTTATTAATAAAAATAAATAAATAAATTCGATTAATAAATTAAAAGAGGTTCACACTTTTCATGCCGACGGTACACACCACTTTTTTAGTCGTTTTGACGACGGACGTGGCTATCGCTGACACAATATTAGCATACTACTAGTAGTTTTTAGTTTTTAGTCTAGTAGTTTTTGAGTTTATTTGTTCGTGACGATACGTCACCAAATCGTTATAATAACTTAGTAGGATAGAAGTTTGTTCGCGACGATGCGTAACTAAACAATACAAATTGTTTAGAATAAATTGTTATAGGTAGTAACTTTCCTTCAAAGATAGGATAGATATTAATAGTATCAGTTAGCAAACAAATTGCTATCAAAATGATAACTTTGTATGAAAATCGTCAATACGACCATGAATCGTCTCAATTAGGTAGGTTACATATCCATAATTTAATACTTTTTAGTGCGTCCAGGTCACCTAGACCGGGACCTAGCCCTGGACCTAACTTCTAGAGATCTATCTCTTCAGGAAAACCTACTTAATTTAGTTTATGTGTTATAAAACTTTAGTTCAGAAGCTCGTCACGGGCTGAAAAATCTAGATGAAGCAATTAAAATACTAGATTTCTTTAGAGTGGCAACAGACCAGCTTGAGGTTTCTATGTATAACATGGGAATCGGTTCAGTACTTTTTCAGTAAAATCACGTGAAAAAAATAATTGTATCCCAGTTATACTGAAATATCTTTTTAGCGGGAATAGATAGGATTGATATGGAAACCTCAATAAATAGGTTATTTTATTAAAAACTTGTGATACGCCCGTTATTTATTACAAACAAAAATACAAATCTTTTCTCTTTATAATATTAGTGTAGATAAAATAGTTTTCTGATATTTAAAGCATTTTCATATTTAAATGTTCGAAAAATTTTACTAGGTAATTTCCGAGCAGCCTTTGCAATTTTAACAGAAAGAACGCTTAAACAAACCATTAGGAATTCAGTAAGTAGCCCGTCGTAAATAGCTGTCAAATATTTACCTGTTTCGATTAATTTGGAAATAATACTGTATGGAAATAAGAAATGTGGCTAACCAATTGACTAGAATATTAATAATGAATTGCAATTATAACATTGAATTTGATGTTGTACCCGTTTTAGGTGAAAAAAAGGCAATTGGAAAGTTTCCAAATACTTTTTTTACATCTAAAACTAACTATTCGGTGTTACGATATTAGTTATTGCATTTTATAATCAATATTCTAGTTTGCTAGTTAGCCACATTTTTTATTTCCATACAGAAATATTATCAAATTAATCAAAACAGCGAAATATTTGACATCTATTTGCGACGTTGCCAACTTTCAGAATAAACACTCTTAATATGAAACCTCAGCGAAAGAATTTCTCCTTTCAACCTGCAAAAGCACAGTTAAACAGCTGAACTGACAATTTGAATGCTAGTTACTTCTGAGCTAACAGTCCATTTAATTAAGACGGTTGGACAGGCGGCGCCGGGTTAGTTAGCTAGCTATTGAGGAGAGCTTCATCATGTGATTGACACTGCAAATGTTGGTGCCTTTTTTTTTGGGTGGGAAATCATCAAATGACTTCTCCCGCTCTGGGCGGAGCGGAAGGGCGTGTCAGACTCTTACTGACTAAAACCCACCCGTGTTCCTTCCCTTGCCTTGCCAGGGACCGCGTTTTCCCCTTAGCTTAGCACTACCCGCAACCCCGGCAGAAATGTTGGTGCCTAATAAAGTAATGACACACACACAATAATAAATTGGAGATTACGATTAGAATGTGGTCTTCTTCTTTTCGTGTGGTTAGAGAGTGAGTAACGTACTTGGCTTCACATGCCGTCGAGAAATATCTCTCAGGCATGCCGGTTTCCTCACGATATTTCCTTCACCGTTTTTGAAGCAAGTGTAAATGATACAATACGCACATGAATCCGAAAAGGCAGAGGTGCGTGTCTTGAATTGAATGTAGTAATAAAAATGTAGATGGAAAATTAAAAGTTGTTTGGTAATGGGGCTCGTTCGAAAGGATTGGCAGTTGTAGAAGAGAACGCTTATTTTTCCCGAAGAGTTATGCAGAGTTATACCCCCCTCTAGTACCTACACCCATATTAAGAAGTTGCGGGCTTATTGCTTTTTGTGATACTCTATCACCACTTTGGATTTCTAATAGCGAGCTACACGATTTGCTAATATGACATTTTACTAAAGTGTCGTTTTGATTTTGGGTCGTTTTGCTAATAGGACTATTTGCTATTAGGACGTTTTGATACGGAGGTCATACAACATATTTAGAAAAAAAAATGGATCATCACCAATTGAGTTAAAATTTGCCATTGCAGAATTTGTTAAAATCACACAGCAGGATGCCATAATTCCGTCCTCGTCCCTCTAAAATCCAATCAATCATTAGTTCTATTAAATTCTGTAATAACATTTCAGCAACAGAGTTTATAGAATCGTGCTTGACATAACATCAATTAAATATTGATTTGTTTATGTATTTGATGAAACATGTCAATTAATTACCGCTGAATTATGTACCAGCTGGTCGGCTGCGGCTTGATTTTGGTTGGCTTGTGGACAGGGGGCTGTTTGCTATGGTGGGGCTTGGGATTACGGGTAAAGTAGATACATATTATACGCTACCTCGTTGGTTTAGTGGTTGCAAGTGCTACTGCTGAGCGTGAGGTCCAAGGTTCGATTCCCGGGTCGGGTAAAGTGTTATTGATTTTTCGATCTGGTATTTCTCGGTAGCAGCCCAGAGTCTACATTGGTGCCCAGTTGATAGCAATAGGGTCGCCCCCTATTACATGGGACTTATTATAACTGGCTAAATGTAGCTGTAGGTACTATTATGTACACCTCTGTTTAACCCTTCAGGGAATTGTTATGATATGGATATTTAAAAAAAATGTTTGACTGCCAAGTTGGGCAGGCATAAAGACTGTTTTGTTTTATTTTGATAGACGTCATTTGAAATAAGGTATTTCGAATCGAATCTGGTTTCTGTAACCTTTGTGGTTTCCTTAGAGGCTGGCATCAATCATATTTTCCTCATTCCTAAAATGTTTCTGCAGTAACAACGCTGACAAAAATTGTGCTCTACCAAAAGAGGAAAAATAAACAAAACTTATAATTTCAGTATTTACCGAAAAACTCTGTGTTTGTCCCCAGTTCTGCAAAAAGTACAACATACGTCCCAAACTCTCATTTAGAAACACAACAAAAGTAGCGTCAACAAAAACTAGCCAAGGTCGAGAGCGCGGAAAAACGACAATTAAACGCGCCATTAACTTTTTGTGCGGACCGTACCGCTGCCACCACTTTTTGTCGTTGCGTCGACCGGTTCGAACGTACGCGCGTATTTAGCCCTATTTACAATGAGTTAATTGATAATTTTACGCGCGTAACCTGACCTGACCTGAGTCTTTTGTTACACGAGGAGGAAAACTTGACGACAAGGAGGTTGTATTATTAGCTTTATTGTTTATGGGGTAACGTAAAAATAAAATTGCGTCATTAGGTTGGTAAGAGTTGGAAGTTAAAAATGATTTTCTTAAGTAGATTTGCAATAATGGTTTGGTGGTCTTAAATATGTCTTAAATATGTGGTCTTATCTACACACTTCTCGATTTTATTTTTGTTGGTCAACTTTCAAAGTCCTTATAAGTAAGTGACTAACTAGTTGATAATTTTAAATTAAATACAGACCAATCACTTTTCCAGTGGATTGTGATGTGTATCTAGTAACCAACTTCCTTAAATTTTTTTCAGACCTTACTTAAGTTTTCCTTTTAAACGGGAAGTTACGAGACTGATGCATTTCCTTCCTTACGATTTTTCCTACATTACCATCAAGTTATTTCACACGATATTTATTTCTCGTTGGTTCCCTACATCTGCAGTAACAATACAACATTAATCCCGACACCCTAACCCAAATACGACATACGCCTCATAACATTGTTCTACTCACAAATAGTTTTAAATTGCAAATGCAATTATTCGAACTGACCGCGTCGCGGCAATGCTATGCAAGTTTTAATTACCAACTGCTGCATAATTGCACGAATCGGAATGGAGTGCTCGTCTCGATGTGGACGTGCTATACGGGAGCATATTTTATACGGTAAGGGTGGATGTATTAATTATTGTGGTCCTATGTTTTAATTAAGGGGTATTGTGTCTAGGGACGTGGGTCGGGGTTAGAAGGCCTCAGTGAGCCTCTACAAGTACAACTATGTAGTTTGTCGTGACTTCGTTCGCTTGAACTGTATAGTTTTCAACCTTTATCATCTACCTAGCCTTTTCCTATCTATACTGGGGTCGCTGTGGTGAGCAGTGGTGGCCCAGTGGTAACGGGCCCCGACTTACGAGTTGTAGGTCGTGGGTTCGAACCCAAGCAGGCGCTTTACTTTGTGTAAATAATTCCATCACCACTGCTCTCAAAACGGTGAAGGAAAACATCGTGAGGAAACCGGCATGTCTTAGAACCAAAAATTCGAAGACATGTGACATCTACTAACCCGCACTGGGCCCGCGTGGTAGATTACGGCCCACTCCCTCTTACAGAGAGGAGGCCTGTGTCCCAGCAGTGGGAACATTAATAGGCTGATGATGACTGGGGTCGGCTTCTAGTCTAACCAGATGCAGCTGAATACCAGTATTTGACATCGAACGACTGCTTATCTGACGTCCACAACCCAGTTACTGAGTAATACCCCTTGGTAAGACTGGTTGTCAGACTTTCGGGCTTCCGACTACCCATAACGACTGTCAAAGATTTACAAATGCCGGCCAGGACCAACGGCTTAACGTGCTTTCCGAGGCACGGAGTGGTTAGCTTACAACCTGTTCCTACAAAATTATTCTACCTTTTGTCTTCAAAACCTTCCCATTGATTTACCAACTGCCACCCTCTCAGAATATTATCTAGCATTCACACATAACGAGCTCGTCCGATGCACTACCTATAAAAAATAACAACGTTGGACAGAGATGCAGCTATCTAGGCTTCAGGACTTGTGAAAGAGATGCAAGACGAGGGTGTTGAAGCTCAAATTGCGGTGTTCCCATTGACATTACGAGACGGTGAAGCCGTTGGTTTTTATGTAATGCAAATGAGTCTGTAACATGAAATTCAATGATGAATAATAATTTTACACTTTATTTGGCACGATGAGTTCGATGTACGAAGAAAGTAGTATCGGAAATTCTATGAAACTCACTTTCTGTTACTACACTAGTTACGCTTTGTTTAGTGTATCTGTCTATCTTGTAACGAAGGAGGGTATGTGTCTTTCGTTATAATCAGGCATATTTTAAGTACTGTGGACGTACTAGGGGTAGTGTTGATCAAATTATAATTCACGATCAAATTAATCACACTAGCAATACACACGAGACAACTATTTGGAACACGCGACAGTTTCTAAACGTCTTCACAGGTAGACCGCCACCGATGAAGTCTGCTTAGCTCCATTTGGTCCGAGCGTTATGTGGTACCTAGACTCTCCCGATTAGTCAACTCAGTAACGTATTTCCGACATATATGTTGGCATGCAATGGATCATTGCTATGTCTAGCAGTGGGCTGCCATTTTTACCTTATTCTTTCACAAACTTCGACAAGAAATCAGTCGTTCAGAAATACAAATGTTTAGGTGTAGGGATACCAAACTTAGTTCAGACCAAAACCTTTGTTATTTTACTTTTATTTTGTAATAATATACCTACATAGTTTTAATTAAAATAAGGTAATATGCAATACCGTTCCGTTAACACAGTAGAATGAAGGAAGTAACGAAACTTCCTTCAGAAGGTTAAGTTAATTAAAAACGCAGCCGACCATCGCAGAGCATGAGTTTTGGCAACTTTTCCTGTAACACGGTTCACGGCTGTGGATACCTTTTATTTTAGTAAAAAATTGGTAAGTATGACTGCCTTTTTAGTCTTCAGCCACAGAAGTGACTGCTGTCTTGGGTCCGGTCTCCAGGTTTGGGAATATGTTTTTTTTTATTTGTCAGAGTAACAGTCTGGAGATTAATACCCGGTTCATGATAGGCCTGCGTCTTATTCCATCGAACTTAAAACTCATTGGTCTAGCTTACTTATAAAAAAAATCTAGCCTGAAGCACTGGTTCAACCTAGTTCAGGCAAATAAGCAACTGTGCTCTATTTTAAATTCTAAAGGTATTTTTGTAAACGTGTCCCTTTTATATACCTAAATAAACGATTATTATTCATTATTACTATTAAATTTCCTTTATTACATTTACATACATATTAATTACATTTTTAAATATTTTTATGAAAAAATACATTATAAAATTATTAATATCAATATCTCTCTACTTACACACTAGGCCTTTTCTAAGCATCAATGAATCATCTTTTAGATCAACTCTGATAACAGTTGATATATTGATTGATTTATTGTCATTAATAATTTTTTAATGTATTTATATATTTATCACAAAATGATGGCATGTCCTAGTCCTAGTACACTCACATGGCGGATCCGACACGGCGAAGATTAGGCCACTGGTTTTGCCTAGTAAATAACAACATCCTGTCTGCTGTATGGACCGTGTATTTCATACATACTACTTCTTTTATTTCTCGAATGTGAATTTCCACGGCAATGTCTTTGCCCTTCATTTCCTTCGTTAATACAACAGTGCCTTAAAATTATACTTTTCATTTTACACTTGTATCCAGAAATAATCTTATAATATTGTGAAGAGGAAGATAGTCGAATAATTATTTTACATTCAAACAAGATCATTACTGTTGTCAATGGGTGACATAATTTATTTTTTGCCTCCGCGAGCGTGCAAAAGGCTGACGAAGAGGCTGTGAAAGAGCGGCGGTGAGTGGCGCAAGGCTATGAGCGGATATAAGAACAGCAAGTTAAAAAGAAAACAAGTCAGTATAAGGAAAAACTATGAAGGAAAAACTTAAATTATATAATACTAGCTTTTGCCCGCGGCTTCTCCCGCGTGGAGATCGGAAATTGTTACATGGGAACGTACTATTAGCATAAAAATCCTATGTCCTAATCCTAACTTAGGTCATGGTCTACCCATGTGTCAAATTTCATCCAAATCTGTTTAGCGTGGAAGCGTAACAAACAAACATACAAACAAACTCACTTTCGCATTTATAATATTAGTTAGGATTACAGGCGAAAATATCAAAATTACTTTGTCTGTCTCTTGAAGAAACAGAATTGTCTGTTATAATAAGTTACACTTATAAGCAAGTTCATGATATTATTTTTACTATTCTTGTATTACATGCTGGTAATACTGATATAATATCTGTTCCAATGAGTAATTATTTCAATAAACGGTACGATACGCTTTGCACAGTCAAACGCAATGTCCTCGACAGCGCCTTTACTTCGTAGCAGTAAGGGCTTTTGTTCACGTGTTGATACTGATCTGTGGTTGACAGTACTCGTTCCCGCTGTCGCCTATCACCTAGCCAATACCCTGGTAGCATAAGAGGGCGGAATAAAGTCCCATTGAGCGTAGGCCTCGCAGCAACCGCTCAATGAGCTCACTGCATCCTTTATAACTTGTCTACTTCTGCTCACACTGAAATCATATCAAGAGGTTCAAACTATACTGTTATCAAAAGGATCTTCAGCAAGTAATTTATATACTGACTCCATCACATGCTTAAAAAATTCGGTAGGTAAGCTAAAAAAAAATACTGAAAAGCATTAGCTTACAACACTCGCGACTCGGACTCGAAGGACCAAATTAATGGTAAAAGTTACATAACATGCAGAATTAAAAAAAAAGGAAACGAATAAGCTGTTTAACCGTGTAAGATATTAGTAGTAATCTAGTATATAAGTACAAATCAGTACTACAGTTGTAATCTAGCTAGTGTAGTAATTTTGTTACGGGAAATCAACCTCCTGTTACCTACCTTCTGAAAAGGAGGAGGTTCTTTTAATTTAATCATTTTTATTCGGATGTTTATCATCATCATCATCATTTCAGCCGAAAGACGTTCACTGCTGGACATAGGCTTCGCCCATTCATGTTTTTTTTTATGTATGGTCGGGCATAACTGGCATAACTCCGTCATATATAGACGTATCGAAATCTTTTTTTTTGTTTGAAAGGGCTGTCTATAAATTTTATTAAACTTTGCTAGTACGTATTTTTCCCACTTAGTCTTTAAGGATGATGTTATGGTGATGTATTCGAATTTGTGTGGGTTTACCCCACACGAATACGAATACATCACCATACCACAAACATACTGCCAATGTGACGGAAAGAGTTTACGTGGGGGTAGAAATAAGACCACGTAACCTTGTCAGCATAAAAAGTATATTAATAAATGGGGTAGGTAGGTCTATGGTCACAAGATTCTTTCAACTTCCTTGGGAGTAGCGCAGTACTCTCCTGGCTCAGCCTGGCGCGACGATGACCCCAGCGGGTGTGCCACGCTGCAGACGCCAGGAACGGTGTTGGTCGGCATCGGATGGTCGTGCCTGACCCGTAGACAGCTCGACGGCCACGCGGGTAAATATGTACCCGGCGCGGAACTCGTGCAGTAAATGAGGTACCGGAAGCGTAGCCGGAAGTTGGACTTGCTAGCCGGAATTTTGGACCCCAGTATGGGGTTACGAAAACACAGAATTTAATAGGGTTGACTACTATGAGTCAATTAAAACTGTTGCCTGCTAGGCTGTTGTTGCTGTTAGGCTTTGAAAAATTACGAAGACCACGTATGTAGGGTCACATGTGATCTAGGATCAAGTGAACGTGTGTCTTCGCCCGTAGCAGGAATTCGAATGTCCTGGTCATCCTGAATGAAATGATCACTGCGGTGTCGCTAAGGTTAAGCCAAGGTCAGCAATCCTCACTCACGCGTTCGGATACGCCGACCGCGCACATCACTATTGCGTTATCAGCTAACTAATTACGTTTAGTAACTTAAGACATCCCTAATATTATTACGTCTGTGGTTTGACTTGACGTTTTATTGTTGTGAATATGTTGGAACTTGATAATTTGGTTTTAAATATGTAAACAAATATAAAAATGCCTAGAAGGAGCTTAGTTTAACGTTTAAATATGTGATTTATGAATAATTAAAAAGAAAAGGGAACGTTACAACGTTACAATACCCCCCCACTTAGGTTAGGGTTTTTACCTGAGTAAAAATCCTTGCCTTTATGCACTTACTACCATCCGAAATACGGCCCTTTTATTCATCTTCATTTATCCATCATTCATTCATAATCCTTTTAACCTAGCAGACCACCTAAAAAGGGAGGTGCGTCCGCATCCTGACAAGTGTGCAAAAGTATTTTGTCCGTAGTTGACTAAATACTCGCGCAAATCAGAATGAGCTAGTAGCTACTTCTACTCAAAACCAAGTATATAAATATAAGTTACCATAGAAAATATATAAAATAAGGTATTGGATGAAGGCTTATTTAAGGAGTAACCATCCGCTCGAGGATGGGCGATGGGCTCGAGGGCCCTTACCCTCGCCCACGACGACTTTTTGTAGCGATGCTGTCGCGCGTTTTGTGAACGCGCTTCTGCATCGCTACTATCACGCAGGATTCTTCATACATAATTACAGCATCGCGACTGTATCGATACACATGCGCGACAGCATCGCTACTGCATCGCTACAAAAAGTCGCCGTGGGCGAGGGCCCTTAGACCATAATCAATACCATACATCCCATTTAGTTCGTCTTTTTCTTCCATCAGCAGTAAATGGTCGTTATGGAGCTTTAATACCATAGCTAGCTATCTAATGTTCCGGAAATCTTTTCATAAGCGATACACAGTTCCTTTCAACATGTTTATGGGTCCCATAAGGAGTTTCTCAAAGAGCGGTATGATTAAAGGAATGTGGTGTAAGCAGGAATCAAGGGTTGTTTCGTGAAGAGTGGCTTGATGGTGAATGTTATGTTATGTGTGACATTATGGGGATTTGAAGAATTTATTGTTATTATATTTATATTATTGTATATTATATTATTGTTGGAGTTGTACTTCTTATTGATTGAATATTGGTAGGATAAAAGAAAAATTAAGTTGGATGTCTTCTTTTGTTTTGTTAAAATCTTATGTCATGAAGTTTTCTTTCAATACGAACTCGAATCTTCGACCTTTAAGTTCTATGTCCGTCGTACCTTCGACCTTTAAGTTCTATATCCGTCGTACCTTCGACCTTTAAGTTCTGTGTCCGTCGAACCTTCGACCTTTAAGTTCTGTGTCCGCCGAACCTTCGACCGCGACCGTGACTTCACTATTAACGTAGGAAAAGGAGAAGGTTTAGGTAGACACTGCTACAAAACTTTTGTATGTTAATTCAATTTTATCGTAGATTACCCTGTCTTTAAGGTAACTTATGGCTGTGTCTACTAGTTACATTTTAATACCATAACATGCAGTTAGAGTAACTCCATTTAATTTCCAGATTTGGCACCGCTAAGCAAGGACAAACATGTGCTTACTACATATTGTGCTAACTAACATATAAAATCTTAATGATACGCAGACGAAGACACTACACAATCCCTTTACCAAATGAAAGGCAAAAGACCAATTTCCCACGAGCCGGCGCGTACGCACGGGTCAACGACCTCGCACCTCCGTAACCTAGCAACGGTACCCAAGCCTTCACCTCCTTGAACTATATTGCACATACAAAACGGAACCTAATCTCTTTCAAACAACGTTCAATTTTCTTCGCATTAGGACTGCCGTATCATGCGTAACTAAACCACCTGTGTTGTTTTATAGAGCTCTATGAGTATAAGAATAAACGTGATTTTCGCTTGTATTTGTAAAACGACCAGTCCATTGAGTAAATGCGTGATTGACAGAGATATAGTTTATGGTTTCACTTTATTGTTTTAAAGATGGATTGCGTTCGTGTTTCACTTATTCATTCATACAAGAATGGTCGTATAGTCTGTCAGTTAATTACGGTGAATTATCTGGAAGTAATTGAAGACTACTTTTCATGAAGGAATGAGAAACAAAAATATTCTAATAAACTACTTACTATTAAAATTATCCTTCCTACTATTCTGGTCCTACCCATTGTAATAGCCCTTTTCAAAGTTATTTTCTTTCTAACAAAGCTTAGCTTAAGTGTCTTTATAGAATGCTGCTATGTTGAAGCTTGCATTGAGCTCCAATCGGCCAATCGATCTTGAGAAGCTTTGTAGCATGGTATAAGGTAATCTGTACCTTAGGACCAATTTTTGCTGCAAACTCCGTCATGGAGTCCTTCCACATATCCTACCTAATGTATTTTTTGAATCGCAGTTTTTTATAATAGGTATATTTATATATTATATATGAGAATTGATCTTCACTTACAGATTAAGTACACGAAAACCTATAAGAAGTCTTAGTGGTAAATCTCTCAATATTGTGCGTACAAACTTACATTTACAGTTGGAATGTATAAGCAATAGAAAACATGGTGGCAATGTTAAGTTTGTTCTTGTTCATCGTTTGTGCCCCCAAAGGCTACAGTCTCACTTCCACAGTATTCCTTTCACTTCGGAGCTCATAATGACCATACTCCATCGCAGTGTAATGAGTTGATGACGTCATAACTCACGTGGATCTGAATATTATCATAAACGTGTTAACGTCAGCTCCGCGATTCATTAGCCACTTTAGTGGACTAAGAGAGCATGCAGACTGGACAAATTAATGTATAAAAATTTTCCATTGAACCCTTTTAGGAGATGGATTTTCATAAAACCTTGTATGCTCACCTTTGTTATATACGGAACTCTTGTGCTGCTAGGACTCATCAAGTCATCAGTTTAGGTTGTGCGTTTCTCTGTCAGGCAATTTAAAATTTTTATTAAGGCGAAAGTGCCAGGGTAGAAAAAAAATTAAAGTTTTCTATATTATTTACAATTTGCAGTTCAGTATCAGGATGTACTCGTATGTTGATCTAAATATGATTCGCGGTATCAAATTATTATTTACAGAATTACGAGTATAATCATAAAAATCAATACAACTCTCAATTGTCTATTTCATGAAATTGAAATGAATTCTAAGTTAAGGAGTTGTATTGCTGATTCTAATCCATAATTCTGTAAAGCCATATTTGTTACGGTCGCGAATCATAGTTTAATCTACTTACAACCTGACACTGACCTGCAAATTGCAAAAAAACGTAAGAACTTCGCGGGCTACCTCAGCACATCCCCCCTTAAATAGATCGTTTAATACCCCTTAATTCTATCAGTGACTTATCGCTGGCAGATAAAGTGACTAATGTCGATTTTGAACAAGATGAGTTGGAGAGTCTTGAAGTTGTAACTTTGCAAGGTTACAGTAGAAGTAGACACAGGTTAAAGATAGAAAGAAAAGAAATTATAAAATTAAAATTTACAAAACCTTTTTTTAATTTAGCAAATTTTTTTTCTTTTAATACTCTGACATTTTGCCAGTTATGGTTAAGTCCCATGTAATAAGCATGTAATAAATAGCCTGTCAACCGGGCACAAATCCAGACTCCGGGCTGCTACTGAGAAATTCCTGATAGAAAAACCTAATAACACTGCACGACCTGGGAATTGAACCAATGGCGTCATGCTCATCAGTAGCGCTTGAGACCACTTTAGACCAACCAGGCAGTCTATTTAATTAATACATATTACTAATTTAACATTCCCAGCATATTTATCAGCACTTCTCCATTTAAATACTTAACCATATTGTTTTAATTTCATAATTTGATACGCGTGCCGATGTCGGGGTGAACAATACAGCTCTGCGTATTATCCGCCATTTTCTTTTGTTTTCAACTTGTTTAGCTCGTGTAATTGACAGCTTGCACTTGTGGAGTTTAATGAAGTGTGATGTCATGGCTGTTTGAATTGACAGCTGTTTATGAATGTATGTGAAGACTGTTGTCGTTTTTCAATACCAAAGGAATTTAAGATAGTAAAATAATCACTCTTTAGAAAAAAAACTTTTGATTTAATACCTCTTAAATCTTTAAGCACAGCTGCAGCCATCTTCTTTCTTATATCTATGGCTGCAGCATAGTTAACACGAGGACTAGCTGCTACTGACAACCTACACAACTATTTTCATGAATGCATAAATACTAAATAAGTAATTAAAGTTCCTTCATTATTTTCTCTGTCACTGGTCACACTAGACCATGGTTAAATAAATCCCTCAATGATTTTATAAATCCAGACTCCTCGCTCGGAAAGTGTATAAGCAACACAACAGTGACGACAATTAGTGCGGCGTACATTAGTTGTTGCGATGTCGCGTTGAAGCGGCGACGTGTTCGCGACATAATTCACATCGCTCATTGGTTGATAGCTACACAACATTCATGGAAGTATGGAGTCAGCAGAAACAGTTGATCATCAATCATTAGGGTAAATGCTTCAGTAGGTATCATTGAATATAACGAAGAGGGAATACAGACTCTCTGAATGATTGGAATCGGTCAAAACTACACTCCCAGTCACCTGAATCGAGCCACCCTGCATTTGCTGTACCTACTTATTACCGTGTTCTGTATTTTTGTAACAATCGTGTGAGTGCAGAATGGCTAAAAATGAATCGGTTATTTTAATACTACAAATTCATTTTCGATCTCCAACCGACAATGACTTATTGCTCAATCAATTTCGAATGTTGTTTCCAATTTCTGATTCTATGGATTTTACGAATGTACTGCAACTTTAAATTGGGCATTACCCGCCATGCAAAGCAACTTCTCCTCAGACACCTAAAATCAACTAAACGCAGTTTAAAATCAAGATATCTGTGTTTAAATGTAAATGCAGCTAATATTGATCTCGATTTATTCAAGATTATGGTAAACGAGTCGAGTTATGGTGGCATTAGCATAGCAGCCTGTGGGCCTTGGACCAGTCGTGATCGCCAGCGCTTGTCGTCAGCACCATGCTAAGGAATATAATTATATTATATCGGGTTTATGTATCAGATGTAAGTAATCTAAGGAATTATCGCAAAATATATGTTTATTTTATGGTCATATGTATTTTTATTTTATTAGCAAACTGGTCCTTAGGTACATTTACAAGAAAATAATAGGTTTATTTATAATAAATTACTTCAGTCCGCGCCTCGTTTATGAAGTTAATACATACCACTAAAAATTACCAAAAATATAAAACAATCCGTGTTTTTATAACCTGATAAGCACAAGGAAAACGCTACGTTATCAATTTAATTTTTCTTAGTCCTTGATTTTTAACTACTGCTAAAATGAAAATAGTAATGATGTGAACTGCTAATTTATTTTTCAAGATATTATGACTTAGTGACCTCTAGACGTTGAACAACAAAGCGAAATCTCTCACAATAGTCTGATCTTTTTTCCAAATATTCTTGTTGTATAAATAGTTGTAATAAGTGGTTGATTCTCATGCTATTAAGTTTTTACTTGATTTTGCCGAAACATTTGTGGGTAAAAAGCATTCCTAACATTTAGATTTTTAAAGTGAAAACTACTTTAGCGGCGTTGTGCACATTTTTAGGATGGGTAAATTTTATTAAACTCG
The DNA here is from genome assembly GCA_948150665.1 of Conistra vaccinii. NCBI lineage: Eukaryota > Metazoa > Arthropoda > Insecta > Lepidoptera > Noctuidae > Conistra > Conistra vaccinii. The sequence continues at coordinate 846,423 of OX411332.1, read as the reverse complement.
CGTCTTTACGTGACCTAAGATCCGTTGCCTAGCAACCGACAAAGTAAATTTCAAAATAAATAGTCTTTGACATTACGTAAAGCGGGCACATGCACTTGTGTTTATTATTCTAGCGTATGACACTCGTTGGCTGCAGCTGAAAATCAGCGTCAGGTGGTGACCTTGTGTTGTCATCTGACATTATGCTGAGCTGAGGCCCTTTTGGCATTAAAAGCAAATTGTTTATAGTTTTAAGGTGTTTATTTTTATTTATTTTTGCTGTAATGCCAATAAACGCATTTTTCTTTCTTTCTTTCTTTCTAAAGATTGCGAGGTACGAAATTTTACCCATATTGCAAGGTAAAAAAAAGCAGTCAAAACATACCTACTTCATGAAAAGTGTTTAAAATAAATTGTTTATTTTTGTTACACTATATTTTGATAATTAATAAATATACTAGTAGTATTAATGAATATTGTATTTAATCACATAAATAATATAGTACTTTTATACTGTTATATAAAGCAATTCGTCCGAAATTATTTCCTAACCATTCCAAAATATTCAAATATGCACAAGCACAACGTTAATGTTCAAGTTTTCACTTCTGCCGGCACTCCCGGAGTGCAGCCCGTTGTGTTTTTTTTTGTTATTTTATGCGAATATTTTTATAAGAAACATTACTTTCTCATTATTTTCTCGACAAACGATAGTGAAGGCTTTTGGTATAAATTTTTATTCACTTAGGTTTCTGTTTATGTTCATAAAGCTGAAAATAAAGCACGCAAAATCAGAAAATTATCAGTTTGTGGAAATTTGCATTCGCTACAAAACGGTACAAAAAGTACGTTTGTACTAATTTACATACTTAATACTTCAAAAAATATTTTTTGGACGTTCTCGTCAAAATGGCTTGAAATATACAATTTGGAGAGGTTTTGTCGATTATAATTAAAATGTGGAGTATATTTCGTTAGTTCCTTCTAAAAGTTCTCGGCAATTTTGTCTTGGTACTTGGTCCTTCAGTACGTTCCCTCCCGAAATATACCAAACTATCTTGAATGAGTTGTTTCTGAACTACTCATTTATATTTATAAACTTTAACCTTTAAGAAATAGTACAAAACAAAATCCATGTTTAGATCAATCATTGCTGTCACAATAGTAATACTTATCCTGTCACAGACTCACAGGTAAACTCTTGCGCAGACACGCACACAAGTACCGTTACTTCACACATGCACGTTAATTCAATAACTGTGACACCTGAGTATTGAAGTGACACCATTCCTTATCACACCAAAACCAACTCTAATAGAACTGTTACAAAGTTGAATGTCGAACGAAATAGAACTGAGTTTTAGGTGTGTGAGTTCGAAGCTTATGTAAACCCGTCTCATGGTCATTCCTTTTTAGATCTTATCACGCCAGTTTTAAAGTTCATTTTCAGTGTACCCACACATGTCAATTCAAGTGCTGGTTTAGATCGGTCAGAAAAGATTTCCGACTTTATTTAATGTGTGGTAGGATTTGTTTTCGGTTGTGCAGTGATGTTACCGGCCCGTACCACCCGGTGCCAGGCGTCGTAAGAATGCGTTCGAACACCGAGTAGGTACAGTTACCTATCGTTCGTCTGTTTGTAACAACTTGTTTGTCTAATTTTTTACTTAATTCTCGACCTTGGGGGATTCACTTATAATTTTCCCATCTGAACACTAGATGTTTCTTGCAACCGGTTTTTGAATTGTTTTTATGTCATTATTCATAGTTTTATACCTCGTAATGTACCTACTAGATATTAATTGTATTGAATAAGCATCTGACATCAAACAATGTTAACTTAGCTGATTCTCTAAAATGTAAAAGACAGATATTCCTTTATTACCGTCATTTCCATTTGTGGGTCTCTTATGTATTTTTATAGCAAATACTCGGCTCTTTATTTTTATCGGTCACATTTAAATTGGGCTTGACATTCAAAAAACCTGAATCTTAAGTTTTGGGTCTCCCCGGTCAGTCGGCATAATGTCCTACATTAGGCTGTTGACACACTTCTCAAAACCGATGGGCTTTTTAAGCACGGTTAGGTATTTAATAAAGGTGATAAAGGTGATAGTTGCATCCTGTTGGCTTTTCGCAGCGATTCATTTCAATAAATTTAGAATTTATTGTTATGCGTGTATGCTCACGTTCAAATGATCCAACATTTGAACTTGAGCATAATCTTAAATTAAGTTATGTTCTCTTCTAATATTGTTTTATTCATGTTGGGACAATTGTTCACAGCAACTATTAATTGTTTCCCTTTCATCTTGTGTTAGAGCATATCAACGCAATTGCATCAGCTAGATTAATGCTCTTAAGAGTTTTAACTCTTCTAACAATTCTTCACTATATCATGATCAGTCTACAAACCGCACTCTTTCTATCTTCCCTAACATTGTCACGTTTGTGTCATCTTGGCATCCACACAGGCCTGTGCCGATAACTACATATCACTTTGTAGTCTGTCCTAACTCGAAGACGTAACATATTTACATATTCCCAAACTTGATTTCAATTAGTTGTGAGTACCATACTGTTTCTGAACGAGCATCAAGTAAATTTAATTAACTGGCGAGGATAATTTATGCGAGTTTCGGAACCTCAGCCTAGGGAGTGCCCTGGGGGACTCCACCGGAAGATTGACGTCGATACTTGCTAAAGAGTTATTGTTGAAATACGCTCAATAATCCTATGTGTGAAGTAAATTGTGATATAGTTTTAGCAGGATCTATTTAATGAAAGTTAGGAGATGTTCATAGTCAATAATAAATCTTGGGGATTTGACACTTATTACGAGTCTCATTGATTGCTGAATGCCACAAAAGTTCACATCTTTAGTAAATGAAAGTCGTGCGCTCGCCCGTTCATACACAGACTTTCATCCTTTATAAATATAACCCCTTTTGGGGATGAATTTCCAAAAAGCTTAGCAAAAAGCTTGATGGTTTTAGACCCAGGCATCGGTTAAAATTGTGCGTCAAAGTCTGTCAATGAATTTAATTAGATAACCGACTAAGGAAACATACAAGCATGAAACATATCCGCAACGAACAACATACACCTGTTCCTGATATAGACCCGACATAACACACCAAAATCAGTGCACACTTCATCAACTAAAAAACGATGTCCCACTGCAAGATTCAATACAGTCTGCAATTCTGCAACAATGTATTCAGAATATTAATGCGGACTGGCACTCCAAACGAACCAGGAATTAGTCCTCTTCTAACCCTCTCCTTGCTAATTGGACGTACAGACTTGTCCTAACTGTCTCCCTCCTGTCAAAGCCTGTTTGATACTGTATAGCTTTGATAGAATATGTCCTAGTCGAAAAAAGGTTGCAGGCTTCAATAAAATATATTTTGAAATGCCATAATTCTACAGCGAGTGATGTGATTTTCCTAATGTTTTTGGAAACCAATTCTCCGCCGTTATGGACCATTTTAGTAATGTAATTTTCAATTGCAGACGTCATATTAGTTGCTGCAATATTTCGATCTAATTTCAATACATCACCTTACACATACATAGGATTCCTCAACGTTAAGTCATGACCACCACAGTTATCGCTTCCAATAGTGAATAGTATTGGTGATATACTAATCCTAGTGCACATACTAATAAATTTACTAGTTCCACGAAGACTACTTATTATTATTTCTAACGCAATTTCTACATTTCACGCCTGTAGGTTTTCTAATTAAATCGCACTGAAAATGGTTATGTAACCGACTGTTACAATAGTTATAAAATTCTTTGTCTGGACTAGTTGATTTTTTAATTCATTATCGAATACTTACTTTATTATACCTAGTAATATTATACGAGTATTTGTGTCGTTTCAGGGAATGCTGAGATTTATTTTCAGCTCTGAATTTTTCTAGGATCAACAGATTTTTTATGCGGGTCAGTCAGTTTGTTCACGTTAAACTGCGTTAAGGCTTTTGCAGACCAGCGCGACTTGTCGCGCGACGCAACATGATCAATACAATTTCTAAGAAAACTTCACGGTATAACAATAACCGGTGTCGCGTCGCGCGACAAATCGCGCTGGTCTGCACAAAGCTTTACAGTACCCTTGAGTGGTACAGTCGTACAGAAAACAGTATTCGTAGTTTTGAGTTAAACATATTATGCATCCAATAATATTTTTTCCTGGTGATTACCACTTGACATCTAGTGAATCATCATGTTCCCACTGCTGGGATACAGGCCTCCTCTCTGTGAGAAGGAGTGGGCCGTAATCCACCACGCGGGCCCAGTGCGGGTTGGTAGATGTCACAAATCTTCGAATTTTTTGGTTCTAAGACATGCCGGTTTCCTCACGATGTTTTCCTTCACCGATTTGAGAGCAGTGGTGATGAAATTATTTACACAAAGTAAAGCGCCTGCTTGGGTTCGAACCCACGACCTACAACTTGTAAGTCGAGGCCGTTACCACTGGGCCACCAGTGGTCATATAGTGAATAACTCATTCGAACTAAAGTAAAAGAAACATTTTCATGATATCTAATATATACATATAATTATTATTATATTTTTCCTTTTTCCAGGTACGTACCAAAACAAAAGAGCAAACACAAGCATCCTTCGGACATCAAGTGGGGTATTATAATGATTGTTTATTTTATTAATCGACTCGTATAAGTAAACGATTGGTCAGGTAATCGTTTTTATTATACCTATCAAAAATAATGCTCAAGGTTTACCTTGTAAGTTGGATCCGTGGACCTGTCGGAGCCAGGTACTGGTATTAATTAAATACCAATTAAGCTTAGGACGAAGATATTTCTTTTATTGGAGATTTACGCCAATAAGTTTTTCCTACCATATTGTGCCTCACAGACAATGTGAACAGTCTTTTGGAATTTTCTGATAGCAAAAGTTTGGAATAGTCATCTGTTTTCAAAGCTTGGAATGTAAACGTGGGTCACCTGTCTTCCGCGAACCTCGTAGAAGTCAACTAAATTACTAGAATGAGACGTCATGCGAATGTAAATCAACATTCAACTTTCTGTTTATACCGGCACGCCGTCTGTCAAGCGTGATGATTATAGCAGTAAAAAATTTTTTCGTTTATTTTTTGTGGTCTTTTTAGATTAGATGAATAAAGAAGTACCTAATAAGCAATCAAAATAATCACGTTTTCCTCTTTTACCTACACAGGGGAGAAACCAACAATTAATCTAAAAGGTAAAAAAAAAATGCGATATATTTGAGTATTTTTCATACAATTTCCTGTTAAAAGGGTCTCTCGGATAAAAGGACCACAGGTGACACGGTCCTTATACGTAACTGGTCCTTTGAATAACTGTAAGCTATGAAATGGTAGAAGGGTCTTTGTCACAAGTCATGATCCGTAGGTGACATCTAAACGTAATCCCTAAATATTATTGCACTATTGGATTGAGCGATGAAAATCCAACAGTGCATTTGTTTAGGCATTACATTTAGGTGTCTCTAAGTGTTACTGAAAACGGGCATTATCTATGATATTGCCGAAAAAAAGTGTGATAAGATATAGGAATGAGGCTCGAATGATTCCAAGCTCTCTGGTTCTCGCAGTCAGATCAAGGACATTGGCATTCGCCTCGCGTCACCAGTTCAGGGTAACGTTACAATGTCAAGGTCACTTGAATTATATGCCAACTCAATATCGATGTCGTAGCGATCGAAAACTGCGTTAATTGATTCAATTAATGGCTTGTTTGCGTTTGGAAAACATGATTTTATTATTAAATTCTAATAAGGAAGATATTTATTTTTAACGAGAATAGTTTATAATAAATAAGAGCCTCCAGTATTAAAAAACAATTACTTCACTTTTTTCGAAAACTCGTACAACGTGTAAACAACTATTAGGTATTTATTTTTCATTGTTATGAATTTCCTCTTTCAAAATCCCAAATAGGTTTTCCAACAACAAATAATAGGTAGCTGCTACATAGTTATGTCATTATATTTTTACCTCCGTACATAATTTATGTAAAACTTTGTTTATTGTGTGAATGTCAACAGTTCCCGACCTTGCTCTTGACAATGACTGCTGGAACTAATTCTGTTTGAGCACCCGAACAGTGACTAATCGCGAATGTTCTTCAATAGTTGTTAATTTAGTACAGCGCCATCTGTTAGTAGGTGACGGAACATGGAAAATGTTTGTCACCGTTTAGTAGTTCTCGGAAGAAAATAATTTCGAAAAAAACAATCAACGGTATAATGATAATGCCATGCCATAAAAAAAATAATCAACGGTATAATAGTAATAAAATAACAAACTAAATCACTAAGATTTAGTTTGTTATTTTATTACTATTATTAATTTAGGTTGTTTCAATATAGGTTAGTAGCGTGACAGTCTTTCATACCAAATATATTGCAACCAGTAAATACCTAGCAAGAAAATCCGAGAAAAACACATCACTTGTCGGAAATCAAATACCTACTACCGAGTGTATAAGCATGATTTATTCGAAAAGTATTACACTCATCTGCTCTACCCTTCACATGTCATTATTAGTCTCATCATAATAGGAATATAAATCCACCCATTTCCACCAATCCAACATCAGCGTTACAAAGGTCACTCCTACACCTCAGATTTCCCAATCGCGACCGTAACCTCTGCCGACCCCTAATTTCCTGTAACGATGCTCGATATATCTCCAAGACCTTTATAGGATCCATTTGGACCTTCAGGGTCAACAGGTAGACCCCAATTTGTGAACGTAATGACGTGTTCCGGAGCGATGCTTCGTCGGTTCGATTCCTGAGTAGTGAAAATTCATTTTAATGAGAAAGGTTGAGGTGAATATTTTTGACCTTTCGTAGGGTTTTCACGAATTTCAATGGTTTGTGTGAAATCTCTTTTGTAAATACATCGGTTTCAATGCTTATCGATATTTCCGTTTATCGAGGTTTTGCGATAAATCAAATTAGGTTTCACTTGTCAAATCAGTATGTGTAGCTAGCCAATATTAAACAATGCTGTTATTAATCAGTACGTGTACACTGCTTGTACCTTTGATCGCATTCTTTTTAATTGTTTTGAGACTCAAAATTTGTTTAAATTCTTCGTCAAAGAGAACGTGCATAACTGTTGTAATATAATAGTAGGTGCATTGTAAATAACAAACAAGAAATGTTCATTTTTATTACAGTTTTACAGTTTAAATTTCACTAGTCTTGGTATTCAGCTGCATCCGGTTAGACTGGAAGCTGACCCCAACATAGTTGGGAATTTCACTAGTCTTTTGAACAGACACAGACAAGATAAAAAGGTTACAAAACAGGTTACAATATTATGAAAGAATACTCCAAGAAACTGTACACCCTTCGTGAATAGTAATGGCGCCAAATTCAATTACTCCCTTTTTTAGTTTTCAAAGATTTTTTTGTCACAAAGGTTACTTCGCAAAGAAAGTTTTTCTATTCAATTAATTGTAGATTCTTTTAAAGAATCATAGATATTATAATTTTTAACATAACTCCAGATTCTTGGTCCCTTGGGATTATTTCTACAGTATAACATTAACTTGTAAGAGGCTGCCAAATATTGTCTTTTGTTAAATGGCTCCTATTTATTCTGAGCTTAGTTTAAAATGAATACAATTAGTCTTTGTGCGTAATTTTCTTAAAGCTTTTGGGTAACGAACTAAAATGTTTAATGTTTACTAATGTAGCAGTTCTAATGTTTTTAAAATTGGTAGAAATAAGTATTTGTCCAGCGTTTCTTCTCATAATATGAAAAACTGTTATTTACTACATTTTAATGTCAAAATCGATCTCAGGGATCAAAAGAAATGTGATTCATAAACGAAAGAGTCATTAAACCCCAGAAAAACAAATTATTACCATAAAAAGTAAGTACCAGGTTCTCCGTGCTACGATTGACTGCGACTCCCAGGACCACGTCATTCATTTTCAAATCCCATTCAATCAAAATTTAAGCTTCATTTTACCTTCCAATTATCTGGCGCCATCTTACTTGGTCCGTCTCGTAGATAATTCAGGCTGCGCCGGAGATGACGTGGTCTCGGGCGGTCCATTCCTCTAGGGATGCTGACTAGCTGCTACAGATGTCATATGCGATTAGCACGCTCGGTGATTGCGCTTTGCCATTTCGTATTAGGAGTTTGGCTCAGTTCATTAGTCAGTTGATTATGGAGTTTCTGTGGTAGATAAATACGTTGTATGTGGAGTGTTGATAGTTAAAGTCTTTGGTCCACTATAGTTATTGGCCTTAGAGTAATAAAATATACTGATCCTAGAATCAAAATGATATTCCAAGGCTGAAAGTTCAAATGTCGTTTCCAATTATGAGTTCTCTGAACTTCTCTGTTCCGAAATGGTTTGAAAGTAATTCATAAATCAATTTCCAATTTAAACTGCACATGAAAATTAATATTGAAAACAGACTCATACGCGAGTATTGTGATCCGCGGCAGTCGGAACGGGAGGCGGCCATCAGTTTATTAATCTGCGTCCAAAAAGCAATATTTCAGTCCGTCGGCACTCGGTAGATATCAGCGTGGTATTGCCGACTGACAATAACTCAGTTGTAGCGATGCTGTCCGATACAACATGCTGCTAGCTGCTGCACCACGCTCTAGAGACCATGGAAGGAATGGGTGGAAGGCCCAAACGTTTAAGATAAATTTTTTTTGGTCCTTACGTCCTTCATTCCTGAACGATCGTCAGTCAATACCTTATAACACATAAATCTATATGTGGGTACTTTAAGAACATAAAAAAATGCTTTAAAATCTGTAAGTAACAGCTTTCAATATGGTTTTCCATTTGTTTGTTGATATCGTTGTTTAATAAACCGTGGACATGTTCGTGATTGTTTTCCTATCGCCATTTCAAGTACTGGGAAGTGTGTCAAGGATTATTTTTATGCGTAAATTGTTTCAGTCGAGAAAATTGATTTTTCGTTGTGGGTACTTCAGTTACTTTGGATATCTAGTAAATAGAGTTACAGTTGGCGTGGAACGGGAATTGCGTATTATTTTTACGCATCTCAATCAATCATAGATTTTTATTCAGAGCTCACCTTTCAAATCAGATACTAAATAAGAATGAGATATATGACTTTTCGCATTATGGGCCTCAGCTACACATAAAAAGTCAGATAGCAATACTTGGTACTAACACCTGACGCTGATTTTCAGCTGCAGTCCACGAGTTCTCATCCTGTCTTCTTGATATAATATTACGAACAGATTTTACGAATTTACAGTTCCTTCCAGCCTCCTACCTCCGTGTCCGGGTGCTAGACGCATCTGCAGCAGATTTATACGCGGCAAGGCCCCCGGGCGGCGGATGCGGTACTAATGCACTTTTCTTACAACCCGCACTTTTTGTGTGCAGCTAAGAAAATTATTTATAGCGTAGTGTACTGGGGAATCCGTTTCGTAGTTGGTTTAGATAGGAGGATGAGAGGTGAAGAAATAAGGTCAAATTGGTCCGTCGGTTCTTTGGGAGCGGATAAAACGGGACCTTTGTGGCAACTCTTACAAAAAAACACCTTTAATGAGAAGTTATGGAACTAAGAAAATAACTCATTGAGTATTTTCTTATAATGTTGACATATCTCGAAATATTATTCCTAGAAAACTACACTTTAATTATTTTATATAGTCCGAACTAACATAATAAGATTATTGAAGCTGAAGCAAGAGAGGTTACACTTTTTAATAACTGCAACAAACTTAAACTTGAGCATTCTACAGAAGGCCAAAATTAGCAGCATGACACGTTACTGTCTTCTTATAAAATTATTAACCTCCATACAAACAAGTATGATTCAGCAAGGAGTTGCACGACAAACATCGCGATGCCATATTGAGAAGCAATTCCACGACTAGATACTCGGAACAGGACAATTTTAAAAATTGCGCGCCGCCTCACCGCATTTTGCTAACATTTTCTTCATGGATGGGTTTTAATATTCGCTCCTTGTGCTTAAAGGGTAGTGGACTTAGTGATGATAGAAAAGCGGACGAGAAAAGGAATTATTTTATTTTATTTGGGAAAATAAACAATTTTACTGTACGGTACATGATGATATTCATCATCTGCCTAGCCTTTTCCCAAATATCGTCGCCCTCCCAGCTAACTGTCGTAACTAGCTATTGATATTTTTCCAGGGCAACGGTTTTTCGGTCGGGCGCTACAATCATGTTACTGTAGTGGCGTTAGTTGTGGCTTTATTAAATAATTAATATCGTTTTTATATTGCTCTTTGCTCACTCTTTAAGTTAGTAGTTTCTTTAAAGCCCTAAGGTATATATTTATTTAGTTATATTCATTTGAAACAGATACGTCACTCTGTGAGAAATTTGTTTTAAAACTTGTGTCTGTTACGACTTCATTATTTTGTATAAAAATATAAATAAAACTCTATTAATGTTATATAAATTCATTAAAAGTAATAAAAATGTTCGTTCGTTAGCGTAAAAAGCTACAAGTTACGTGCAAGTAGTAAAAAAAAATGTGTTAATATTTTTGGCAATTTTGGTACCTATGTTAAACTATAAGTAATGAGATGATTTGACAAAAAGGGCCAATTTTCCAAAAGGGTTTCATATTCGTACAAAAAGCTTTTGATTTGGATAACATAAATGAAAAAAATAATGTGTAAACATTATAGACAATAATTCTAGCTAAGTGCCCTATGTGAATAAAAATCTCACTAACTGTAGTATGTGTGCATATACGACAGTTAGTGAGAATATTTCTTCCCTTCTTTTGCACATACGCAAAACAAAATACGTGATTATCTTCTAAACGGTAGATGACACAGATACGACGATTAGAGAGAACTTATTCGAAACAAAATTATGAACACGTTGATAATGTCAGTGCAGATACGTCAGTTTGTGAGATACGACAGTTAGCGGGGAGGGCGACGATATGTTGGGACTGGCTTCCAGTCTAACCGGATGCAGCTGAATACCAGTATTTCACATGGAGCAAATGCCTATCTGTCCTCCACAAACCAGTTACGCCTGGTTTTCGAACCTGGGGGTATAAATACCCTCACGATGAAACCTACTTTGACCCCCGCGGGGGCCAAATTATTTTTCGTCGTGGGGGTAGCAACGAACCTAATAGTTAATACCTACCTAATCTAATAAAATAATACTACTTGCAGAGAAATTATGATCTCAATATATGTTGGCGAAACGCTGGTGCCGAATATCCTGTTATATCTAACTGGAGCTTTAAAAATGCTTATACCCTTTGCCACCACCTATAAAATCTATAGGTGTTGGCAAAGGGGTAAAAGCATTTTTTTAAGCTTAAGCATTCAACCAAAGAAAAACCACTCTCCCATCTGATGTGAGAGTGGTTTTTCTTTGGTTACACTGAAAACAATGGCCAGAAACTGACTCAATGTGGCACATGATTTAAGATACGCTTTAAGCGAAACTAAACCTAACATCAAAAAACTTGTGAATGCAAAACAATACCAACCATCACGCTAACAATTTTTACTTCATTTATTGTGTATTTAAATAAAATATATTAATGAAATACGTTAAAATTGTAAGACTAATGCGCAATTAATAAAGATATTTGTATTAGCTAGTATTGTTTGCATTGATAACATTTCAAGATCGGGGTAAAATCAGTTTTCCTAATAGCTCACAGGGGTAACCATAATAAAAAGGGTAGGATTAGGAACCACTGAGTTACTGGGTAAAACGATACCTCTTGGCAAGACTGGTTGTCAGACTTTCGAGCTTCTGACGACCTGTAACGACTGTTAAAGCTGTACAGTACATATCTGTAAAAGATTCTTCTTCTTCTTCGTCGTGTCGATGGCACAACAGTTTATTCAATTTTGTCGGTCCAAAACTAAATAAACTGGTAAATTATTAAAAGCTAAAGAAGAAAGTAAGAAACAATAGAAAGTTTGACAATTAGTGAATAAATATTTAAGGAACGATAACTTATTGCTTCGCTTTGTTTAGTACAAAGGTATTAATTTGACAGGTTATTAAAAAACGCTTACACCTACGTTTTAATTAAATAAAGTGAAGAAGTTTCCCAAGAACTCGAGTTCATTAATAAAACTTATTTTTTTAGCGAGAACAAATGGACAAGACAAAATTAGAGTAATAAAATTCTGCCTTTAAGAGATTGTTGAAATTAATATTTTCCCAGAAATTCTTTAGAAAATTCTTGAGTAGGAGTCTTCTTTATTTTAATATTCTTACAATTGAAACGAAGTAGGCAATTCAATCAAAAACTTGAATATAAACTAATAACAACACACAAACAAAAACTGTCAGCATTAATTTATTAGACGTAACAAATCGCTGTCGCTTATGAGAGGTTACCCGCTGTCATTTATCACAAGTCTTCAACCGCGACATAGCCGTGTCTTGTCGACTCGTTCGTAAAGCCATTCCACTCACTGCGACGCTATGCATTGTGCATTCTTTTGTCCTGTCATTCATTACCATGTCACCGTGCTTACTATGGAATGCTAATGGGAAATTCCGAGAGTTTTTCTAACACCTTTCGTACTAACCTACTTGGCATACAATTACAAATATTGAATTCTGATAGCATAGCAATTCTCTGATTGGCGGAGCGGAAAATATTGTTTGAAGTATGTTTTTCATTTTCTGTATGAATTCTTAACGAGCATGTAATAATAGGTTGCAGGATGAAACAAGATGTTTCACTTGAATCAAAGAAACACTTTTTTTCTCACATAAAAGTACACTAAAGAATCAAGTAAATAGATCACGCAAACGTTGTTCCAAGTGTTTTTCATATATAAGTAGGTACTTACTGTGAAAGTCAACATAATCATTATAATATTAAGATTATGGTATTATATGAACACTTATTCTATCTATCAGAACATGATGCAGCTAAGGACCAATATTTCACGGTCATCCCCAACCTGTTGACTACACGATAATAATAATCGTCGTATTTATCGCGACATTTATCGGTAATTGATATTGCAACGAGTTTCCGCTCACGTGTACAGATGACACGGATGAGATTCGCTTCCTGCTCGTATTGTTGTAAGATTAGCTGCTATTTATATTGCTGGGACTTACTTTTCCTTGTGAAATTGCCTGTGATCACGTAAAATGATTATTGGCATCATATTTCTTATTATTATATTGTCGTCCCATTAAAACAATTTCCTTGCCAAAAATAAATGTTAATAAGATCATCTTATATAAATAACATCTTTTCCTACTGCTGTGAGAGACAGATTTATGTTCGCTGACTCACTGATAATAATTGCTAACGATTAAAGCCGCGAATACCCTAGGGAACAAAATGTCTCAATCTACGTGACGCTGCAACGTTGCCCTGTGTCCTACAACATGCCACGCAACATCTTGAGACGCCTTTACGTACCGCGGAGCATGTTGCAAGGTCCCACTCTGAAAGCGAGCGCACGTGTTGCGCGTCAGTGCCGCTATTTCTTGTAAAGTGTAATTCCGTATGCACCACTTCTCGTTTCGGTGAACTGCTCGAAATAAGTAATACGCAGCACTAATCACCACAACCTCCTCGGGCGACATTTCTATAAACACTGAAAAGTAACTGGTGTGGTGGGCAAAATATTCCCCGACAACCGCGCATTCACGTAGCGCCATGTTCCGCAACATTTGTCCCTAGTGTATTCGAGGCTTTAGTCTTTTCGTTCGACACGAATACAGGGTGTAAGGGACATCGACGCGCAAACTGTTGCCATGAATTCAGTGCATGATTCTAAACCCAGCAGAATTGAAGCTTTTTGTCAGTTATTAAAAAACAAAACTCCTTTTCCATACACTTTTGTATGAAACTTTTTTTTTTTTTAAGAGTTACGAAACTTTCTTTAAAATCTTGTGCTTAAATCATGGTAACAGTTTGTGCGTCTATGTCACTTATACGAGTACACCGTGTATAGTCTCTCTCGTATTCCTAACACAGTAATTCTGAATAAAGCCCTTTTAAAGTTCTACGAAGATACATTTAAAAAATATCGCCATTCATAATTTTCGTCGGCTACAATCCGAGAGTCTCACGGGAACGCCCATCATTATGGTTCTCTATGACGCCGCAGTAAGTATAACGTGATGAGTATGATGAGCGCTATCATACAATCACGCTAATTTGCTGTGATTGTATCTGTTATTATTTACCGTCACGCTCGCTGATCAAGGACGTACATTATGAAGCTATGGCATGTTCTAAGCTATAATTTATCACGGAAATTTCCTTCAAAATAGGATTGCTTTTCATTTTCATGCACTTTAATTTTGAAGTGTGAGTGCTACAAAATTCAAGATAGATTTTAGTTCTTTGTTCAGCTAATAATCTCCTAGGACATTTATTACATCAGCTGATGTAAATCCTTTGCCATTTTTCATCCAGGTTTTTATCCCTATTATGAAGATTATAATAAAATGTTTTTATTCGTACCCAAACACCACCAGACATTATTCTAAATAAACAGACACTGTAAATATACCCTTACAAAGCTCAATATTAAATCACCAGATAATACCCTAATAAACAAATGCAGACAAAAGCAGTACCGATCAATCACAGACAAGAATTAACGTTGCAGCCGCATCGAATGTAACGCGGCGCGGATAATGGCGCGTGCGTCGGAGCGGAAGTGACGTCGACGTGTGACGTAGCGCCAGCTCATTTCCGGTCGTGAGCCAATACCCGCGAGTGATTACCCGACTCTGATTTACTCAGAGCTCTTATTGGAAAGGCTGTGTTTATTAACGATAGATGGCGTTACTTTGTTCCGGGCAGAGCAACAGAACATATTTTATTTAAATAAACACTTTAAGAAGGACAATATGGAATAAGTGGGTCATTCACATTTAAATAAAATATTGACGCAAAACTACAGCAAATAAGGTTTAATAAAAACACCAGCAGTTCATAACAAAAACAAATGGTGATAACACAAGATAAGTGCGCGGACAGTGTTAGTACCTCCACATAAACACGTAGCACAGAGGTAAATCATCCCGGCAACAAAAGTTGCCGAGGTGCATTTATAAAAGGCACAATTTCGTGAGCTCACGTACCCTCGTATATTGTGCCGTGTATTGAATAACGTGCAGGGACGGAGCAGGGACGTTAGCACTGATTTTGGAGATAGGAACAGGGGTTTGGCGTTAGTGTCCTTTGTGGTGCTTAAGTAATGTGTGAGCTCGGCGCGCTGCAGGTTTTTGGAAATCCTCTATTTTCCGTAAAATATTTCTCCCAAAATCCAGAAATTATCCGGAAAATGCCTTCAGGGATAGTCATATTTCTAAAATAAATGTTACTGTCCTAATTTTTATAAAATTCATGGCCTATAGACGTTACTAAACGTCACGAGGTATATATCTTTTTAAAGGATTACTTAGTAATCGTGTTTCTACACCCGAAGTACTAAATATTTAATAGTTTCATTAGAGCTTGTAATCCATCCCTGTTCCGTTATTGTCTGGGGCCGGACCGAGACGAATAGTTGTTATAAACTCAGTCGGGCTGTAACGTCACCTTAGTTTATTTGCTCCGTGACAAATGTGTTTCTGTCTCACTTGTTGCGCCTGTCCTTGTTACTTTACACTATTTATCTGACTTACAAGTCTTTGAGGTAAGTAAGAATATTCAAGAAATAGGTCACTCGAGTTTGGTCCTTTTTTGAGTTTTCGACTCCAAGGAACAAATTTTTTAATTTTATAATCGGGTTTGTGGGTTTATTTTAATTAAAGACTAATGAGTTTACCAAAATTAAAGAAAACATTTTTCTGAAAGCAAAAAAAATCATTAATCGCAACTTAACCCGCCTTACTTAATAGAATCTCCATTCTATGTAACATAGAGGCATTAACAATGAGGGTTCCAAAACAACTCTGTCCCAATTCACAAACTTCAGACGGATTAACTAATGGGGATTTTGAGCCTAATGAACAAATTACTCTCCATTATTCAACGAGATCCCGAATATATTCGATCCACGAAGGAATTTCACGCGTCACAATACATTGAAGACTTTATACAACTATCTAAATCAAGTAGAAGTACAGAAAGTAATGGGTTTTAAAGTAGAGAAAAGTTGGTGTAAATAAAGGTTGTCTTGAGCAGCCTCTAGTCGTGTAAGTCGCAACAAACAATCGTAGATAACTTGAGACGACTCGTCACTACGTGCTATTGCATTAGGATTTCCAGATAACTTCTAAATTCTCTACGAACTTGTCTTAAAGCTTGGAAACTAAATATTGCAGTTGGAATTGAATTGCATTTCTCTTAACAGTCCATTAACGATACCAACTTCTATAAAAGATGGCAAATGTTTTTACATTTAACTTTAAATATCGTTAGTAAATGGACGAGATTACTAGGTACACCAATTTGGAAGGTAGAAATCAGCTGAAAGAACATATCTTACGTCAAAATTACAATAGACAACCGCCCAAATGGATTTGAAGACTTCTCATCTCCCATAGAACACCTGCAAAAAAAAAAGTACGTAAATCAATATCCACTGCGCTTTTTCTAAGGTATAGTTCCCACATCACACTTCCAAAACATCAATGGACATAAAACAAATCCGTCAAACCGC
Organism: Conistra vaccinii; assembly: GCA_948150665.1. Classification (NCBI taxonomy): domain Eukaryota; kingdom Metazoa; phylum Arthropoda; class Insecta; order Lepidoptera; family Noctuidae; genus Conistra; species Conistra vaccinii. The sequence continues at coordinate 829,793 of OX411332.1, read as the reverse complement.
TCCACAGTTTGATAGCATGTGTCAGCTTGGCTACCTGCCTGATTTGCATGAGAAGTCATTGAAGCCAGGCCAGAACAATGGCTGTCGATGATACGACGTGATACCTCTGCTGATGCGCTTTTGGGAATAGCGATATGATTATAGTATGGAGGAGAGATAGTCAACTGGAGGTGTGCGGTAATAGATGCTTTCAGGAAGTTAGGTGCTGAGTAGGATGGTCATACTTCCCCGGGTGAGAATAAGCACAAAGAGCTAACACTATTAACGGACATTTCAGGTGCATTTTCAAAGCTAACACAGCCAATGGTATCGTTAAGCAAGATTTATCTTAAATTTAGGGAACCTAGCTCTTATTTATTAGTTAAATAGGGGTTTCACTTTTCATTAGTAGGATATGATTTAAAATACTACGATAAAATTATACTTTTGTCATATTTGTAACACAAGTCTTATCCACGTTGTATTTTCCTTTCTTCAACGCGAAAAGTAGACTCGAACCCGGGACGACTCGACTTTAAAGACCAAAAATTTATCCTGCAATTTCCTCGCTCATCCTGGCAAATATTTGCGAACAATTAACAATCGGGTGCTCGCAAATAGAACAATATCTTTGGCAAATAGAGCCGTATCTCAAGTGAGATAACTGGATCCGTGGAGTGCAACGTGCCACCGGAAGTGTACGTGTCCATTGTCCGCTTCCGGCGCCCCGGAGGCTTTGTTTGTCAGTTGCTCTGTGCTGAGAGGGAACTGATGAAGTTAAAAGGCGATACAATAATATTATTGCTGCTTTATTTCTTCTTCCTTGTTAGACGGTTTACTATCTGTCATCAAGGTGTATGATCGATTTGTTCGTTTAAGTCATGGTAAAGTTCTTATAGGAGATGCGGCTGACATCGATTTATGCTTCCAATCTCAAACCAGTACAAATAAGTAAGAAATTATGTTGATAACGATAATTTAACCAGTTTTAAACTATTGGCTATAGTCACACATATTTTAATGTAGTAAATTACTCAAAAAAACAAACTTTTCCATAATGAGTGTAAACTCCGTAAACAATGGAGCTGCTTCACAGCACGCTGCTCCCAAGTGGGTCAACAGCATACTAACTTAGACCACCTGTCGTGGACAGAATGCTAAACAAGACTCAGCTCAAAACATAGGCCACGCAGATTTGTACCTACTTGATAGCTCAACGTGGGCTCACCCACTGACTGAGACAAGAAGACACAAGACGAGAAGATAAGAAAGTTCAACACGTAAATATTATTGACGCTAGGATAGAAAACTTTAACATAACGGTAGAAAATGTTGTACAGGAAGATAGATAGAATACTCTTTGTTATAAACACCATATAGAAATAGAATCTGAAATACACGTTGAAGAAGTGGAAAATTCCGAAAATAGATTGAATGGTGTACCTAACTAAGTAGGTGTGTGTAGGTGGTAGCCCTTAGTACACATACGGTTTTCTTGCCGTGAAAAACTATGGATGTGTGTGGATCATCTCTATGGAAGGTTGTTGACAGACACGTTTTATTTTACTACGCGGTTTATACGCCGTACCGTCAAGAAACCGTGCCGTGTACAAAGATCTTGTATTGTTTAAAAAAATACTAGGTACATAAATGGTTGGAATTAATTCATAAACTCTAATAATGTTTACAGCTTAAAATAATTTATTGACGGGAACATTTGTAATGTAACCTATAATATTTGCATGCTATGATACAAGCTAAACATGTATTCTCTATAATGTATTTTATACAATGTCGCCCATGCGCATTTGACCGCCCGTAATTTTCTGAATATTCATGAAAAAATATCGAAAATAAACTTCAAAAGGGGGGTCTATCTATAACATTTTTCACTAGTTTTTTTTAAATAAATACACAATGGTTTACCGAAAAAATGACTTCGATTCCGTTTTTTCTTTCGTAGTCGATAATTTTTTGTAAAAATTTTAATTAACCTGTTAAAATAACTCATAAGCTTTTGGAAATAATAAACAGAATCCAAATCGACCCATAAACTTCGGAGATGTGTCAAAAAACAGAAAGCAAATCTTTAAAAAATTAAAAATTGAATAACATGAAAAATGTTATAGATAAGTGAGTAAGAAAAATAAAATCGGAATCACCGCCACAGAACCAGTGAAAGAAAAATTGTTTCTGGATTCTTAAGTGCCTGCTACACGGTTGCAAACCGCGTCCCCGACAGAGGTGACCTTGGTTGGTAACCGGCAAAGTTGTTTCAATGTTTGGTCGTAAACCATCATCTACACGGTTGTAAACCACCAAGGTCACCTCTGTCGGGGACGCAGTTACCAACCGTGTAGCTGGCGTTTTATGAGCACTGAATTCTTATCGCTCAGAATAAAAAACACTTGCATGAACTAAGCTATATGTTGCTTTAGTAAAAATTTGCCATAATTATAGTCATCAAATTCAAAGAACCACACCTGCCGAACTTTCCGCGGCGGAACGTTCCGTCGCGTCATATTTGCTTGCATTTCTATGGACGTAACGTTCGGCTGATGTGTCATAGGTAACTTGAAAAACATTAGGAGCGTATTCAACCGAACGTTCCGCCGTGGAACGTTCGGCAGGTGTGGCGCGACCCTTATACGTATATGTCACTCCCCACGGTCCCCACAGACACGAACTTAGAATGATGCCTAAGCTAACAGTCAGCCCAGGCTCCAAACCTGCGCCGCTCCAATTTTATCCAATTTAAACTTTCCGGAAAGCCATCGCATTAAGTTATATACAGAAAAGAAGTTTAGATTATAATCTGATTTGGATCCTAAGGTTAGCGCTCGTTCAGTCAATAAGCCTTTCAAATTAAGTTTTGGTAACCAAATCGGATGGAAAGGTGTTTTTGAGAAAAGTGATGAGATGGCGAAACCATCTAAGAATATCACTCCCAAATAATCTGTACCACAAACAACTTCAGGATTACGCTATCCACACTTTTCTCAAAAACACCTTTCCATCCGATTTGGTTACCAAAACTTAATTTGAAAGGCTTATTGAATAGCTGTTTGTTCAGTTATATTCTTTCACATACTTAAGGCGACGATAACCGAATTTAAATGATTTTATTCTGGAGATCCTGATCACGTCTAAACGAGTAGTATTAATGATTTGGACAATTATATGTTAAATTAGAACAATTTCTTAATAAGAATATTTTAGTTATATTACATAGTGAAATTAATTTGTGAACTTAAATGTCTAACGCGGATAAAAACTGAGAATCACGCAAAATCTATCAAGCGTATTTTTCTGTAACCTTGAAAATTTTAAAGATAATTATTAATCTTTTCTTCTAGCTTCAACTTTCTGACTAACTGACCGACTCTTTGACAATTCAAAAGTGCCTGTAAATGGTTTAATTGAAATAAATGCTTTGAGTTTGAGTTTTAGTTTATGTGTGTTCTATTAAAATACCTTTAATTTTATGTATTATAAATTAATAATGCGTCTAATTTGGGACAGCGCTCCTTGATGGGCGAGTCCTATTATATATCTGGCTGGACGTACGACTCGTTGCGTGAGCTCAATACAGAACACGCAAGCTATAATAACCACTCAAGGTCAGTAGCATATATCTGCGTCTTAAGTTTAGATATAATTTTATTTTATGGAACATTATTTATTTTGTATAATTGTGTCATTACAGCTGTACCTGTTAAAACAAGTATTTACGTCAACCGCCTTTCATATAAAAATAAGGCTTTTGAAATATTCATAAACAATCAATAACACTTGACAGTCAACAACAAACACAGACAATTAAATAAAACAGAACTGTATTTTAATGAACAGACATGTTAGTCATACACTCATACACCTAGTCGCAAACTACAAAGAAAGGAATCATAATAACACATATAGGTACCTACAATAAAATTGTATATAGTACTGTGAGGGATCGTCGTGTTAATAAAAGGCGTATTTGTTATAAGATTAATAAAACTACTTACTTTACATCTAGACGGGCGCTGTCTGCTCTGCGAGCTGGCTTTCTAATCTTTTCTATTCTTCAGAATAAAAAAAATAAATATTTAATTATAATAGTGTTTATCTCTTTTTTATCTCTCTCTCTCTCTGTCAATAAACTCGCCCCCTGCGTGGGACTTAATAAAAAAAGAACAACCGACTTCCAAAAAAGACACTACAAAGTCAAAAATAACTTTAATTTCGGAAGTCGGTGTATTTGGTTTTGAACTTTCGTTTTTTGCCACCGACTTCCGAAATTAAAGTTATTTTTGACTTTGTAGTGTCTTTTTTGGAAGTCGGTTGTTCTTTTTTTATAAAAAGTTTTTATTTTGCACTTTTTAGTTGTGGTACCTACCCCATACAATTCAAATACCACTAACCTGCTATGTAAATAACAGTGATTGGAAGTTATCATCATATCATCCATATAAACTAAGTGGGAAAAATACGTATTATTGAAGCTAACTCAAAAACTATCCAAGTAAAGTTAATACAATTTATATGGGACCACCTCGAAAGCATACCCTTTCAAACAAAAAAACAATTTTTAAAATCGGTCCACAATTGACGGAGAAATCGCGTAACAAACATACAAAAAAAAAAAAAAAAAAAAAAAAAAAAAAAAAAAAAAAAAAAAAAAAAAACATACAGACGAATTGAGAACCTCCTCCTTTTGGAAGTCGGTTAAAAAATAGCAGCGAATACACTCGCGATGGTAGGTTATGTTATACAACAAAATTTGTTGTTTACACTAAATCTCTTAAGGGGTCATTGTACTCGTCATTATGTATAACTTTCATTCTGGGACCAAATCTGAAATCGTGAAAAAAGAATCTGCTGTTCCCTACATTTTGTCGAGAAATGCGAACATAAATGTATGGAACAACAGATTTTTTTTTCGCGATTTTAGCGTTGGCCCCATAGTAAAAGTTGTTCATACTGATGAGTACAATGACATCTTAAGAGGTTTAGTATAAACAAAAACTAACCTTGCATTTATGCCATTAACTTAAAACATAAGTGGAGGTTGGCGAAGCTATCCAGATAAAGAAAACCTCTACTGGTCTGGTGGTGGTGGCAATATTTCGGTCACTACCGTCCTTCAAACATATCTACGTCTCATATCGTATGGCCCTGTGCACTCGCTAATCCTTTAATCAATGCAATGTTAATCCCTGCATCCCCGAGCCCGGCGCGGGCGGCGCTAGTATTAAAGTTGATACTTATTTAGGTGCCGACAGCGGCTTACGGCAAAATTATGGGCGCTTTTGTTTCTGGTCGAATTTTTAATATCTCCGGGATCCCGCGCCTGTGTTGTGTCCCTGGGCCTTTATGTTTCGTTATCCGAGGTTTATATTAAGCCCAGGTAACTTAGTAGTATTAAGATCTTAGATACTGTTCGGGCAATGTTGTGACAATTTTGTTAGAAATACATTAATATTGGTTAGAGCCTGCTGTGGTTGGGGGTGGTCCGAGTGGGTATAAAACCACCTGTTAGGTATGTCGAACTAATTTGTTGGTTTTGCGGTGCTAATGAGACCACCGTTCCTGGCTATTCGGTCGATATTTATTACGAAGAAAAATGGATTAAAAATTCAGTAATAAATAGTCCCATAGTTTGTCCTGTCCTTACTACGCCTTACATAGTATATTCCAAAACTCCATCAACACATTCTTACAAAAAGGAAAATATTCTTACCATCATAAAAATGATTTAAGCGGGTTACGTCAAACCCTTAAGTTTTACGACGGACCAAAGTTCGATTCCCGGGCGACGCTAAAATGTAATGTACAGATATAAGGGAAATAGTCTGCGTTCGTAAACGACAGGTGTTCTCTGTGTTCGTTATTTTCGAAGCAAAACGTTTAACTATAACCGCTGAGACGAGCTTTTATGAAAAAACTTCAGCTCGGTCGAGACCTGCTCGTTTAATAACGCCATCTAGCGGCATTTTCTTGAACTATGTTAATGTAAGCAACAAATTATTGGTTTTTGTTTGCACTTTATAAGTATCTCAAGCGTAACTCTGTAAGTAATACAAAAAGTGTAGACCAACGAAGTGTCTTGTTTAATTTTTTTGAATAAAAATTGCGAAATGGACGTCATGCTCTTGATCTCGATCTCGCTTGATGGAGAGGATGAACGGATGAAGAGATGGATGAGGTCTACGATGGAACGAGCGTGCCCAGAAGAAGTGCCTTATTTAATGCTCAATTATTCAGCCGTACTTAGTTAGTTTATATTTTTGGTGATCTCACAAACGAAGGTACCAGACTATGGAGTTGTTACATATACGACACATAAATAACCATTGTGGGTTCTGAATACATAGCCTCGTCTCTTCCCCAGGGCGTCGTGAGAACCGATAAAGATGGAAGATCTACAAAACTCTTACGACAGAGAAATATTGCTGAGAAGCTCTTCTGTTCTTTACTGAAGTTTAATAGGACGAAAGACATAGTTTCATTATTTCGTTGTGTGCTGTTGGATTTAAGGGTCTCCAAGACATGTTCTCATTTAGTATAATAGAAAGTAGAAACGAATTTTACATTTTGTTTGTAAACACCCTGAGTGGTTAGAAAAATAAATGCTTTTCATATTTTCTTACAAAGGAAAACTTTATTTTGATCTTGAAACCTTTTCTAAAACAAGTTGTTTATTTTCTACTGTAAATAAAGTGTAGAAATATCGTTGGTATAGAAAAAAGGCTGGTTGCCAAGAAATATCTTAGCCAGCTTTACGTGCTGTGATTTTTATAATAACTTTTCCTATGACGTCGGCAACATGTACACCTACCCTGACCACTGAACAACTACGTACAGAAGGACCACAGGACTGAACTGGTTTTTGAAAAGTGTGTTAAAGATATTGTCAGCTTTTTTTCGTGCTTGTATAATAACAAATGTGGTCACCAATCCGTTCGAATAGTGTGATATTACATTTTGTCATGTACTGTGGCTACTCAAGTGTCTCTGAGAAACATTAAGCCCATGTTTACCAATAGATATCAAGATGTCATAAGCTGTCATGAGAGCTTTTGAAGACAATCCGAATTTTCAGATGACTGCGTTTTTGAGGTATGAGAGGAACAGAGTGTAAAGTTCACTCATCCACCATAGAAAAGGGAGGATCCTCCGACCAGACGGGTGTTTTGTGTGGCAGGCAACTGCTCGAAAGTTGATGTCGGATAGTCTTAGATATGTCGTTCGCGCGGTAAACTATAATTGCGCGATGCAGTCATGTCTTTGATGCGTAGTTCGTATGTGGCGGTGTAACCGCTACAGCGTTATGATTCTGCTTCAGAGCTTTAGCAACCGAGTTGTTTTGCTTGAAGTCTAATTATGTTGGCTGTCATCTATGTTGTGTAGATAGGATCTTCGCATCTATCTGTTCAGTGGCAACCGCCGGAAGCGAGTGAAATGTTAATTATTTTATCAGAAGCGAGGACTAAAGGATCTGTTTCACAGTTCAAATACATAATTAGCTTGCTTTTGTAGAACATGCAAGTTACATATAATACCTATCTCATGATTGTAAGTTCTCTTAATTTGTTGAAAGTCACGTGTTGGGACCAGTTGTATTATAATCTGCATAAAATTGGAAATACATTTAAAATAACGCGTACAGCGTTAAAGAACTTTCTTTAATGTTTTGTTTAAAACTGGCTAGTGCTAGAGATCAGTTTATTCCAATTAACCAACTCAGACTGCCCCACTCAAGAGGACAATGTCCTTTCCCAAAAATCTATCAAGCCTATAAATTGGAAAAAAAATAATAAACTTGCCCAATTTTCGCGTAAATATTTCCGAAGTCCGAACCCTGCATTCTTCGGCACACAAATTACAAGTCTGACACACAAGCTATTGAAAATAGACGGGAAAGTCATTACGCCATATAATTGCTTCCCGGCTCCTCTTTGTTACAGCAACTCTAGCGAGTTGCTGTAACCTGTAGGTTCCCGCAAATTACCAGCGGTAACAGTTACGAGTTGCGAGCCGTTTATTGGAAACGTGCTGTTCAATAGAGCTCGAAGATTTCCGCCATTTAATTATTTTGAATAGAGTTGGAAGTGGGTGAGTGGGACGCGCCGCTTTTTGGGTCGTTAAGCTTATTTTGTTTTGACTGAAATAAATTCCTCTAGTGCTTTGTTTTCGCAACTACTTCCAAAGTGAAACTTGGGTCTAGATACTGATGGAACGATGTGATATAAAACATTTATAAAAAAGAAATGAAATCTTTTCTTGACCAGATGTAAATCCATTTATATTTCAAGTGACTGTCCTAACTTCTTATGGTTCTTCACCTAGCTTTTAATGTGGTTTACTCGGCTTCCTTAAACAATACAATTTGAAACAATTTGAAATTTTCTGTACTTATAGTGGCTTCTCAGAAAAGCGTTTCTGAGAAGCCACTATAAGTACAGAAAGTTTACACAGTTCGATTTGTGATAATTTCAGGACAGCAGCTATTTAGTAGAATCAGTTTATTTACTAGACTCACCTACATCCTACGCAATTTAACTCCAATCCGTCCACTTAGGTCTAATACAAACACGTATTATTGGATAGGTCCTTTAATTTGATCAGCTTACTCCAGTAAGCAAATATCTTCATTTACAATGGAAACTAGCAACCGGCGCCCGGCGGCGGCCGTCAGGCGGCGCCCGGCGCGGCTGTGCGGCTCGACATTCATTATTAACGATATGAAATGCAGGTGATCTGCATTGTGGGTGTCTGCGTATTACCATTTGGAGATGTAATTGTTTACTGAATATTTGTGATTTGCGTTAGCCACTAACAATGTGTTAAAACTTTACTTGACGTTACGGGACAAGTTTTGTGTTTAGTGTTTTCTAGAATAGAATACGCCACAAGTAATTAATCTTTCTTCAACTATCCTACATAACTATGACGCGTCTTCTTAGCGAGACGATAACGTGCCATATAGCACCATTATAAAACTTTCCATTACTACAAAACTGGCGCTGGTTTTCCAAATATTGCATTAAATGGGCGCTGTAGTAAAGAAGACGCTGGATACCAAACCATCTTCATACCAGCTAGTTCTGCTACTCATTATTATTATCCCAAAGAATTCTAGCATTACGGTATTTTCAACCATCCTCCAATTAATGAAAAATAATTCATATAGATGTAGGTACATCAAAATACGAGAGAAAAGACCAAACTAAATATAGGTACTGTATATTGAAGTTTCACTTATTCTTACGGCACAAAGTGCAAGTGGTTGGTCCTCAGTTGAGTCTGAGTAAGCCGGATGTTCTCTAGGCGCTCTACCGCTTTACATAGAGCGACGTACAGCGATGTAGAGCGATGTAGCGACGGCTCTACAAATACATTACCATTTAATTGTCACTGCTACGTCTTGCTACAGTTTTGTTGATTGCATCGCAGAATAACTTAGTTTAAAGTTGTTGGTTTGTTTAGGTCTTACGAAGATACAACGAAGGATTGTCAATATCATTTCAAAGGACTGTTTTCTATGGACTTGAGGTTCTGCAGTGTATTCAATTAACGTCATTTATGAACTAGTTAGTACAGCTATTGGATGTCTGGAGGAATTCGCAAATCGGCAGAATTATCGATAGGTTTAAGGTTATTTAAAAAATATTCCTCAAATCGAATTATGTAGTTAATTTGTGCGTTCGTACCTTTCGGCTCAGAAATTAAGCCTAGACATACAGCTTCAAACATTATAACTATAACTCCAAAACAAGCCTGAAATAATTGGCTTTCAGCAAATGCTGTCTATTTCCCAAATAATTCTTGTCTCATTCAAACCATAATAGTTACAAAAGCTTTCAATGTTGGTATCGAGGGATTCGAACCCATTCCGACGGCGCAAGATATACTAAGTTATAATTAAGTACAAAGCTAAGAACACACTAATTACAGATAATGGAAGCAGCACAAAATACAAAGACTGCAGGACAGAAGGTCGGCTACATCGGCGACGGCATACAACGAGCGCAAAGTCAGGAATTTATTTGACTAAAGGCTCATGCTGACCAGTGCGACGCGACACAAACAATACAATTTCTAAGAAAACTTCACGGTATAACAATAGCCGGTGTCGCGTCGCGCTGTCGCATCGCGCTAGTCTGCAAGAAGCTTTATGGTTTACATGATTCCAGTAGCACGAATGACTGGAATAGTGTACGGTAATTTAAAAATAAGATCAGAAAACGTGCCTGTGGATGCCAATTTATAGTGCCACTTAGAAATTGAATGCTTTAAATAAATAAATTCATTTAATTCAGGCAGAAGCAGCAGGGGGCTTTGATGTAATTATTTGAGTACTGCAAACCCGAAGTTCTACTTATAAAACACTTTAAAGATGTTGTTCATTTGACAATTGAGGTTTTTTATATATAACTAGCTTCTACCCGCGACTTCTTCCGCGAGCCTATAAAATTCGTCAAGAATTGGGCCATCCTACGTAAAAATGTTTTTTGCAAATCCTGGTAGTTCATCAATTTCAATCACTGGTAGTTTCGGAGATTACCTTCTACATACAAACAAACATTATTGAGAGATTTATAATAGTATAGATTTTATAACCTCAATTTTTGACACCGTTAATTATATTAAAACAATAATTGTTAGAAACCATACTGTTACTAAATCGGTTTAGTGAGTGATTGCTAATTACGTAATGCACGATCAATAATAAATTGAAATGAATTGAAGCAATGGACTAGCAATCTGTTTCAATTCATTTCAATTGATCGTGCATTACGTAATTAGGGTACTGAACAGGGTTTGTTTTCACTTTTATCAGATACCTACTTACTACTGCTTTTCGGTTGCATTAGACGATGTCATCTAGTCCAGTTAAGGGCTGGATTGTTTCACCGGATTACTGGACTAGAATAATGTAAGTCGAGCATTCGTTTGAGTTTAACACTTACGTACGCGTCTGTGTGTATTTTCGATGTGTGGACTCGACCTTCTGTATCTACCTATTCTGTGGCAGCAGTGCACGCGGTTGATTGTGTTACCGTTTAACTTGTACTTAGCTAACTTAACTCGATGAGGCGAACGCAGGCAATAACTTAGTATTAAGCTTACATACTCGTATGTACTCGCACGGTACAGCTTAGCTGAGAACAGTATTGAGATCTTGAAATGAGCTTGAATACACATAAGTTAATTTCCCGTCTATGAATATTTTGGGAGTTATCTCGAAAATTGCTTGGTAGATTTTGGTATGGTTTCTTCTTGACGTCTCTCTCAATAGTTTGTTAAATGTAAACATATCGTAGGTTAAACATTGGTGGCCCAGTGGTACCATCGTGAGGAAACCATGTCTTAGAACCAAACATTCTAAGACATGTGACATCTAACAACCAGCACTGGGTCCTCGTGGTAGATTAAGGCCCACTCCCTCTCACAGAGAGGAGGCCTGTGTCCCAGCAGTGGGAATATTATAGGCTGATGATGACGATGATCGTAGCGATATAGGACTGTTTTAATCAAAAATAGATAAATATTATTTTCAGAATTAATTAAAGAGTTTAGTTGAGATCCCGGATAAGTGAAAACTTAGAATAGAGTGCCTAATTAGTGACGGAAACGGCAATTAAAAATTAAATTTAAATCAACAAAGTATTTTTCGAAATCATCTCAAAAAAGTGTAAACTCGCTCTATTAAAAACAAATAAAAAATAAGTGACTCCAACCAGATACCGATCTAGCCAACCGAGTCGTTTGCAACACAACCGTTTGAGGCGAGCATCGAATCCAGGACGATCCCTCCCGGCCTCGTAAGCCGACAACAGACACGCTAAGCCCCACAAAATTACTCGACGGCAAGTTTAAATTGCATTGGTTTGCCATTCTAGAGCTGAACCCAGGGCCCGTATTGATTGAGAGAAGGTCTCACTGTCAGGGTTTTAGTTGTACAGTTAGAGAATTTTATCGTTTAATTTACAGGCAATTTAAGTTGGTCAATTTGGTATACTCCCCTTTTTTAACAAATGTAAAGAGGAGCAGGTTCTCAAGTCACGTGACACTCACAGGCTCCCGCACTTAGATTCATATTTGTGAATTCAATTCAAAGTGTGTGGAAACACATTAAATATAGGTACTTTTCTTCATCAAACTCCCTTTTTTCTTCGCTTCACAGATTATAATCAAAGAAAAATATTTATAATCGTTGAATGTACTCATCGTATCAAGCACATTAGATCTTGCTCTACTGCTCTGAGTGAGGCGTTGGCATTGGCACGTTTGCACCAAAATATTATGATACAAAATGTAATGTAAAACCTATAGAAAATGATTACATTTTGTGCCCATTGCCCGTGGGTTCGGTATTGAGAAAATATAATACCTTGATAGTAAATAGGTGATCTGATTTAATATTTTTAGACACAAGTGATATGTATGGATATTTAAACACTTTACTAAAGCTACGGAAGTCCCACAACTCCCTTTGAAAACTACAATAACAACTTCGTCAAAATCAAACGGCAGCCAGAGCTGGGCAAAATACTTGCTTTGCTTTAATTAAAATACAAATTACAAAATACTATCTCGCACTTATTTAAAATACAAATTACAAAATATTTTTAAGTCGTGTATTTGAAATATAAAATACAAAATACAGTATTTCGACTATTTTTATTTAAAATACAAAATACAAATTACAAAATACAGTCTGGTGTTAGGTTAGGTGTATAAATAGAATAGAACTAATCCAGCCCAGCCTAAGGCAAAGGAAATATTCTTACCATCATATTTTACAAATTGGCGACCGCTAAATATGTCACACACAGCATTCACATGATTCACTGCATCGCCGAATGAAAATTAGTTAAAATTACAATTGACAAGCGTAATTGACAATTTGACGTATGCACCCTGCAGTACAGACTACAGTACAGTTTAAGTGCAGTGTTGCCAACTTTAAAGATTGACATATTTAGCGGTCGCCATTTTGCTTACGAAAGCTATCGAGCGCTATTTTCTGCAGATCGCACCCATTCATAAGATCGCTAAATGTATTTATGTTCAAATGTATTTTGGAGCCATAAGTATTGGAAATACTAACTACAAAATATCTCAGCGTCAGGTATTTGAAATACCAATTACAAATTACATTTATAAGAAGTAATTGAATTACAAATACCAATTACGTATTTGTATTTCAATTACGTATTTTAATTACAAGTAATTCAAATACTGCCCAACCCTGACGGCAGCAAACTCAAATTTGACAATATTCCATCAAATTGTCGCTGCCAATTCGTCCTATCACTCAACAAGCGCTTTATCTGGCATCACGGCGTCTAAGCTATAAATTCGTTAGTTCTCGCACGTTCTAGAAAGTTCCCGACTTGTCTGGAAGTAGTTGCGAGTGGATCACGCCGCGTCAGGCAGGACTGCAGGAGCAACTTGCTAATGCTATGCGCTCGGAGCAGTCGCGCTTCGGACAGACGCCTGAATTTATATTGTTGCCAAGTTATTGTATGCTGATTGCAGTTCTTGACTGTATTTGTGTGGATATATATAGAAATGGTATATCTTTAGTGTGGAGATTATGGATATTAGATGTTGCCTTAAATCTTGGATAACGTTTTGGGGAAAAAGCTTCTTACATTCTGCTGTCTGAATCCCGACAGTATCAGATATCCGGATTTGATTCGAGCTAGTGAGCACATAATGTTAATTTCAACTTATTTCTAATTTACAGGAGACTTATTAAGACTTTCGGTCAGTTAACATTTTAACTGTGTGCCCTTTAAACTAAATGGTTATATTTAGTTTAGGACATGTCATACTAATAATATTATTTTGTGTCAAGTTTTGGGTGTCTAATTACGAACGCAATTAGTTAATGGATAAATTATAACCTCTCCTACCTACCTAAATAATTACGAGTATAAGTCACACAATAAACTTAGATATTGTAGAAAAACAACAAAGAGTTTTCCCGGTTTTATCGCAATTCCAGTGTCCGCGGCATCGCGAGATAGTCTAGCAACTTTTCATTACCTGCGCAGACTACAAATGACACTCTTTTCATCGGTGTTGCCAACTTATTGCTTGCCAAACAACTAACTTATTTCTGCACCATACTAAAAATAGGATTGTCGTGACGTCATTAAACTTGCGACTGTGGCGACAATAATAGGAGTTTGCTGCGGGCGGTGTGCGAACTAATGTTATAAGCGAACTTGGACGTGCTCTGTCGTGTGAGTCGCTATAATGACTGGCAATCAGTTGTTGGGCTATGTTCTAGAAGCATATTTTTTCATAGGAAAACTGGAGTAGGTGTTTTTGGAGGAAATTATCTGCAACCGTGACAGTTTTTGATATTCATTCGTCGAGCTGTCTTGAATAAAATTCGAAAATACGTATCATAACCTTTTACATCTTATACTGATTAAGTTTTTCCATGTTTAATCATTTAAAATCACTCTTTGAATGTTCAAGTTGGAAATTCAGACCTCATTAACAAAATAATATAATCCTGTTCTATAATTCAAACATTACTACAAACAATTGCTTGGGAAGCAAATCCAACAGTAAGATAATCCGCATTATTGGGGTATTCATCTAATTTGCTGTCAATGAGCCCGATGAGATAAAGGGAAATGATGCCCTCACCGCCTCCGGAACACATCACAAGAAAATAATAATTTACAGAAAACCAACTCTGCACAGAGCTCAGTAATTTTGAACAACTGGAAGTCTTTTATGAAGTTGTTACTTTTAATGCAATCACCAGTGTTGACAGTTGTAGAGCTTATTAACCCGCAAAATGATGAAAAATAAAAAGTGGAATAGCCCCTCAGCATGCGACTGAAAGCTTTTCGCAGTTTTCCGTTGTTAGGTGAGACTATAGTGCGCGAGCGAGTTGAACTTTTAGTTTTTGTAAAGGTCTCAATCGTTTTTGCAGGTACATTATAAGTAAACCCACCTATGTTCGTAAATTCAAAGCAAATATTCTATAAGCTATTATTCACTGGATCTTCTGTATAAATTTCTTCATGTTTTTCTATTAAGCTGGTTATTTATCTCGACAGAGGCGCTTCGTAATCTGGGCTAAACGTTTCATTAATTCGTCTTCTATTGTTTCAGGTAAATTACTAATATTCTAAGTTGGACCGTTATTCTGGTGCTTACGTCGGTTTCCTCTTGGTAAGTAGACCTTCACCGCTTACTGATGATATGAAGGGTGTCAGCAGAAAGACTACTAGTAATGTGTTGAATTTCATGAACATTTTGAAGCTCCAATTCTTTCATAGGGAAATAGTAATAAAGAATAAAATTAATTATACTAAAGGTAGATAAAACGTATTTAAAACTTATAAAACTTTGTAATTAATGACAAATGGTGATTAAAGAAATGTTAATGAGCGCTGTCGCTCCGCTCTGTGTTAGCTCCAGACCGGCTGATTGCTTGCGGTGAATGGGGACTGACACGTTCCTGATACGTTATTTATTTCCCTTTTTATAGAAAAATAAAAACATTTATGAAAAAAAGAGCTTTAGAGTATGTAGCATAGATATTATGAAGCATTCAAGTATCCAATGGATATTTGTACACCATAATTATGTTGTGGTGGAAAGCGTAGGATTTAAAAAAAAAACATTAATATGTAAATCTACATTCTTACAAATAACTTCATTATGATTCTGATTCTAATTAAAATGATAAATTAATTAACTTTTTTTTTCTGTAAAAAAAACATGATTAAATACAGGTTGTTGTGTATGTGTATTTTGAAAACGCATCAGGTTAAAATGCCCTTTCTGCTCATTTCAAAATAAAGTTGAATGAGGAGAGAGTCTAGAAAACATTTTACATTGATTAGCTTCTCAAATTTGAACATTACTTTCAGTAATGACTAGCGAATTATCAGTAATAATGCGGAATGTGGATAGCCGCGGATCCTTTCCTATGTAAATGTGCTAATGAATGAGGAACAATTCATAGTCTTGATGTCTTTAGAACTGCGAAGACGTTGGCACTAGAAGGACCGAAGATTTGTTGTCAAACCTATGGTTGGGTGGGGTTAGTAAAGAGAAATATTAACAAGTATTATTTGGAAGAGAATTAGTTCAGTATTGGACAGTGTAAAAGGATGAAAAGCTTTGCTTTGCTTTGTGCTTTTGGCACTGGACTTTAAAAAAACTTTTTACAAAAAAAAAAAACCGACTTCCAAAAAAGACACTACTAAGTCAAAAATAACTTTAATTTCGGAAGTCGGTGCATTTGGTTTTGAAATTTCGTTTTTTGCCACCGACTTCCGAAATTAAAGTTATTTTTGACTTAGTAGTGTCTTTTTTGGAAGTCGGTTGTTCTTTTTTTGTAAAAAGTTTTTATTTTGCACTTTTTAGTTGTGGTACCTATCCCATACAAATTCGAATACCACTAACCTGCTATGTAAATAACAGTGATTGGAAGTATCATTATGTCATCCATATAAACTAAGTGGGAAAAATACGTATTATTGAAGCTAACTCAAAAACTATCCAAGTAAAGTTAATAAAATTTATATGGGACCACCTCGGGAGCATACCCTTTCAAACAAAAAAACAATTTTCAAATTCGGTCCACAATTGTCGGAGATATCGCGTAACAAACATACAAAAAAAACATACAGACGAATTGAGAACCTCCTCCTTTAGGAATTCGGTTAAAAAGCGGCGCGGCGTGTCGTTCCGCCCAAAAATACAGTTCCTCCATTGAAGTATTAAAACAATTGTTTCACAAACTCCACATACTTGATCAATAGTCCCGGTATCAAAATAAACAAAAAGTTTTCAAACCACTCGGCCACTCGGCCACGCTTTTAACAACGTTACGACATAAAGGTCGAATCTATAGTCCTGACTATAGATCGGTGTCCATGTTGAAAGCGAGCGATAAAATGTCGGCAGGTGATTGTCTATCGGTACCACTTTGAGCAATTTGTCGGCGCATGCGCAGGACTACGCGCTTTGGAACTCGCAAATTGACTTTGGTTCTAAAAGTTGATTGAAAGTGCTACCTTTGTTGTTAAGAAGTAAAAGGAATCTGAATAGTGAGTTGGAAAAGGTTTTAAAATCACGGCTTGACTTTCTAACTAACCTATTCAAAATATTGGGGTTATATTTCTTAACTAGTCAAGTAACATTTTGGATAACACCTACAGTGTCAAAACCGACTCTGTGGTTTAGTGGTTAAACCACCTGTCTCAGACCCAGGGGACCCGGGTTCGATTCCCAGTGGGGGCAAAATTTTCTGCTCGGTTTGGTTGGTGGTAGGGCTTGTTCTAAATCCGCCTGGCTAGCTACCACCATCTTAACTAAGTATGTCGCCATAACAACAATTATAACGGAATTTTTGTGTTTCGGCAGTTAGAGGTAAGATAGTTCCTTTGTGGTTGAGGATTCCGGGTGAAGCTCGCTTCCACCTTCGGCCTGATCATCACTTACCATTGGTAGCCAAGAGCTTCCCCACAGTGGTCTTAGAATTACCACAAGTGGCCTTCTTGTCATCTACGCAATTGAAAACGCAAATTCTCCGTAAGTACTTAAAACACATTTCATAAAACGATATCCATTATGTCGGCTATAGACATCTGTACATCTGTCTGTCGATGGCACTTCGAGCAATTTGCCCCAAGAGTTCTGCGAGTACCGAAGCCATTAACTGCCTCTCCTCTCTCTCTTGACACGATTTTGACGTCACAAAAACGTACATAGCTCAGATAATTTTAAAAACCTTTTAACTAAGTGATCTGTAGTGTACCTAGTCTGTATTTTTGGTCTTTTGAGGCAAAATGTATAAAACAAACAACGTGTTAGCTCCCGGAGTACATTGGGCGAGCCCTGCGCAAAAACACGCACATCAAACGGGAAATTACACAAAAGGGTCCAGTTACGTTGGCCGAGCGACGAGCGAAAATTCATAAAATCATATACTACCGTCTAGTTACACGTGATACGGAAAAAGCAAGTTCACCTAAAAAATTAAATGGTCACGAGTGATATGAAAACCAAAAGGATTTCATCAAAATATGATAACTAAAGTTAATCAAAAGCTTTTGGTGTTACATTCGAAAATAACATACATAGGTCCCAAAGAACTGATATGGTATGGTATCTACATTTCGTTCTACGGTAATGATAAAACTTTTACCCGAAAAAATTTCGACATTCCCTTGTGGTGTCATAAAATCTAAATTTCTCATATTACGTGATTTAAAGGCTGCTAGAAGTAGCGTTAAATTAAAACGTAGGATATGAGACACGTGGGAAGCATGAGATGCATCATAATATTCATAATCATGTGGAAGGGGTAGTAAGGAACTATATACTTATTGTGAAAAGCGGGTGCGTCGAAAAATACTATAACAGGGTCAGCGAATTTGATGTAGATTCGGAGTAGGGAGATTAGGAGGTAAACAGCAACTGACCTGTAGGTACCTTGCTGTAATATTGATAGGTTTATTTTGCAATATTGGGGCATGGGCAAGCAGTACAGTTTTAAGATTAAAAAAAAATTGTCCTAAAATTCATGTTTTAAGAAAATATTTGACTGAAGCAATAATTTATAAAAAAAAATTAAACTTGCTGGCAGCTTAGAATGTTCCCAGTGTATGTCAACTAGTGGTTATTTTTCAATCCCATTAGATTGAAACTCTTAAACTGCCTTTAAAAAAATAGTCTTCCAAATACTCGTAAAATGAAACCGTGGAACTCCTCATCACACACCTGTACATATTTTAAATGGCGTCGGTAATCAATCACTTGAAGAATCGATGGCATTTCTATGTTAAATCGTTTCGGGGCGACCCGTTAGGTTTTTCGTATAAACGAAACGGTCCCAATGATGCAGGCTTTAGTATTTACTAACCTTCGTCTGTCCTGCTCGAAAATTGAAACGAGATGTTGATGGTGAGAATATTAGAGATCGATATCATAACAATACCTAATGATTGATGAATAACGTCTGGACTACCTCGATTACTCGTTTGCGGACTTAAGAGTCCTAAGGCTGCCTGTCCACTGGAGCGGAGAGGAGAGGAGAGGAGCAGAGATGTGCCCGTGCCCTTATTAACCAATCAAATCTAAACTCAAGGGCGGAGTCAAGATTCTATTGGTTAATATTGGCACATCTCCGCTCCTCTTTTCTCCTCTCCGCTCCAGTGGACAGGCAGCCTTACTTAGATATAGAGCGGCGTTGTGACCACCAGATAACTCCAAAAGCCTGTGCTTGATAACGATGATAAGGTGTGCAAGGGTCTAGAAATAAATGAATATTTATGACAGATTTGCGACCCGCACATGCTTCACACGGGTGCAATCTAATACTGACACTTCTGTGCTGAATCTAAGTTAAATACTAATGCATTTTATTGACCGTATCAAATTCCATTGAGTCGATTAAACAAAAACTAATCACATAGACACGAAAAGCGATTTTCTTAAATGTTTAAATTGTAGATTTAATTTAGGTAAACTAAGTACATAACCGTCGTTCTGTTATTTAGGTAATTCACTAAAGCGTTAGACATCCGCGCTTAATTGAACTAATAGCTCTTTTGATAGTTTTGAGGGGAACGTCTTAGTTACCCCTTCCGTCATACACCTGCACAGATAAGTCACATGAATGTTCCACAGAATCCATAAAAGCAATGAATGCGACTTTTGTAAGTAGTGTTTCCTGCAGATGGATGTTATTACGAGAGTAACATTAGTTTTAGCTTTACGTTCTGAGAGAGAATAAACCATGAATTCCAGGAAAAAGATTTCATATCAGTACTAAGCTTCAGTACTTCTGCGTCTTACACTATGTAACGAAACGAGTTTATCATAATATTAACTATTCCATCTACTCTATGAAAATCTAAAATTCTCGGACATAATTATAATGAATTACGAACAACATCAACCACTGGCTGTAGACGTATGAAATTTTGCGAAAACCTGGATAAGCGAGACTTCGGATAAGGGACTGCGATCTCTTTCGCTTTTATAATATGGAGAGGTTTCTAACCAATTCGAGTTTCTAGCTTATAGAGGTACAGGAGTGACCTTTCTCACTTATAGAGGTTTATGAATATTACGCATTCGAATACAATACGATACAAAACCTATGTTAGTTAGTTCCTCGAAAAACAAAACAAAAACAATGTTAGCTCCATGAAATTTAAAAATTTGTCATAAATAGCAGAGGTAGATAGCAGGTTAAATTAAGCTCAACTGTCGCTTAAAGAGGTACAGGAAAGTAGCAGTCTCAGTTATAGAAGCCCACATGTGGAATACGACTTTCTCTTATAGAGGTTTCCCTTTCTCACTTGTAGAGGTTTTAGAGGATTAAAATGACGGGACCTGGCAATTACTCTCATTAACAGAGTTTCCTCGTTTACCCAGTTCTCACTAACTCAGTACCCTAATTACACATATACATGACCTTGAGTGTATAAATAAATACACGATCAATCAGAATTTGAATCGTTCTGAAACAGATTGCCAATCCATTGCTTCATCAGTTCAAAATAAAAGTCTGCTCAACAACGTAAATAACGCAATGAATATTATTTGAACAGTCAAAATGAAACAGATTAGTCGGAATCGTTTACGAAAATGTGTTGCGTAATTAAATAGCAGATTTACTATATACAAATAGTGAAGGTAGCACTAAGGAAGGATTTTTTAAAGAAAATGTATCCCGTCAAAGGGTTAAATAGGGGTTATAAGTGTACATGGAAGTTAGTCATATTTTTTTTTATTAGGGACGCTTTTAACGTTTTGCATCGTTCTCACATGTATAAGTTCAACATGAATGATGTAACCAATATTTTGTAACCAAATTTTTATTTAAAAGAGTGTCCGTGGAGTTTCTTGCCCGTTCTTCTCCATAGGTACCTACTACGCTTTGGAATGGGCAACTAGCTTCATCTTTTCTGACTGACCGACCCCTTGACAATTCAAAAGTGCCTGTAATTGGTTTATTTGAAATAAATGCTTTGAGTTTGAGTCATCTGTGCCGATGAGAAGTCCGATCGGTCTGAAGACTTAAGCAGTATAACTAGTTAACCAGCCCATAGCAACCTAGGACCTGTAGTGTCACTGATCAACTTGTTGTTGAACTGTTGATATTCACGCGCTGTATTTTTTCCCTATTTCCTTGTGCGTGAACTAATTGCATTATGTGTATCACTTTTACACACCTTTCTTTTGTCTTCATTAATATTAAATGGCGTCTCTGTAATTATATTATTCTTCGTGTGTTTTCTTATGATAATGGTTTCCTAGAGAAACCTATGTGTGTTTGAATAATTTGAATACGAGCAATCGTCGCTTCCTAATGTACTCATCAGGCATGTTTTTTTGGTTTAGTTACGAGAAGTAATACTTAGTTTAGTAATTCGTTCAGTTCAGAAACGAGAATTAATGATAAAGCTTTGGTTACTTGTGGCTCTACCTATTAAACACCATAATTAATTCAAATAATAAAACCAGTGGGACCATAAACTGTAATAATAACTACCTTTCTTTAAAACACATAAAAACTTCCTTAATTAATATCAATTTAAAACTTTCAGCTAAGTACCGCTTTGTTTCAGAACTCGTGATTATTAAGTTGGATCTTACTTAGCTGAATTTTTCAGGTGCAAACTTCGTTCGAGAGTTTCCTCTAGATCTGAACTTAGCCTGTACTTGTGCCTAAGCACTGTTGACTAAGTTTTAAGAACAAAGACTGTTAGAGCCGTGGATAATGCTAACTAAACAAAACTAATCAGTTCACTTCAAGCGATTAATTGCTTTGAAAGTTTATTTATTTTTCTATCTTCAATTGGTTTAAGAGTTTCTGAATTTTCCTTTTTCAATAAAAGTATGTATTAGTAACGTAGAGGCATGAAAGTAGAATAAATACTGTGGAAATACTGTCCTTGCAAAGCATGCATGTGTGGTGTGACTATGAATGATAGGCTGACGAATCATGTGGTAAGACAACGGTGCGGGTTAGAGAAGATGTCGTGACAAAAGGATGAGTGAAAGGAGACTAACAAGGCAGATGTGGGTGGAAATGCCCTAGAAGGACATACATACCTTATTGGTAGGGTTGCCATCTGTCCGGATTTATCCTAGTTTAAAATAAAGGCTTAATTTACTAATCGATTGTACTTCACAATTGATTAGTAAATTAAGCCTTTTATTTATATTGTTGAGGCAGATTTTCTATTAATAAAAAAAAAATATGATACATAACGACGGTTTTACTTTATTGTCAAAAAAAAAATTGGGGGGCGTCCGGGAAAAAATCTTCATTTCACCCAAATGTCAGGATAGTTGAAGGTTTTGTCCGGGGTCATGGCAACCCTACTTATTGGTGATGTTCTTCAGAAAGTTCAGGTGCGTAGTACCTACTCGCAAGCAGCGTGCGTGTATGACTCGATGTATATAAATGAAACGTAAACAAATCACGAGTAAACAAATATTTAACGCTTTTAATACTTAGCACTAATCTAGTCCGATTTAATACAATCCTTCTTCATTACTCGCTTCAATATTAAATAGCTTCATTACGTCGGAAATTATGCTACGTTCAGACGGCGCTAGTTAAGATCATAACACTAAGTTGTAAGCTGTAGGTAAACAGCGTTACTGGCGTCAATCGGTCGTAACTCGCGAGCCGAGGGCCTGTATAAATCTCTGCGTAACTGCTACAGACCCGCGGGGCCGATTTGATGTTCGTTTGTTTTGCTGGCAGGAGAGTAGATGAGACAGTACTGAAATATGTAGGTCTGTTTTCAAGGGCAAAACGTTTTTTTTATGTTGACACAGTTCAAATGAATTCATAAGTCTGATTACATGGCCGACTCAGACATCGGGCAAATACTTATACGTAGTAAGAGTATCTATCAGATTGTCAAGTAAGAAGAAAAATATTTTAAGTTAAATAGAAAAAACAGAACCAATTTTTTTGAACATCCTAAGGTAAAAACTTTTATATTTATACAAGATTTTGAAATAAAGTATTTATTAGTGAACATAATTTTGGGTATAAAATATATTATTCCATTTGGAACTTCTGAAAAATCTTAAATACTTAATGCTTTACATTAAAACACTGTCTTTTATAACTTTATAAGTCATCAACCTGATAGAATGAAATGAAACAGTTATAATGGGACAGTTATGTGCAAAACCAGCTATTCCAGTATTTGACTGGCTTGCTAATATGTAACTGCTATTAATAGAGCATTACTAGATAATCTACGGTACTTTCCCGCTAAACTAACGTTAGTAATGACAATGAGGCACTGTTAGAATTTCAAAAGGAATTTTTGCCCTTTGTTCTACGGCCAATGTACGGAAGTTGAATGATGCATACAGAGGCGTATCTGACTAAAACGAACAAAACTATCTACTAAATTAAATTACTCGAAGATTCCCATGTAACTGACAGTGCCAGACTGTCTAATTAGTAGATCCTATTCCAGTACAGTGGCGTATATAAACACGGCTTGGAGAATTTCAATGAGAAACCCTTTGGTCGTGGCGGAGGCTGCGCGGGGCGAATCCTAATGAAACTGCTTTGTTGTTTATCGTATACGAATCGAATGTATCAGCCGCTCGGACGGGACTGCGATGTTACGTGAATTACTGCTCACTCGGTAAACGGTTCAAATGCTCACGTTTTCTTTTAGTTTTAGCTGTCTTAGCTTTAAGTATTTGTGTTAGTTTAGTCTTTTGAGGCGAGCTGATTTCAATAGTCTGTTCTAAATAATAATGTGTTATGAAATAATCTTATTGTGATTGTTTTAATAAACATGATTGGTGGGTGACTGTTACCTCCAAGACTATTTATTAAAGGCAGTGTATAGAGTGCCACCATTGGCACTCTATCCCTATCGGATAAAGTGCCACTACAGGCACCCTAGTAACACCGCCTCGGCCCGGCCAAAGTGCCGCAAGCATTGGATTGTCATTGTCACTGTCACTAAGTCACGTCACTTGGTATTTTGTTTGATTATCGAGGTTAGATCGCTGTAAAACACCACATTCCCAAAACATTACATTCTCTTGTGCCTAAACGGACCCTGGCACTTCGCCGGCCGCTGCCGCGGCACCGCTCGCTACGCTCGCTCGGCTCGTGCGTTGTGTGGTCACAGTTCTAACCTAATCTAACCTAAATAACAAGTGACAGTGACATGGTGACAATGCAACGCTCACGGCACCCTAGCCGGGCCGAGGCAGTGACACTAGAGTGCCACAAGAAACTCGCGGCACTCTATACACTTCGTTTATTCATCATCATCATCATCATCAGCCTATTAATGTTCCCACTGCTGGGACACAGGCCTCTCTGTGAGAGGGAGTGGGCCGTAATCCACCACGCGGGCCCAGTGCGGGTTGGTAGATGTCACATGTCTTCGAATGTTTGGTTCTTAGACATGCCGGTTTCCTCACGATGTTTTCCTTCACCGTTTTGAGAGCAGTGGTGATGATATTATTTACACAAAGTAAAGCGCCTGCTTGGGTTCGAACCCACGACTAGGGCATGCAATTATCCGCCCATTTTACTATTCGAATATTTCGGATACTGCCAGACAACTATTCGAATATATTCGGATAATATGGATATTTTGGATACCATTGTAAAAGAGGTAAATCAAACTTATATTAGTTTACAATCGACATTTTTATTACAAAAACTCTCCAACAATCGTATACTAAAGTATATCAGTTCGCACTAAAAGCAAAATCTGTCCGATCTGTCATTGACAGAGACGAGAAAAGAAAAAAAGAAACCCACGGGTTATCTATCAATGGTATAATAGATCGTGAGCTGGTCAAATGCTATCTTTGTTAAGATGGCTAGAACAATTGAAAGCACATTAGATGAAGACTGGAAGTCTTACAAAATAGTGCTTGGTAATAAATGAGACAAAATCACATCACTGACATTGCTAGATGTCAAAGTATCTGATGTATAAGTTGGATGAGCACAAACTAATAGCCACGAATGACATGTACTTTCATCGATTCCCTGAATATGAACTACATATTTTCTGTGCGTTTCGGGTCATTCAGTTCTCGTTATCGCGATTGTGCAGTCCTATCTTCCGTTAGACATATATGTGAAACTTTGAAAACCCAATCCGGAAAGTCCTCTTTAGGAATACCTCCTAAAGAGGACTTTCCGGATTGGGTTTTACGGTCTAGGCAGGAAACGAATTAATGCAAATCATTAATGCCGAGAATCATGATGAGGCCTCTGCTCCACATTCCTACTTCCCATATCAATCTGATTTTGGGTTGGTAACCAAAACAGCTTATTCAAGTGTAGCAAATCCTAACCTTTTCTTTATGTTTCATTTAGTAGGCACTCTATTTTGGTTCTGTGAGATCTCGTCAAGCAAGACACAATACCGAGATGAATCTAGAGAACAACACTACTAATCAAAGCCATCATTCTTGCCAATGCCTTTAAAGTAAATGCCATGCTTGTCAAAGCATTCACTGTTGATAGTTAACCTGCAGAGTCCTTTCGATCTCTTTGCTTATTTTCTCTGTTAAAGTAAATAATATTTCAGTTTCTGCTGCTTGTAATCACTGAGTGCTACGTCATCACTATCGCTGTCGTCAACTGAAGTCGAGCTCTGTGCAAAAGCACTTTAAAAAATTTATCTTCTAAATTTTCTCTATGATGAATCTACATAGTAATTGTGTCATTAGATGGATTTTTGAAGATATAGCATGAATTGTCACGATTGCGAATACCTATTTTATTAAAACACAACGTTAAGGGGGATGCGCTAAGGTAGCCCGCGAAATTCAAATTTTCTTTCGTCTTCTGCAATTTGCAGCTCAGTGTCAGGTTGTATGTTGATTAAAATATGATTCGCGACCGTAACAAATATGGTTTTACAGAATAATAATCATTAGAATTAGCAATACAACTCCTTATGTTAGCAAAACTGTCAAATGTCATGATTTCATGAATTAGTCATTCAATACAGTTACATGAACTTAGAGAGTTGTATTGATGACTTTTATGATTATAAATCTATAAATAAACATTTGATACGGCCGCGAATCATATTTAGAACAACATACAACCTGATACTGACCTGCAAATTGCAAAAAACGTAAGAAAATTTGAATATCGCGGGATACCTTGGCGCATCCCCCTTAAATGTTATATTATCAAAAGGAAAATGGAACAAAACTAACTATCCGTATTATCCGTTTTATCCGGATAGTAAACCAAATATTATTCGGATAATATTTTCGACGGATATCCGGATAATTCGGATATCCGGATATCCGAATAGCATGCCCTACCCACGACCCACAACTCGTAAGTCGGGGCCATTACCACTGGGCCACCACTGCTCTCTACACTTCGTTTATTAAATTCGTTCAAATATATTTAATGAAAACGAGATATGACGAAATGAGTCACGATCTCACGACTCAATTGAAAATCAATTTAATATCGAATGTTGAACTTTCCATTATTATTCGACATTTTGATTAGCACTCGTTTCTCGACACCTCTTCCGTTCCTATGCGATCTGATTGGTTCGCCACTCCTTAACCAATTTTATTAAAACGAAGATGGCGTCTTAGATAAAACTGTATAAAACTACCATCAATGCCCAGTCCTAGAAAGAAACGTTGCATTTTATATATGTAGGGGACACGGGGGAAAAGCGATGATAGTGTGGGAATAGTTCACTAGATAGCGCAAATATTTTAAATCCAGCGAGTTTCGAACTCGTTTCCGAAGTTGGCCGAAGTTCTACGGAATTTGCCGAAGAATGTCCGACGAAGCACACTTAATTCTTAACAGGGTGAACCAATTAAAGTGTTTCTTGCGAACTGACACGGACAACAATGAAGGATTTTCTTAGAACGGATTATTGTAGTTGTGAAGTTTTCTTAATACAATCTTAGGATTGTAGACGCAGTTTTTCTTACTTGCTTTGTATAAAAATGGGTTTATTTTTACTTCTTCCGAAGCCTTTGGCACCTTAGTCCTTTGAGTGTTCTATTGAAAATCCGTTGCCTTTGTAGTTTCCTAAATCTACGAGGATTTAGGTTAGTATATTGGTACGATCAATTCAATGTAAAAAATGTGAGCACTTGTTTGTGATTTCCTTTATGTACGCAACGAAATAAAAGGTATTTCAATAAAGAAAGTAACGTGTAGCCTCGATTCCGCCTCCAGATACCTATTTCGACAAGCAATGTGTTCCTTTAAAACCGAATATGAAATTGCAAATGGCGTACGTCTCTCATATACAGACAGCGTGTCTTTCTGTTCCATAACAATGTCGAAGTTCTTGAAGATTCGTATATTATATCTGTTTTCCGAGTGTTAACATTCCTGTGGTAGATCTTCTTACTCAAGTCTTTTTATTTTAACGACTGGCACTAGTTAGGGCTATACTCAGCTTGGTTTTAGAGCTATCTTTTTATACTAGGCGTAAATACTTTGATCATTACTTTATTTAATATGACGGTCGTTAACCGATTATTACTTACAATTTTGTAAGTTAGCTATAAAATTTACTTTGTATGTTTTAGTTACTTTGAAAATTATACGAAGTTCTTAATCGGGAGTCAATCACGACGAGACTTTCATGTCTCCAGACTGGTCGGAAATTAATATTCAATTTGACTTTAAAACTGATAGAAATTCGATACATGTTTCAGACACATGTGATATAAACATTCGTTACAGCTTTTTACTCGACTACGGCGAAACAAAAAGGAGGGTTATGATTTGAGGGTTATGTATGTATGTTCATCTGTTAGCATAATCTTCTAAACTACTTATCATAATTTGACAAATGAGGTTTCGTCGGAAGCGTCTTGATCGTCCGCTGGTTATAGGCGTCACGTTAAATTGAATATGGCGCCCTCTAGAGGGCAAAAAGTCTGAACTTTTTTTTTAATGTTGCCCTATCGGGTACCTATCGAATGAAAGGGCTAGATTAGCACATTTCAGAAATATATATTATAACTCCAAAATAATTTAAATAAAACTAAAAGTTATATTGTAAAACGACAAAAATGCCAACTAAAAGGGTATAAACAAGACATCACAAACAGACAAATTAAAACTCCGGAGTCACACGTAATCTGTTCGATTTAAGCTCCAACATGACGTGTGACTCCGGATTTTTAATTTGTCTGTGATGTCTTGTTTTTTAATGTATAGAATCGATAAAACGTTGCTGTCAAAGAAAATAGCTGCCAACCAAAATACAAAAACAGTGCAGATTGGAAAACATTGATCTGAGCCCAACAGTAGGATGGAGCTAAAAGTAAAGCTGCTAACACATTGACACAAATTCACCTCAGTCATCTTTTACATCTTTTTATTATATTATGTACTAGTTATTGCCCTGCGATCCAGGATAAAAAGAAGCCTCCTCCAGGTCATGGTTTACCCATGTGCCAAATTTCATTCAAATTCGCGTAAAAAACAGACACACATTTTCGCATTTATAATAATAGTTAGGATTATCAATTTTTAAATAAACTTATATTGTCAACAAAAAAAGTTGCAAAGATGTTAAAGCCACTATTTCTCCAGTACAACTGTCCTCTGTTAGTTTTTCCCACAATCATCATACACATGCTGGTAATGGCGCCTCCAATATATTTCCAACTTTATTCGTGCTTGCGACGACACGCGAAATATTTCAAGAGTGGTTGAGTTATGCCGCGTTTCCCCTTCTCATGCTAAATGAGTGTGTTCGAAGTCGAAGAATTACGCGTTGGTACCAAGATGGTACTGAGTTGGTACCGGGTTGGTATTTCGGTACCTTTAATACTTGGTTCTGGTTCATTGAAGCGTTCTGCTGTTTCAGTACATAAGTTAATTAGATTATGGTGGTTATATTTTTATGTGAATGTCTTTTAAGGTGTCTTTTAATAATAAAAAGACAGAGGTTCTTTTTCATGCAATTGTGTAATTATAAAGTTCTGTTCTTCCGATAACATGGGCTGAAACAGTATTACAGGGAATAACCTAAGGTGTAGTTCTGCTCCATGACTGTAAAGGCACAAGAGGTGAACGAGACGTAGTACACCTTGCAAGTACCGCTGAGTAACAGTACAGATAGCATCTTCGTTCCCATCACTCACCGCCCCCATAACACGGGGGAATACATTTTCCTCCCCATAGAATATGTTAAACTCCCCGTTTCCGATACTATACCCCATATAGCCCATAACCTCATAAATATTGCTCAGGCTATATTTTTGCTCAACCCTCTCTGTTTGAGACACAGTTTCACACTCAATTAATTGCTTCAGATGTGCTTTCGATATTGTAACAAAGAAAATCAATTTGTTGTTTTCTTTGTAAAACTTTAGTAGGTGCAGATGACAGTGGTAACGCCTGATATATCGGTACGGGCAAACGCACGTCAGTAGTAACATTTGAACTACAAAAACCTTCTTTACAGCTACAAAATAAAGGCGCTGTCACTCATTGCAGTGCGGTTGTCTGTATGAGTTAGCAAAAATAAACTTCCCTATATTCAAAGCCTATCATAGTCCACTGCTGGAAATAGGCCTCTCCTAAGTTCCAGTTCTCCGCATCCAGTCACCAAAAGCATTTAAACCCCACAATTCACTGTCGTATCCCAAAAGTTAATAATACAGGTTGGCGCGACATAATTCTTGGGCTCACACACGACACGACCAAACTGCGTGCAAGCACACTACGTCACGAACGCATGCTCTGGATAACATACTGGCTAGTGTTACACGTTTATCTGCTACAAGAAATATAGGTACAAGCCATTACCCACAGCATGGTTTTGGTTGTACAAGACAAGAATGTATTTAAGTCTACCAATCTTTGTTTAATAAAATAAAATTAATGTGTAGTCACAAAACATATAACACATTCTGTACTTAAATTGTAGCTACATATTGATACAATATTATGGAAGTCAGATTGTAGGCTGACTGTATCTACAATTTGTTTCATCCAGAGCAAGTTAGGATGCAAACATTGCCAGTAGCCTACTTCCTCTTCTGTTTATCATAGCAATAAAAATAAAAGAAATATTTTTGTCCCGCTGACTGTAGAGCAGAGACCTCTTCTTATACTCACAGTTAAGGTATCTATGCGAATTTAACTCAACGCTAACCTGCTCACTAAACTTGTATGTGTGGTCATTTCGGAGTATTAAATCCATGTTCTTTACTGTAAAACAGTGGTGAATACGAATCTACGAAGATCTTTTAAAATTTAAAAGTCTGGCACATTCATATTTACTAGCTAGATCTCAAACTATTTGAGCGCGTAATTTTTAACAAAGAAGTTCGATATTTTATTTTAAAGTCTTTAACGAAATTACTTCAAAATACGAGTGTTTAGCGTCCCAAGTATTTTATTGAAAGCTTGCTTAGTGCGAGTTTGGACGTCGGCTTTGTTGCTGCTACGTCTGTCTACCCACTTCTATGTGATCCGATAAAGTATACGTGACTTTGTTTAGACTTTTTGTGCGTTATTTAGTCCTGTTTGTTGTGTAGAGGAAATGGACGTGAGAATTGTTGGCATTTTGGCTTGTATTAAAAGTGAAAATCTTACTGTCTTGTTTATAAAAGAATGAAAAAAGTATTTATTGGGATTCGCACAGGGCGATACAAACTTAATAATATGTATATTGTAAATAATGCATAAACAGTTTTGCGAAGAAAGGACCAGTATTCGAACTTACAGGAATTAACTTCTTAAGACAGGTAATTTATTCCGTTATCTCAACATAATAGCCGTCAACCCGAGAATATTAAATGGATACCTGTCCCCCATCCGCCCCATAAAGCTTACTTTGCTTTTACGACACCTACGACCATAGAGATGGCCTATACGACATGGCTCTAACAGTTCAATTCACTTTTATAAGAGGCCCATAATCCTGAAGACTATGTTGATCTCCAGGTATAAGAACCTATTACATAGTAACAAACGTCAGGGAAGCCTTGTAACACGCTTATAATGCGCTTGTAACACACTTGTAACGCTCCAATATGGCGCAGGCAATCTTCTTTTATACTCTAGAGCACCTTTTACTGTCATTAACGTTAGCGGAATGTGTCTCTAGACATGATAGTTTAATTTCACGTCGTGTGAAGAATGGATGCTTTAGAAGGAGGAACAAACATGTAAAATTAATTTTCGATTACAGGAGTGTTCAGTTTTTTGTAAGAATTTGCTGTTAAAAATTGTTGTCAATCTGTTTTTTTTTTTTATATTTCGCATTAGACAATTTCTTCTCATTCTATTTTAGTATTTCGCGTAAGAAGTACAATTGTTTTTCCATTTTCACTGTTCCACTTGTGTAGCCAGCTTAATATCAATTTAAAACTCGGCTTGGAAAAACATCAGAATATTTTTGTGACTGGCACATTAGGCTTAACTGTAGCTTCACTGTCAGAGAATATAAGAAATATTATATTGTCACTCACTTTAAAAATCCTTGTTATTTCATACGAAATGTTTACATTATGAAAGAATTTAAAATATTATCGCCGAAATCAATCATTTGTTTTTGCTCATCAAAAACAAATGCGGACCGAAATACCAAAACAAATTACTGGTCCTTACATCCTAGTCCCGGAAAACTTAGCCAGGAAGCTATTCCGTCATATAATAGTTGTGATATCGGCCAGTCTCAAACGTACACGGCTCAATTACAGACGCCTCGCCTCGCGGGACGAGCCAGCGATTGCTTTCGACGAGACTTAGACGGGAAATTTCCTATTTGTACCATTTCAAAGAGAAGAAGATTGTGACTTTACTTGAAGGCCTTTTTTGTAAGGATCGATTGACTTGCATAAATTGTCGTTTTAATTAATATTTACGTATTGGTATTCGTTTTCTTCGAAGGCTTCTTATGACCTTGTGAAGGCCGCAGGAATCCGCTGCATGCGGGAAGCACAGAATCGGTCGAAGTGGCGGTGCTTGGGGGAGGCCGAAGTTCAGTAGTGGACGTCTTTTTGCTGAAATGATGATGATTGATGTATTCGTTTTCTTCAGTTTAGTAGTCAGATGGCAAATAATTACAGCATAATTATTATTCTAGCTGCAAAAGTAGGTACCTACATGCTAAAGACATAAGCTCGATAAAAATTAACTGAGCCAACTCATAAACCAACTCCTTAACACATGCTATAGTGGTAATGCATGTTGTTTTATCCAAGATTATCAGCAATTTTACACCTGCCTAAAGGATTCTATGATTCTAAATTAATCTTCAAAAGAAATCCTTTTATGACACAAAATGCATTCTG
Source organism: Conistra vaccinii (assembly GCA_948150665.1). Taxonomy (NCBI): domain Eukaryota; kingdom Metazoa; phylum Arthropoda; class Insecta; order Lepidoptera; family Noctuidae; genus Conistra; species Conistra vaccinii. The sequence continues at coordinate 797,489 of OX411332.1, read as the reverse complement.
TTCTGAACCTCCTCGTTTTCTCCGCTAATTAAGTCTCTGCGCAGACAAAAGATACCTGCAATCAAGACATTCCTAAAACCAGATTAAAATAATTTTTGGTGAGCAAAATATTCTAATATGACGTCGGGTATTACTATTATGTTTTTACGTTCTCTGTCCATCGCCGCGTTTAATTTAGATGGCGTTCGGTGCACTCTCATAAAAATGTAAATAGCTGTCGACGAGGCACGGCCGCACGGGTAGAGATGCAAATTATTGCAAATGCCCAGTTTTGTGTTTTTAGTTTTAAAAGTTGTCATTTTATGCTATTTAGCATGGAGGAATAAAATGCGAGCATTTGTTTTTGTATTTTTTTCGTTTTAGGTTTAGTTATCTTTCTGTTAAGTATTCGTGCGTGCACCACATTTCTTTCACTTTGTGAGTAGTACAAATATGCTTTCAACTAAGCTTTTAACAACATTTTCCCTAAAAAAGTCCTAGTATCGACTCGTTATTGACTCGAGTTGTGCCACCGAAATTTTTTTAAAGACATTATGTAACTGTAACAGCGTATTTGAAACTAAACAACTACATAATTATCTTGATGACTGATGGCTTGCAAGAACCACTTTACTATCACCTAAGGGCCTAGTTAACTATTCAGTTCAATATATCGTCATTATCGTAAAGCTACTAATAATTAAATTGATCCGAAAGCTCTCGCGTATGACTCAGTCAGCCGCCGCACATTTACGCAATGTATCACTACCACTCTAAAATGTTGCATACATTATTTAGAGTCAGGAATAATGTATGTCTGTAGTAGAACCAAGTTATGGCGGAGTACTTATACCAGTATGTAAACGTAAAGGTGGAATTTTGATGATTATGGTAAGTATATCGGATGGTATACTAGGATAGTTGCAATTCATCGTAAACATAGAAATTGTTGCTTTGTTTAAAACTTTTGTACGACCTTTGCAATCTTTTTTGCAATGGCTTCGCTTTTTCAGCTTCTCTCAATTAACCCAGTTATAACCGTACATTCATCGGTAGATAATAGTCCTGGATAAAACGTTCTTGACATTCGCCCCGAAAGAACAACAGTTCTTGGATACAAGATCTCGTGCATTTTGTAGCAAGTCAATAAACTCATATTGTAATGGCGTTCTGCTCGTCACGTGGCCGTGGTGTAGTCGTGGCGTGGCTGTGAAACAAGCGTGCCAGTAATTGCACGCCCCCGCGAGTGACGTAATCGCCTCGCGGGCTCAAGTCGGCCTCGCATACAACGCACTCTTATTTTAAAATGCGGTGCCTCGAAAAATGCTGGAGTGTGGTTACCGCTTTATGCAGATAGGCTGATGAGATAGTTTAAACTTACTTCCGAATAGCGATGCGTCGATGCCTTTGACAGGTGTTGTAGATTTAGATGAGAGTGTAAAAGCGTCCTGTTACAGGACGCTCTCACATCTTGAATATGAAGGTTTCAGAAAACTGTGAAGACAAATCTTTGTTAAAATTTTCCTAGCTTACATAGAATCTAATTTTAATAAAAGTATCAACAGAAAATCCAATAAATTAGTTGAGGCAAAGCTATAGAAGCGCAAACCTAAAAGTAGTTCCAAAGCAAAACGACTGATATTGACAGGTAGTAAGGGAGACCCAGCATCGCCAGGTCGTTCACAAGCACAGAGCAATCTACATAATATAATTAGAACGCCTCGCCAGTCCCGAATTGATAAAACGTACCCTTTTTTAGCAAAAAAGCGCCGAATCTCGGGAAACACGGAATTTTCCAATAGAATTTAAAGTGGATTTCGGTACCCAATTCATTAGTGTGGTCGGACCTTTCGGTAACATGTACCTACCACGTACCGATTGGTGAATGTATTAGCTTCAGACGATGTTTATTGGAATTGCTTTAATTGGTACTGGGGACGGTTGAAGACACAGTAATCCCCGATGGATGGCAGAGGTGTATCTATTACTACACCATTTTGCCAAGATATGTTTAAGTTCCATGTAATAGGGGGCGAGCCTATTGCCATCAGCCGGGCACAAATACAAACTCCGGGCTGCTACTGAGAAATTCCTGATAGAAAACCGAATAACAGTTTTCCCAACCTGGGCATCGAGCCCTGGACCTCGTACTCAGTAGTAGGTAGCGCTCCAAGAGACACCAGAAGAGTCGAAGAGTGCACTAGTTTTTACTTCTATGCTCGGGCAATGAGCGACAGCTTAGCATTGTCTTATTAAATCTTATTAATTGTAATCTTTAAGGTCCTTTAATTTTAGTTTAAAAAAATTAAGAGTAGAGTGTAGTTTCAAGGTTTTACTGTAAGGACGGCCTTACAGTAAAACCTTGAAACTACAATAAATAGTATAGACTAATCTTAGTAGGTACATAGAAAATGCTTTTGCCTGAAACATAATTTTAAAAACAAAACGGATTCACCAGATATTCCAGATTATATGTAAATATTACAGAACACAAACTTAGCAAAAATATGTTTTTTCTCAGTTTCTGCAAAATGCCCTTTTGGTTAACCCTTACGATCCCTATGATAGCTCCAATACCTAGCAATATGGTCCCGATCCTGGAGAGGTCAGGGTCCATCTACTTGGAACTAACTACAAACCGTACTTAGCATGAGCCCATTCCTATTTGCGGTTAAATCGAGCCGTATGTTAGGAAAATCTTTTTACCAGAAATGGGAGGTAAAAACTTGGAAGGATCTGCATTTAGGTTAGCATCTGAGGCTCACGCTGAAATATGTTGACCATATTTATTTTTGGCTTAGCCCTAGTATGGCGTCGTCCTAATTGGCTCCGATAGTACGAGCAAACGATGCGATTACGTCGTACGACGAGATTAAATACACACATTTCTTTAGAGTGTCCTAATTGGTCACGCGTCATCGCGCGATTACAGAAACGCGGCGGCATCGCATGCATCGCGCGACCTATTAGGACAGGTGTCTTAATAGGGCACCTGTTGGACCATCGCAGGATCATTTTCATCGTGCGACGAAATCGCATCGTGTGCTCGTACGATCGTTAGCCAATTAAGACAGCGCCACTTAATATTGGTAAAGTATTTCCAAGCAATTGGTAAAGATTTCTGTTATGTGTTTAAAAGACAGGTGATATGTAAGTTTTTCAATCAGTGTTATTTGTAACTATGGCAACTACTAATTTCACTGTTTAATTCACAGTCACTTTGGTCCTTTATTCACAAATCATTAAATAACTATCTGTTAAGTCTATTTCTAAAGTATTTAATGAAAATCTAAACAAATGGATTAGAAAACGTACCTGTGGATGCCAATTTGTATTGCCACTAACAAATTGAGCGCTTTGATTTGACAATTTTAATACATACCTTACCTACACCAAAATTCTAATTTCATATCACCTTAAAGTTGTTTTTCATTTGACAATTGAGGTTATTATGATTTTTCATTTACAATTTAATCATACAAACAATAATTGTTGTATAGAAGGTGTTGATTTATAAAGTTTAATGTTTTATTAATTCCCTTAGTGAGTGAGAATTTAACCTAAGTAGGTTTTGTTTACAATTTCATTACTTATATACTTTTGGAACAGATAATAGCAGTATTTATCAGCAGCATCTCATCTCCCATTGATATTTGTTCAGAACTGCCGGAACATAAAGCTACTCCTCCAGACCTAATGTTGCGGAAACATCGACCGGTTGCTGATCTGCTCAGCCCTCTTTATCGTCTCCGTGATGTCGTTCGTTATTATCATTCTGTGCTTTATGTACGTTATTTAGGAGCCTGTCGGAGACAGTGTCTTTTTTAAATGTTTTATGAATATAGAATGTTCATTTGCAGGGATTAAATAAGACAGATTTTTTATTAAAATCAAAACACGACACAGTTTGGCTGCTATAACCTATAACTCATAAATGAGAGCTCTAATAAGATTCCTAGATTGCTACGAAAATACATAACTTTCCTAGTACCTCACTAAAATAGCAGTGAAAATATTCCGTCGTACCAAAAGTGTAATTTCGTCCTCCGGGTCGGTATTATGACTGCTCTCAAATTGCGGCCAGCTTGAGACGTCGCGTCGAGTGTCTGTCATATTGCGTCTTGTTGCACTTTCATGTCTTCCACTATCTCAGTACGTATTGTTAGGAGATCTTTGCTCGTAATTGAAAGACGTCTTCTGAGGTCACTGGCGGCGACCAATAATGAGTTAGACGACTCCATTTTTATTGAAGTAGGGACGCGTTGATAACAATTTGCCAAAGAGATATTCATGAAATTCAACATTTTATTAATTCTGAAACCAAAAGTGCCTGAGATTTTATTTACAAAATATATGCACAGGTCCGACTGTCAACTAATGTTATTCTCAAATTTGTTTCAGGTACGCGCCAGAGCCACCGTTTACGGTCAAATAATTTAAAGGAGTAGCCACGGCGAATATGTAAATATTGTGTGCTTTAATATTCATTTTATTTACAATTTCTGACAGCGACAGCCAAATGGAAGGTTCCCAGAATGTTCTGAAATGTTTGGAGTACTAATTTGCAGTTCCTAAGTTACGCGGCGTGACCATCATATTATTGTTTTACAGACACATTCTCAAGTTGCTGATATTTCATTTCTATTGGGATAATTTTTAACTGTTTAGTTTTAAAGAAATAATCGTGAAATTTAATGCAAAATACAAGCTTTACACAATATAAGGTGGAAAAAATTGGATTTCCATAAATACTGTACCTGAGAAGGATGGACCATATGAAGAGGATTATGTACTTAGGTACTAAATTATTTTAATGATGATAGGCTCTAGAAGATCTTTAATTACCGTTTAAACCCTCGATACACGAGCACGCCTCAAGAAGTGGGATATGTTTGGATAAAATTCCATGAATTCCACACTTACATAAGCCTACTGAAACTGAAAGTTCCACTGAACCCCGAAAACGATAATTATGAGCCTCCACTCCAGGCAATCCTAGGTAAATATCTGCAATTGACAATGAATATTCAATAACGTGGAACAATAGCTGCCATCATACGTATTCATACAATTCACATCTGAAAACGAGAGGAGATTAGAGCATTATTATGAAGCGAGGAGACGCGGCTAATTCGACGGCGTCGTTAATATTGAACGGTTCCATCCCGCCTTAACGTAAGGATTTGAATGCTTAATTATTTGCTTATTAATTAAACAAGACGGTATTCTTCAGACTTTGCGACGAGTTAATCTGCAAGACTATAGCTATTGTTAAGATGAGCCAAGATTTCTAAAGAAAAAGTTGCTGTTAATTATTAAGTGCTATTTGATTTCATTTTCGTGTCGCGAAGTGAAGAGTTTGAAAGACAAAATATCGGAATGGCGGCGACGCGGTCGCTTGGAGATAACTTACAAGTTAAAGAAGGCTCTATAAACAGACCATCAAGAAGTCGATATTATGTATTTGAGCTTAGTGCTCTACTATTATTACGGAACTTATACCGGCAAGTTTCTGCGGAGGAGGAAAGCCATATGATTTGGAGGGATAAATGGAAATACGTCGGAAAATTGTTGCTATTACCAAGCGGCTCGTAATCCGATTCCAATGAAGATGTTCGTCAGCATATGTTTTCTACATCTACATTAAAGCTTCGGTTCGGAATATATTTGATAAAGTAGTTACCATCGCTGACAAGAAAACATTCAATGAAAAAAGAAAGAAGAATTTTTGCTACATATTTTAATGAAAACATTGTTTCACAAATATTTATATCCCCTGTTAACACGCCTCGTATTAACAAATCGAGTTTGGTCCTTTTATTCTCATAATACTCCACGAACATAACACAAAATTATAAAATTACGTTGACGAAGCAAAAATAAATTCAATTTTCACAAGGAAATTGCTTATGAAATTGTGTAATTATATTAAAATTTGTCTCGGCACGTCGCTCGGTGCGTGAGTCAGACCCTGCTTTTAAATATTAAGTAGGATCATCGGGTTTCACATAAAACTAGTATTTTATACTCCTTTCAGATTATTTTACGTTCCTCTCAGATTATTAAGAGCTGCAACAAGGGTTGGATTACCCGTAAAATGTTTCACATACATTTTAGCAATACGGAGATGGTAAAACTAGAGATTTGCAACGACACTTGTGGGTAGAGACTTAAATGTGCAGAAAGTAATCAGGGAGGTTTATTGTTGCTGCATAAATTAAATACACGCTGTATTTTATTAAGAAGGAATCCCTGAATAAGAGACAGACTTTTTTACAAAATATACATAACTTACACGTGATTTCCTCTATAATAAAGATATTTATTTGATTTACAGAGCACTCTCAATAATCTAGTAACTAAATCTCAATTCATAGGAATTCATAGGAAGTTAAGCAAAAAACGTAGGTAATAATAACCCTTCGTGTGTAGGATGGGATAACAAGACCAAAAGGCTGAAAACGAATTGAAACAAGAAAAGGAATTAAGAGCTCAATGCTCAAACAAAATCAAAATAACGTAAACAAAAGCTCAAGTCGTGCCTTTCTTTAATTCCTGGATTATCACGAGGCGCATTCGATCTCGCGACGCGGCTCGATTAGATTAAAATTAAATTGTCTTCCGATTCCTCGGCTTAAAGCATTACTCTTTAATCTTCGCCAGTTGACGTCCTAATTCCTAGCGTCATTTTAAATCTCCCATTTTGTTTTACGTATGTTTTAAATACAAAATACCTACTGTATGTTATGTACAGTAGGTATTTTAAAGGCAATATTTACAAAAGGGATAAAGCTTCGAGCTTTTGTGTTTGTTTTTTTAATGTTTTCAGCAATCTAATGTTCTTGACAGCTCTGCGTTTAATACTTATTTATAGAAATAAACGTAACATTACGGTTTTATTAAAACGTTGTGGTTTCACAAAACACTTTAGCTTTATGTTAATGTAATCTTTCGTGAATTTTTTTGACGTGGACATTAAAAATGTAAGATCAACAAAAGACCACAGATTTATAAGATCCAACGGAAGACCAAGCCATATACCTATGGTTTATCCGAAAAGTTCAAGTGGGCCCTAAAGCTAACTTGGCTTTTGGGCCCACTCTTATGAAAGCAAATTGACCCGGTAGAACTAATAAAGTTTGATATTAGAGCGATGGCGTATGTTTTCAGGACGGACGGGGCGCATGAAGCCTCGCCTGCCAAAGCAATTCCTTAAAAAGATTCGCTTCAAAGGTACGTCAGTAGAGGGCGCTTCTAGGACCGTGTTTGTGTTCTTTTCTTTTTTCGCTCGCCTTTGTAGCTCGTACTGTTCACTGTACTTGTATTGGGTTGTATTTTTATGCGATGCGATTTTGTTTATTCTGTATTTATGTTGTTGTTTTATGTAGGTACTTCTTGCTGTTTTATTTTCAAATACTTCATTTTTTTTTGTGTCTGGTCTTGCTCTCTTTAATTTTTTTTGGATATTTATATAATGACAGCAAATAAAACTGTTTATCGTCTATCCCCTACAGTGTTGTTCATAGAAATATAAATTTCTTATATGTATGGTGTTGTTACAATCCCAACAAAAAAAATACCGACATAAACGGTTTTATTTGAGTTTTTCTAATCCCATTTGATGAACTGCACAAAAAAATTGAAATTGATGTGTGAAAGTAACGGTTCAAATAATTCAATATGGCCGTTTGGCAGCTGCACATACATTTGAATGCCGCGGGTTTGCCCAACTTCCGGACATCAGCACTTTTGTCTGTTAGTTTTATATCTCCATACAAATGAGTTTCATTGCAAACTCCCACTGTTTGTGTGGGATACTTTTATGTATATGATTTGTGTGTGTTTGTAGATTTGCGTGTGACCTCTATCTATTTCTGTGTGTTTGTAGATCTTAGTTTTAATTCTAGACTTTTTGGTCAATTTAAAAATAATTAGTTATTAAGACATTTAATTGCGGGATCTAACGCTATTGTAATAACTAAAGCCATGAGAACTGAGGCAATAATTTAAGTCACCACATTAATTTTATTCTTATCTTTTGAATTTTAGGTCATAAATTCGTTTCACACTAAACAAACAATCAACAAAGTGGAAAAATTCTAGATTTAAGTACCTACTTGTATTTTTTTTCATTTTATTAGGTATCGTCGCGTTAAACTATAAGCAATTTATTGCCAAAAAACAAAATATTACTCTAAGACCTTACGATTTATGTGGTGGAAGAGTGTCGTAATTTATGCAGACCTTAGGGCCTGGCTTATCTTCGGACCTCACGTAATCGCCACATAATAAACTGTTACTTTCAGGAGATTGCTCCTTTTGTTCCTTATCGCACTCTGGCTTAAGATTTGTTTACTCTCTGTTATTGTCCGTGCAGTGGGTTCACGGTGACTTTGATTGCGAGAACTTGCTTTGACTTTTCATTTGGACGGAATGTTTCCGCAAAATTCCAAGAAATACCTGTACTTACCAATTCGTTTGACCACATTCGAAAGACTGTCGCACTGGAGACAACTTAGTGCTAATTTCACCGCAGTCAAGAGCTGTCAGTGTCAATATTCCACAACAATGATACACTGACAGCTCTTGAACGCGGTTTAGATGTGCAGATCGCAGTCAGTTTCATTGGAGGAATTCGCCCTAAAACATTAAAACTAATGACAATTAATAAGTTTGAATTAATAATAATTCTTTTAAAAATACCACATTGCATTATTCTGAAAAAAAAAATACATTTCCCCACAATCGCAAACACAGGAACTCACTAGCATACATTAATAATATATCGTTGGTTGCTACAAAATCAATTTGGTGACCACTATGACACCACTACTTTTCCGTGTGGTCCCGGATTTTTTCCGTGTGGTCCCGGATTAAGAATATGGCCACCCCATTTCATCCTGTGGGTGTCGTAGGAGGCGACTAAGGGAACTGGAGACCTAGTGCATACCATCGTAGCACCTTGGGTCACCCGCGAGGTGGCGGGAAAACCACCAACAAAAGCATTCCCAAGGAGGGTTGGTGTCAGGCTGGCGGCCGACTGTAAAACTTTGCCAAAACCCTAAGCAACATGAGAGAAAATGTTATGATGCGCGATAGGGCTAGGGCGTACCCCACAGGCGACGCGCAGGGGCAGCACCCGGCTTCTGTGGGAAATGGACAAGGGTTGTCGCACCAGAACGGGCGGGTGCGACGTAAGACGCAAGCTCGGAGTGTGAGAGAAGCTAGATTGAGATGTGCGAGCTGGAATGTAGGTACGATGACTGGAAGAGGAAGGGAACTAGCAGATGTTTTAAAAAGGCGACGACTGAACATAGCGTGTCTGCAAGAGACAAAGTGGAAGGGCGCGAAAGCTAGAGAGATAGGAGAAGGATATAAGTTTTATTATTGTGGGAGCGATGGCAAGCGAAATGGTGTGGGTATAGTTTTGGATAGTCAGTTGAAAGAATGTGTGGTGGATGTTAAAAGAGTGAGTGATAGAGTGATAGCGGTTAAAGTAATTGTGGAGAGTTTAGTGGTTAATATAGTTAGTGTGTATGCACCCCAGTCAGGGTGTGAAGATAGTGTAAAAGAGAAGTTTTGGATGGATTTTGATCGGGTGATGATGGATGTGCAAGATAGTGAAGAAGTGTATGTGGGGGGTGATTTTAACGGGCATGTAGGAAGACCTAAGGATGGGTATGAGAGAGTGCATGGCGGTTGGGGATACGGAGACCGTAACACTGATGGCGAGACACTACTGCAAGCTGCTTCGGCCTTCGACCTGGCAATAACAAATACGTGGTTCCAAAAACAAAAAGAGCATCTTATAACTTACAAAAGTGGCCACCACGCGACACAAATTGACTACTTGCTAGTAAGACGGAACAGCCTTAAAAGTGTCAAAAACTGTAAAGTGCTCCCAGGTGAAGACTTAGTCCCACAACATAGACTCTTAATAATGGAGGTAAAAGTCAGTGTTTCGTCCAGTAGGAACAAGGAACGGCCCCCACCCAAAACCAGATGGCGTATGATAGAAAAAGAGGAATGCGCCAGTATGTTTAAGAGTCAAGTGGTAGATAAAATGATTGAAATGAAGGATATGGAAGGAAAGTCTGTGAATGAATGTTGGAAAGAGATGGCGGATTGTATAAGGAGAGTAGCTAAAGATGTGTTTGGAGAATCGAAAGGGAAAGGTATAATAGAAAGGGATACATGGTGGTGGAATGAAGACGTGCAAAAGATACTTAAAGAAAAGAAAATTGCATTTAAAGAATGGCAGGGTGTAGAAAACGGGAATGATAGATTAAAGGATGATAAGAAGAAGATTTATAAAGAATGGAAGAGAAAGGCAAAAAAGGCGGTAGCAGTTTCGAGGTCTAAGGCGCAGGAGAAGTTGTATGACTCACTGGAGAGCCCTAGAGGCCAGAAGGAGCTCTACCGGATCACAAAAGCAAGAGAAAGGAGAACGAGAGATATAATTCACATGAAATGTATAAAAGATGACGCCGGTAAGGTTTTGTGCAAAGATGACGAAATAAAAGAACGATGGAAGATTTATTTTGAAAAGTTAATGAACGAAGAGAATAAATGGAATGGTGTGCTTAAAGAGGTACATGTAAATATGGGTTTGGTCAGGGAAATAAGCATGGATGAAGTGAGAAAGGCAGTTCAAAGTATGAAAAATGGTAAGGCTGTAGGCCCAGATGATATACCAGTAGAAGTATGGAAGTGTTTAAAAGAAGATGGATGTATGTGGCTGACTTTATTCTTTAATAAGTTGTTGCATGAAGGGGGGATCCCACAAGAATGGTGCAATAGTTCGCTAGTGCCCATCTTCAAGAATAAAGGTGATGTACAGGACTGCAACAACTATCGAGGAATAAAGCTCATGTCACATAGTATGAAGGTATGGGAGAAAGTAATAGAGAAAAGACTGAGAGAGGAGAGTGAGATTACCCCAAACCAGTTTGGGTTTATGCCAGGTCGAGGAACAATGGACGCCACCTTTGCACTCCGCCAATTGTGCGAGAAGTACAGACGTGCACACAAGAACATGCACATGGTGTTCATTGATCTGGAGAAAGCGTATGATAGGGTACCTCGGGATGTGTTGTGGTGGGCCTTGAAAGAGAAAGGTTTGCCCGGGAAGTATGTAGAGTTAATTCGTGCCATGTACAGCCAATCTCGTACGTACGTTCGGTCGGCTGCTGGCAATACTGATGAGTTCAGTGTGGCTGTAGGCTTGCACCAAGGGTCGGCTTTAAGTCCTTACCTCTTCTTGTTGATTATGGACGCCCTGACGTCGGACTTACAGGAAGAGGCACCCTGGTGCATGCTGTTTGCCGATGACATTGTTCTTGTCGGTGAGGATGAACCTGAGATCCAGAGCAGATTGGAGAAATGGCAGCAGAAGCTGGAGAGTGTTGGCTTGAAAATCAGCAGAACCAAAACTGAACATATGTTCTGCGATTTCGGCGGTCTCTCTAGTTCTGGAGCCATAGCGCTTGATGGCACGCTTCTGCCAGTCTGCTCCGACTTTCGGTATCTCGGTTCACTCGTGCAAAGCGATGGCGAAATAGATCGGGCGGTTAAGCACAGAATTAACACTGGATGGATGAAATGGCAGCAGGTCACGGGAACAATCTGCGACTCCCGCATTCCCCTTAAACTTAAGGGGAAGATATATAAAACAATGGTTAGACCTGCTGTCTTGTATGGATCAGAATGTTGGGCCACCAAAGGGATGAATGAAAGGCAATTGCATGCAGCTGAGATGAGAATGCTAAGAGGGATGTGTGGTGTTACACGAATGGATAGAGTAAAAAATGAGTACATAAGAGGAAGTCTGAAAGTGGCACCGGTGACCGAAAAGTTGTGCGGTAATCGGTTGTCATGGTATGGGCATGTGATGCGGAGGAATGAGGAAAATGTCGTGAAGAAAGTTTTGAGTGTGAATGTCGATGGCTATAAGAGTAGGGGAAGACCAAAGAAACGATGGATGGACTGTGTGAAAGATGATATGGCTAGAAAGGGGGTAACTACTGAAATGACGACTAATAGAGAAGGATGGAAAAAAGGGACATGTTGCGCCGACCCCAAATAAAATTGGGATAAGGGCAGGACAATAGGAGAATGATGATATGAGCGGCGAAGGGGTTAACTCGTTGGGCAAATATTTGCCATCCCATCGACGGCATGGAACCGTGCTGCATCCGGGCCGTATTTCGTGTGGACGGACGTATAGTTCGCCGGTCATCAAAAATGTATGAAATTTTGAAGGCTAGATTTTGGTCCTTTGGATCTGATAACTGTGAAACAAAGTTTCAGAAAATAGTTTGAATGAAATATGATGATGGAAATAAAATGAGTAAAACAGGATAATGGGAAATATTCTGTTCCATCAGAAACATTTAATATTTCGGTAAAAGTTGAAACGCAATCATTCATTATAATAAACTTAACTACTTTTTGAAACCCGCAGAACGCAGATTATTCCTGGAACTCACAGGATACCCTTTTCACCACGGAGATAAACCCATATATATTTCCTGGTGTCACCTTGTTTCGCAGACAGAAATTACATAGAATTTCGTTTCGCACCAAAATGTTTCATATTTATTTAGTTCTTATATTTTTATATCGAATATTATTGTTTCAACAACTATTTACTTGGATGAAACATTATTTCACAGAAACACAATTCAATGAATTTTTAATCACATTTTTTTATTTAACAAACTTATCAAACAGTAGAATTATTTTTTAAAGAATATTGTTTGTTCAGTTATTTCAACGAAAATGTAAGAATAGACGTTATGCTATAAACAACAATAGTGTGTGTGTGTGTAGTGTAGTGTCTAGTAATAACTATTAGGGCACTCCGACCATATAGGTTAGGTTAGGTTAGAACTGTGACCAACTACGCGCGAGCCGAGCGAGCGAAGCGAACGGTGCCGCGGCAGCGGCCGGCGAGCGCTACATCGGATTTGGTCGCAGTATCAAGATTAGGGCACTCCAACAGATGAACCGCTTTCATATAACTATACTACGGTATATAGTGTGTGTGTGAGTGTGTAGTGTATTGTCTTTTAATATAACTATTAGGGCACTCCGACCATATAGTTTAGGTTAGGTTAGAACTGTGACCAACTACGCGCGAGCCGAGCGAGCGAAGCGAGCGGTGCCGCGGCAGCGGCCGGCGAGCTCCACATCGAAATTGGTTGCAGTATCAAAAATATAGGGCACTGGGGATTTTCTTGGTAATAAGCTTTATACTAACTAAACAGTATGAGAATAAAGAATATTTGATTTGTTATTCTATGATATGAATATCGAAACTTTTAATTTTATTTGTAACAAAAATCAATGATTAAAGTTTATTCAAAGTAAGTATTCTGCGTATTGATTATTCTGTGAAATGATAATATATGAAAAATTTTATGTGAAACGAAATTCTATAAAACTATTTTCTATAAAACAACGTACAACCATATTTCCTGCATTATGTAAACGAACTTTTAATTATTGCATAAGGAGATATTTCTCCGAAACATTTTGAAACGTCCATGTTTGCACTACACAAACAAGGCTGCCAGAACATTTCAACTGCCTTTATAAATACGTAGACGAGAATAAATAGAGCATGCGTAATAAATGGAAAGGGCTCAGTCGTTGCATCCGACCAGCCCAAGTTGTGGGCGACGCGGCGACGTCTGATTTCATAGGAGATACGGAAAAGACGGTTGCTTTGACAAATATTATAATATTGTTTACTTATGAATATGTTAAAAATATTGAACGCATCCTTACTGGGTATAAAAGTTGATATTTCAATCTAATTCATTCAAAGCAGTTTGATTCTTTACCTAAGTGAAAAAAAAAATGTGAAGATATTAATAAAAAAAATACTGTAAAGGTTTAAAAATGTATGCCAAGTAGCCTTCACAAACGATTCAGAAATACCAAAATAAAATGTTATTTCCTATGCACTTAACACATCCCGTAAGTCACAGTATCCTAGTCAAGATATATGGGGGTGATCTAAATACTTTTTATGGCTATTTTCTCGTTCAAGAGCCCCCTCACTTAATATACGACGATGGGTTGGTTCTGTCGAGTTATGGGCTTAAATGTCGCCCATAATAGATTGAAATTGTCAGTTTTATTGATGGGCCCTTTTCAATTTTACATTACCACCCCATCGAGGACAGGTAAATGGAACCCAATGACCGGTAATGATGATAGAACGGTTCAGATATTTTTGACCTTATTAAGAGGGGTATAATTTAGTAAACGACTTGTTTGTTTATCAAATATTCACGTTTGTTAAATTGTATTAGAAACCTAAACGAATTCATATAAGACACGTTATGCTTTACCAACGTGTTTTATTTAGATTTGTGACTAGTTTCCTTGATAAGTCTTAATATGAATTTTACAATCCAATGCTTTAATTGTACAAGAAAATCCCCACAAACTGAATCGGAGACCATTAATTCCAATTATTCATCCACGTCAATAGCTTCTTATTGTTCGACTATTTGGAAACGATTCCGTACGCTGACATTTTTAACCGTTCATTAAAAATGTAAAACCTGGGACAGACGGAACTGCTCGGGTTTGTCAACATTTGTAATTTAAAAGTTTGTTAATAAATGCTTCTGTGCTGTTTGCTGCGGCCATCGCGACACATTTTAATTAATCAAACGTTTTGCAATCAGCATCGTCGACGCTCATATTTTATTTCGTGTTCATTGGTTTTGATGTTTTTTTTACATATACACATTTTTATATATGCAAGTATTATATTACTTGAATTATTGTGAATGTGTTTATGTGGATCATTATTTTAATTTTATTTTTCTCTTTTTCTCAGTTAGTTTTAATGATGCGGTCTGGCAGTTTGAGTACTTTATGCGGCCTACTCAAAAGTCTTTTCTTTGGTATTGTTCGTCAAATTGGTGAGCTCAATAAGGTCTGAGTTGAGCTACACGATTACTGACAAATGCGTGCACTGACTGGACTGGTCCTCTCAAATCTGTGAGGTTGTTTCCTCAAAAAACTAGTTCAGACACTAATCTACATGTTCCTCATATGGCCTGACTAAGATTATGTCTGGAATTTGAAAGAGACCCTGAGTTTGTTTCGCTATTTCTTCTCAGGGGTAGTCATAGGTATTACATAGGAAATGTCGACTCCATTTAGCTTATTTTTTTATATGACGTGTAAAAGTAATTCCGATATCGTATTTACAAAATAAATAATTTAATTTAATTAAGTATAAACAATACATTTATAATATCGATAAACCTACCTGTAATTTTCTCTATTTTGAGGTTATAATATTTCGAATCGAAAACACGTGTCAGCAGTTCTCTCAAAGTTTTCAAGAGTTTACTTTTCAGTATGTTACGTGTCATCCAAACGTTTGGGTTCTCGACGACACAACACACTTGAAATACTTACTTGAACTTGCTGCCACAGCATTTTCAGACAACATTGACATCGTCCTGTGGAAATCCATTATTTTTAACCAACTTCCAAAAGGAGCAGGTTCTCAATTCGTCTGTATGTTTTTTTTTTTTTTTTTGTATGTTTGTTACGCGATTTCTCCGTCAATTGTGGACCGATTTTGAAAATTATTTTTTTGTTTGAAAGGGTATGCTCCCGAGGTGGTCCCGTATCAATTTTATTAACTTTACTTGGATAGTTTTTGAGTTAGCTTCAATAATACGTATTTTTCACTTAGTTTATATAGATGATAATTATAATGATAACTTTCAATCACTGTTATTTACATAGCAGGTTAGTGATATTCGAATTTGTATGGGGTAGGTACCACCACTAAAAAGTGCAAAATAAAAACTTTTTACAAAAAAAGAACAACCGACTTCCAAAAAAGACACAACAAAGTCAAAAATAACTTTAATTTCGGAAGTCGGTGGCAAAAAACGAAAGTTCAAAACCAAACACACCGACTTCCGAAATTAAAGTTATTTTTGACTTTGTAGTGTCTTTTTTGGAAGTCGGTTCTTCTTTTTTTTCTTAAACCAAGTGGTAAAGTAAATGTGGCCCTTTAAAACTTAATGTTATCAATTCTCTTATAAAGTAAGTGACATTTTTTTCACAATTCATACTTATTTAGCACCCTTATCATGTTATATACAGACAATTTGGAACAGCAGACCAATAAATGCTAACACAAGATTCCTTAAAGTGGCTGAGAAAGTGAAACTGAGTTTACAATAGTTTTATCTGTTAGAAAATAATTTCTGGTCTGTACGAGTATACAACAATATAACAAAAAAGTTGACAAAAAAATCTCATGTGAACTTCCGAATCAAGGTTTAATCTCTCGTTAGCAGAAAATTAAAAAAAATCTATGCTGTGGCGCGAGCTATTAAAAGAGTGATTCAATTTGTGATCGATGAGCGAACTTGGCTCGGCGTAACCGTAGATCGAATTATCGAGAGACGAGATGCCTGATATCATTAACTTATGACACGGTTTCAAAAACTTAAACGAAAAGTTTTAGAACGAATTTTAAAATATACAGAGTGGACTTTTCGTAAGATTAAGCGTTATTGCGTTATTTCCTTCATTTACAAAAAAACAAATGGAAATTCGAAACAGTGCTAATCTAACTTTAACGAGCACAAAAATCTGAATAAAAACAAATCTCCGTCGAAACAAAAGCGAAAGTCGTGTCTGCTCATCAAACGCAACATTCATTTAGAATGCAAATTCACTGGAAATATCAATGTGTATGAATCAAAAACAAATTGAAAGGCGCCCATCCCGTCATCCCGTCACGTTAGCTTTGACACCCGCCTAACTACTGTAATGCGAATTATGTTCGTCGACGCTTTCAACACGTGATTTACAAAAGAAATGCTGTCTCTCTTTCTTCCGCGCATCTTTTGGTATATGGCCATCTCTTTCTCATATACCGTGCGAAACAGAGCCAGTGTTTGTGTAACGAAATTTAAAAACAATCCCCACGAGACGCGCGCAGCAATTTATTTTGTTGTCTACGAGATTGTTTCACCACTCTCTTTGTGCGCCAGACGGTGTAGTGTATGAGAGACGGCGGTGTCGCGAATATGATTCAACACTTATGTCAGAGAAACGAGAAGTTAAACTCCAAATCGCATACCAAAAGTCTCAATATTCTGAGATGTTTCGAAACATTTTTGCAGACACAACTGTATTATCCGCAATCAGAAAATCACAAGCGACTTCCACATTTCGTTCTCAAATAAATTAAAGCCACATTTCGTGTCACTGCCAATAGGTAGCTTTTGTATTTATATCATTGGACATCTCCTGAACAAGCATCATACATTCGAGGTCCTTTGAGCATTGACAGATTCATCTCTATTGTTTATATAATTATATATATGTCCTTGTAAACTTTTATCTCTGCTCCGCTACATTTTCCTGTGAGTACCACCCTCTCTCAGCTTGCTGAACAACGAAATCATAACTCGGCCGCACTCGAGCGGATTGAAAACACAGATAACGCTGACATCTCCGGCTGCCACCTGATAAAACCCCGGCGACGAGTCCCGAGACTGATCTAGCGGACTTTTCACATTTTCATATATTTTTCTGTTAAATAAGCCTCTGCGGAAGTCCCTTGAACTGAATTTGAACCTTTTTTGCTAGGTAGACATTACTAAATTAAAGTAGTACTTATACATTTTCTAATATTGCTGATGGTTACATTTTGAATGAAACCATCATAGTCTATAATAATGTCCCCAAAACTGTGTTATGTGTGTAATTCATTCATGTAAGTCATTGTACCTTTACGCATAATAAGAAAGGTACTCGAGTCCCACTCTGGGCGCCATTTACGTTGTCAACATTTTTGTGCCCCAGAATACTCCAATAACAAATAATGTGTTGAATTTTCAAAATTACCTTACAAATTTATATGTAAGGCCTTAATACGAAAATAATGAGAGTGTCCTAGAGCGAAGCGCTGGTCCCACGTCGGGCGCCATTACTTCTCATTCTTACATTATTA
Organism: Conistra vaccinii; assembly: GCA_948150665.1. Lineage (NCBI taxonomy): Eukaryota > Metazoa > Arthropoda > Insecta > Lepidoptera > Noctuidae > Conistra > Conistra vaccinii. The sequence goes on along the minus strand of OX411332.1, from coordinate 779,497 downwards.
TGGCTGTGCAATATGAGTAACGCAAGCAGCGCTACTTATTTCTCATTTATTGGAGTGAGTTATTTCCACATTCCCCTTTCCGTTGTCTTTCATCTTATGAGTACCTTATTATATTCATCAGAGTTGTTGAATTTTGTTGACTATTTTAGTTAAGTACGGAATATTACCAAAATGTTATCTCATTTTAGGTATTTTAAATTTGTATGTTTTATTTACCAACTCGAGGTCTATTATTCTCAATTACTCAAACCTTTATTACCATCACGTTTATTCTTTCTTATCTTTCCTGAGAGAACTTCCTCAGAGCATATAACTAGCCAGCAAGATGGCGCGAGCGTCTGGCGCGAAACGACACTCGGAAATTAGGTGCTCTATTACTGTCCTTATCTCGGCCACCTGAGAGCCCACGATACTCCGCCAGAGATATAAACTGCTTTATAAACACCCAGCGCTGGGCAATTCGACTGGAGTGCAAAATTAAGGTCAATGATAATATTGAACCGTCAAAGTAATTAGGTCTCATTTTGTAAGCGAAATTCTTGGATTTAGGTTAGGTGTTCGGGATGGATTGAGAGAGCCCTTGTCATTTTAATTACATCTCTGTTGCTGCCAATCGGTATTTTAATGGCTTTTAATCATTATGACGAATTAGAATTATGTAAGACTCTCTAAATGTCAAATACTAAAAATAGAAACAAAAACTTTCTGCTTGCAGTCTAAACTATTATATAATAGTGAATATTCATTATTCATTTCAAATTCTACTAACGACTTCATATCAACAAAACTACGTAACTCATATTATTCCAACTTTAATTTCGCAAACGTTCCAGTAGGTATTTACAGAATTTAAATTTAAAACTAGCAGAACGAAAGTATTTACTTAACACGAGCTTTTTAATCTACCCGCGAATGGAGGAATATAAATTAAAAGGAATGAACTCTTTAACCGCGGTGTATTTATTTTTGGCGCGGTTGGAAATCACGGCGATATCGTGCCGGCGAACAATCGCACATAAATTAGCATCCTTGCCGGCGACGCGCGACGCTTGCTGGCTGGCGGGCGCGGCGCGAGCTACAAGCGTTGGAGATTATTCTTCGTTGCTTACAGAAGAAAACTCAAATAATTGCTTGCTTCAAAAATTTTGCTCTAAATCTTCAGTTTAGCAAAGCTTCCAAGAAGTTGAATACCTAACTATCGTACACTGAAATTCACTCGATTTTGAGTAGTCAGTAATGAAAGAAATTATGTTCTCAAAGTAAACAAGCATCTTCTGCGCACGCTCGTTCCATCATAGACCTCATCCATCGTTTCCCATCAGGCGACATCGAGGTCAAGAGCAGGTCAATATGCAATAAAAATAAATGTTCACATAGTTTTAAACCGGTTGAGCTTTTGATAACATTATTTATGCCCTATTAATGGATCCTTTACCTGGAGTTTGTTAAGACCAAGTCAGTAACTAAAGACATCGTGACATTGCGCAAAAATCTTCTAGAATTATCTGAAAGCAGCTTTTGTGCCGTTGAAATCACGTCTTTAAGTAAAAGTACCAGAGCAATGAGCATCTATGGGTGGCTCCTGCTGCCCCGCATCGGGCACTTATCTTTTACAGCTGCATTTACGACAACACGATAAGCAGCTAACACTTTATGGCTTTCTTTTATTTTCACATCTGTTTATACATGGGAGACATCATACTGTTAAATCACTTCTAACGGCGATGAAGATGTCTGATTAGTTCCTTGCAGTTTCAACTGATGTCTGTCATTTTTTTTAGTCCTAGGCCTATCACTGACGGAATTGCTAAACTCGTTGTTCATAATTTTTTATTTTTTTCTCTTTTTATTTCGCGCGCTGGACGGAAACTCTTCAAGTAGTCGGTTCAAAACATTAAAGTCATCAAAGACTATAATGTCAGTAACAACCCTTCGACCTTGTACCATCTGGTAATAACGAGTGCAGCCCGGAAGTGCGTCGGCGCGGAAGCCGGTAACGCTTCCCGCGTTTCCAGAACTTCCGCCAACATGGCGGAGCTCCGCAGGCTCGATGCGCCGCCCTCAGGCTTTTACTTTGAAAATGTGTTGAAATGCTGTCAATGTGTTGAGAATTTGGTGCCTCTATAAATTCTAAATCCAGGGCACCGTGTATTTTTCGAAAAATGTCGCAATCTAGCCGAAAATTCGTGTTTTAATCTTGCTACACTTTTTAAAGTAAACCCGTTGAGATATAGAAGCACCGCTTTTCGGTTTAACCTACAACTTTTAACGGTTCAATACGATCCTATTTATTAATAACCCTTCCTTTTGGCTTTGCCGTAGTCGGGTAAAAACCAATTCAACCAAAGATAGTTAGAGGATTTTTTTTTTTAAACTATTGCTATTTTGGAAAACTTTACACGAAGATAGTAAAATTATTCATAGAAAATGTTAATTAATTCGTATAAACAGAACGCTCTCCACTTCGTCTCAAGCCTCGGGTAGCGGTGATCTTCCCCGCCACCTGTGGCGCGCTTCGCTCCTTAATGTTTATATGCCTCATTTATCACCCCGACGAGTACCTCGCCAACAACCATATACCTTCATATACCACTGCTGTCTTCAGGATGCGTGTTTTTGACAGTTCAGGGTAATAGGTACGAGACATGCTCAACATTTTGAATTGATGACAGTTGGTAAAGTCCTTTGATTTTTGACGGTGTGTTCGTTTATTTCAAAAGCATTTTGAATTTTCTATCACATAATACTCCGGCCAGTCTTTCTTGGAAATATGTAAAGGAATTCAAGCTGAGACGCGACAGTCGACAGCCCAGGGGCCTGAAACGAATTGAGCAATTCTGCAATCTTTTCAGTTTTTATATCTCGGTCCATACGGTACTTTGAATATATTTCTCTTCAAAATATGATTCTTTCGCATTCAAAAGTTTCAAATATTGGCAGTAAGACCAACGTCACAACTTCATTTAAAAAAACAAAATTGAGATTTTGTATATTCGTACCTAGTCTTGATTTGAAGTAAATCTCTAAAGTCTTCCAAACTTCCAGAAATAAATAACACAAAAAGAGTCAAAGCAACACCCCAAAACAATCCAAAGCAGTTGAAACAAAGCCAACAGTTGCCGCTCATTACAGACAACGCTTAAAGCGAGGATTCAATACGATAGGAAACGGGAACTTACTGCTCAGGGACTCGCCATTTAAGTGCAAAGTGGTAATTAGAGTCTCCGCCGCGATTCTTATCGGTGGCCGCTGCAGTTCCACTTATACGGATTATTCAATCGAGGGATATAATTAGGAACGGTTTTAGAAGTCGAAAGTTTTCTTCGCGTTTTGCTTCCTCGTTAAAGGACTGTATGGAAAAACTTGTTTCAAAACTTTTGGACTGGAAGACCGTGAGGAATCCTGCATAGGGCTGTAAAGATCTAAGAGATTCCTCAGGCGCCTGGCTTTATTAAAAGACCAGCAGGATATGTAGTAATTTCCTCGCTAAATTAAACATCAGTGGGGAAGTAAGGTAAGGTATAAAAGGTAAGCACAAGTTCCTATTGAAAATAAAATACGCCGTAATAATATTTTGCGTTTAATAGGATAAAAGATATGTAACGTCGCGTCGTCAGTAGTTTTCATACGGTTACATTTAGAATTAGACGTAAAATCTATTTCTATTTAACCTTCAAGCTATTTAATTGAAGCAATAATCTAATCCTAAAGTAAAGTGTAGTGTAGTAGTAAGTATAGTGTATTTGCCTCTAATTCATCATATAATTTGTATCAGTTCCGATTGTTTGCTCATTTCAGACTGCAAGTCTTTAATTGTATTTTGTTTCAACGCCCACTCGTTGACCTCGCCAACCATCTCCGTCTGTCAGTTTATTTAATGTTTCTAAAGAGAACTTAGAATCTTTGTGTGTCAAATTGTTAGGAGCTGAATTAGTACTTAGTGCTTCTAGGTTAACTACCTCGACTATACTCGGAAATACAGACCTTACCACCACAAGATTAGGTTCGTTTATAATCCAGCAAGTTCGGACTGTAAAAGCCATTAATGGCACTTTATGGTTTCAAGTCTTAACTATAACATTACAATAGCTCTATTTGCGTCGTAAAGTGAAAAGCTTAAAAATGCAATAAATTAAGTGCAGCATGGATTTTGTCTTATTTCTATTATTTCCTATAGTTGAAAAGAAAAATCCATAAAATACTATGTTTTTACTAAGTAATTTCTAATATCCAGACATTACAATGTATCACTGGAGCTATGACCTATAAATGTACATATTTGCTTGCCTTTTAAACTTAAAGGTTGTTTGCTAAATTACAGAAAGATATTACTGCAACATGGGGGCAATTTAAATATTACGAAAGAAAGCGGAATTTTAGTATTTTTAACCCCTGGTCAGCAAAAGTAAGCAAAGCTTTTAACCCCTCTCCCTCCCCTCATCTGTCGCTTACATGTGTCGTTTTCTGTATTGAATCATGAGTCTAGAAATATGGTATTAATAGATTGCCTATTTAGGAAATTTCCTTACTTCGGTTCTTTCTAACTTAACCATAAAACAATGCGTGAGAGCGACTAAGCAATATCAATTATTTTGAGGAATCTCTCATCAAAAATAAGCAAAGCAAAGACCCCCCCCTTCCTCTTTGGTGCTTACGTAATAGGTACTTGAATGGGCCCCAGGAATCAGGACAGACAGCATTTCTAAAGTAAGAAAAGAATTTAAACATAAAAATTGCAATTAATGCTTTTGTTGAATAAAAATAGGTACCAGATTCCGAAGTCCATAGTTCCATGAAACTAAAAATCAAATAAAATATGGAAAAAAAAATTAAAAACTGTTTGAGATTTACCATTAAGTATTTTCAATTCCTTTGAAAGTGGAAGTAGACGTAGTATCTACTGGAAAATTAGATTTAATTTTCTACTAGCTACTGCCCGCGGTCACGCCCGCGTGGAGTCTTATTATTTTTCTAAAATAAAATTAGTTACTCCTTATAACATCAGCTATCTGCCAGTGAAAGTCCCGTCAAAATCGGTCCAGCCGTTTCAGAGAACAGACAGACACAGACAAAAATAAAATAAAAAAGATTTTTTTTAGTGCCGTATCTACGTTCATAATTATTATACATTCAGTACAAAGACACTATTTTGACATTACAAACAGACACTTTAATTCTATTTATTTATATTTGTATATATTGATTCAAATATCTATTTTGTAGTAGGCTTATAGAGGGTAGTATGGGAAAACAGATAATAAATATATTTGGCAACACTTACGCAATAAAATTGCCTAAAGATGACGTAAACACGTAATAAAAAGTTTGATGTCTCACTCATAAAATCGTTTAACGTGTCGAACATTTGTTCAGTTACGTTTAGAGACTTTCTCCAAAATATGATGTTAATATTAACGACCGGAGAATCGGGAAGGCGATAAAAAGATTTAAACACCGCCTGTCCCAGTCCTTTCGTTTCTTAACAGGAAATCCTTGAGAAGATAATGTATTTTCTGATTGGCTACTGAAAAATAAAGCTTTGATTCTAGGTATTAAGTACTTCCAAAGCTCATCATTATCAAGCTTAGTTAGCAGCGTTTGACAATAGAAAATCCCTTTGTCAACTCCAGAATTTGCATGGGATCATAGATGGTCGGAATAACTGGAGTTATCCTCTGATTTCCATAAAGTTTGATATTTTAGTACCTACATATCCAAAAACCCTTATTCAAATGCTCACTGCTAAATTGAAACTATCTACCTTACTTCTCGAATTCAGATTCGATTTACATCTTTACCAAATTCAATAGACGGGACACATAAAGTCAACTAAACCATTCACACTCCTTTAAACATAAATAAAACTACTTCAAGTTCTCGCTCATCAAAATTGACAGCCCTATTTCTGTGTTAATTTAGTGAAAAAAGAACCGTATGTGTAAACAAATAGGTTTTATTCAACCTGTAAGAGATAGTTGTATAGGGTTGTGACGCTCGTCAATCCGAGCCGTTCATTCGTTCACATTGAGTCGTTCATCGGTCTGTTGAATAAAAGATGGCCATGGTCCCGCCAAGCTAACGAGCCAGCAAAATGGCGGTGTTAAGGTAAATAGACACTACTTACATTGATACCCGCCTTATTGAATTAATGGTGAGTTAGTTTGTGTCTAGATAACTAAGGAATGGCTGGAGGCATCTGTCGTTTAGTGAGGATGCTATTATTTTATAATGTGAATGTAATTCCAGCGAACGAACTGAGGCCGCTAGAAATAATTAGTGATGGAATATAATTATCCCGAAAAAATCGTAGGGCGGTTATGATGAGCAATTAATAAGTTAATTCGTTCCTATAACTTAAATGAGAGGTTTACATTGTATGCTTAGATCAAAGAGCAAAAGTATTCCTCTTTATGAAGAATATTTTTTTTATTACAGACGGCATTGGTATAAATGTATGAATGTCGGGAAACATTTGTAGATATATACATTTCCTTAGCAAAATGGGAACATGTCAGTATCATGTCTAATTTACTCCAAATAAAGTCTGTTCTTTGACTCCGAATGCTACAACACACCAATTTGGTCGACAATGTGTCATAATTGTGTACCGCATTACACACTTTATTGCTTTCGGTACGTGAGCGTGTGGACGTGCGCCGGGTATGTTTCATTATGTCAGGTAACCACGATTGATATGTATTAGTAATGTTTTTTCTTTCGCGCCATATTTGTTTCGGCTACACCATTTTCTTGAGGAAATTCTGTTGTTATGTGATATAGGACGTGCTTAGGAAATTTTACTTGCTATTACTGCGATTGGGTTATTCATATTATAGTTATGTTACGATATTACAACTTTTCTACGTCCCACGTTGGGCGCCAAAGAAAAAACTTTCTACCTACCCGCAAAAAAATCTATTGCAAAATTAAATCAGCGCAATGAATTTCATTTAACTGGAAGACAACTCTGCGACGTTACAAAGAAGACGGTAAAGAAGTTAATTTTCAAGTTCTCTGAGGGGCGGAATTGTTTCAGTATAAATGTCGGGCTCGGGTTCGGCCCAACCCGAGAGCAATAACGGCTGTGTTAGCCGAGACCTGTTTTAATAACGATATTTTACACGTTATTTTCAAATGATGCTTTTGGGAAGCTAGATATTGTTCAGGTTTAAATTTCGTTGTACTGTGGCAAGGTGAATGTTTGAACATCGGCAATTTGTACACCTTTGAAGTTTTTTTTGGAAACATTACTTAATTTCAGTAAATATTTAAAGCTTATTCAATATGAATAAAAATAACGTATTTAACTGAGAATATAAACTTTTTTATAGAGCGAGGACCAAAAAATATAGGCGACACACCATTTCACATAAATCACTAAGCTAATCCTGAAATACCGGGCCTTTGTGAACTTTTTGTATCTTTTTAAAACACGCGTTTTAAAAACCGTTAGAAAATGTTACTGGCTGTAAATCAATCGCTGTTTTCTCCGTTCTAAATTCAAATCTGCGTGGCGCGCGAACAGCGTGAGATTGGCGCCATTTTTCAATGGCCGCGCCGCCGCCGCTGACTCGACCGTTCACCTTTGCGGACGTGTGCTGTACGCGTAGATTTACTACATCTCGTGCCGAAATAAAGGTTCAAAGATTCTTGGTTGCTAACACCATGTATACCTACGTATGATTTGTCAACAATTATGAGGGAAATTAGGTTCTCATGTAATTTTCCGATGCCTGTTTTCCAAAATCACTATGAACATGAAAGCTTTGTTTCTACTGTCAAAATGTCGGGACCAATACGTACGTACTTGTACGTTCATTAATAATTCATAATTATGCTCCTATTATACAAATTATTCGTATTATATAATTTTGATGCTTTAAATTGTTATTGATAAATATGACAACAGTGTGTATAATCATTTCTCTTTTGAGGTGCCGTGTACATCGATAAGCAACGTTCTTCACCGTTTTCCCGCCTTTCCACTCCAGGTCGGCCATTATTATTCCCTCAACGTGTTCCGTTACACGCACTAAGGAGTATCATGTTCACTTTATAAGCTTCGTAAAGCGTCTACTTCAGGAAAATGCTGTAACACTCAACTTTTAAGTTAAATATTTGTGGTTTCAGCAGTTATTAAGTAGTCTCGCGGAGTTTTATGTACCTACAGCAATAAGATGGAGAAGATTCTGAGTCTTCATTTGCAAGATTGAAGTGTGTTTTCACATTGGTGTCTTTAAGTAGGTATTGGTACTACCTATTAATTAGATGAAGCCTATTGGCAACAACAATAAAGCTATTATAATTACATATTTGTTTATTAATAAACACTATAACCTCACACACTGGTTTAATGGTTTGGGAAAGAATTTCTCAAGAAAATGACTTTACGAACTTCAAATAGCCTGTCAAAATCGTAACCCTCCTTTGGCTTTGCCTTCATAATCATAATATGAAGGCAAAGCTCTAAAGCCAGATTTTGCCTTAAATAAATAAACAAAAAAAAATCTTGAATCTCGGATCACATACAAGATTTTGCCTTAGTCGAGTAAAAATAGAGATGGATTAGGTGTCATACTTAGCTAGCATTGAGTTTCATGCCAGATTTTATAGACGTAATGTATTATTAATTTCCGGGCCCACTAAACTTCGAAAAATCGTCGGACATACGGATATCTCTAACGAAGGAAGTGAGTTTGTAAGAAATCTTCAACTTTGTTATCTTCAAGTTAATTTCCTCTTAATGTCGGCGAAATCTTATAATAATTTAGACGGTTTATGTTCCTCTCGCAAAGTAAATTATTGTTTGTCTCGTAAACATTGGCCCTTTATATTTTTATTTCTCGTTTTGAGTGCTTTTGTCTCAATTAAATTATCTTTATCATTAACCTTATTTATATAAGAAGACTCTCTTATACACAAATTTTTTTTGGTCATGAATGAATGAACGGAACTCGAAAGTGAAACAACAATGTTTAATTTCAGTTTTTTTTTTTTATTAGTAATAATAAACTTACTTACTTACAACTTACTAAATGTAGGTAGTTACTAGTCGCCATGAAAGGATAGCTAGATCGAATACTCCCACATATCACACACAATGATGACGATCACTGCACAGTTTTCACATAAAGTGCCATCATACAATACATTATTTTTGTTACATATACAGCCAACATTTTCAAAGGGATTACCTACGCATTAATTAAACACATTAACGGCATTATAATTCCCATACAAAAACTTTAATATTGCACCTGGCAATACCACCAGTGTTGCCATTTAACTACCCAATCATGTTTCCATAATCGCTGCACTAAGCCGATAAACCACCAATATTTGTATACCGTATTTCGTAGTAGATCAGTGTGTTGTATAGGCATATTTTGCTCCATATTTTACACACATTGTGCATGTGCATGTACAAATCTAATCTATCATTTTAAACTGTGTTCAACTCGCCACCTCTGAAAACTATAACCAACTCATCTAAAACACTAAAAACATACAGTTATTTTGAAGTACGTCCACTTCTCTCTCACCCCCTTTCCCCCCGTGCACCGTGGCGCCCCCTGCCGGCGCCGGCACCTCACGTGAGCTCGTTAGTTCCGGTAAATCGACACTCGCATTAATTAATAGCAGCGTTGTTTCCATCGGCGATGAGCGAGGAATTATCTGCTCCGCACCGGGAATGCCGAAATGTGGGGTCGGGAAATAAGCGACTGCAGATGCGCGCTTTTCAATCTAGTTGCGATTATAAATGCAGGTAGTTTTGAATTGGTCATTTCAGTCGAGTTTTGGACGATGGATACCACAAATTCACATAGTTTTGATGACGTGGGAGGTTTTTTTCCGTATTCAATGTTATAATTAAGTAAATACGAAAACCTGATAGAAAAAAATAAAAGTGTTCGTTCAGTTACACGAAATCGGCGCATTTGTAACCGCGAGTAATATTCTGGTGCAGTAATACCTGGTGTTACCCAGTAACTGGGTTGTTGAGGTCAGATAGGCAGTCTATCCATGTAAAATATTGGTGTTCAGCTTCATCCGGCTTCCGACTGGAAGCCGACCCCAACATAGTGGGAAAAGGCTAGATAGATGATGTTTGATGATGAAACACTGTATTGTACTATAATTGTACACCACAAAAAAACAAAACAATTTAATTTTATATGCAACATAATGTACAAGAGCGGACTGAATGCCTTAACACATCCTGTATAGTATAAAGGAAACATAATGTGATTACCTGCTTTTAACGTTTCTCAAAGTCAATCTTTCTACACAGCTAAAGATAAATAAAATTTTTACTTCATTTATAACATCGGTTTTCTTTTTCATAGTTTTTACTGCTGCTGTACTAAAAGGGAAACTTGTTGTAATTCTACCTTATTGTATCAAATAACCCAATTATTTCACAAGAGACAAAGTGTGATAAAACGGATTTTATAGTAAGTTCTTGTCTTCAAAGTTCTCAACATTTAACTTTGCAATATTTGACCACAATTAAGTTTGTTTGAGAACGAGGACTTGTCAAAAGTTTTGCCGTTAATTGGTGATAACTTTAGATAGACGATCACTTAGATTTATGGGGACGGAGATAATTTAGAAGGTGCTGTGATAACGCCGCTTTGAAGAGAGTTCAAAACGGACACTGAGAAAAGAAAAAAAAAAAACAAAAGGAGATAGATTATGTATTTCCAAACCTCTAATAAGAACAGAGTCAATCCTAAACAGAGACTTATTACAAGCTAAACACAAATTCTAGTAAATAACTTATACCCACGTAACGTACCTCTGCTGAAAATGCTCTTATTCAGGCAAAACTGGTGTTCTGTGTGTATCCACGGTTCCATACATCCGTCACGACGATCACGTGCGGCGCGTAACTCCATTCTGACGGTAATACGACAAATTGACGTAAGCTGATTACATTACCTGAGCATCCGGCAAAAGGCACGCGACAGATACACGATTTGTCGTGCGACTGATAAGACGCGATCGTTTGGGAAGTGTTTGTTTTGAGAATGTACCTACTTATTTTATGTTGATGTAGTTTGTAGATGGCTGTTTTTGTGTGTTGTGTTTTTTTACTTTTTTAGTCATGTTGTTATCTTTGCCTTTTAACTATATCTGGGTTCTTCTCACTGATTTGTTTCCCAATTCTTTCATATCTATCGCGTAGCAGCTGTTAGGTGTGCAATAAGTAATCATTATTTGATTTAGCATTTCCAGTTTTAATTTTATTGGGGCATTAACAATAATTGTTAAAAAGTGTTTAATAATCGCTCTTTTTCTTCAACATACAGATAACATTAAGAGATATTCTTAATAGTATTTATTTTCCACAGGCGACACAATATGTCCGAGTGGCATGTTCAGATGTCCAGAGGGCAAGTGCATACCAGCGCTGTGGGTGTGCAACTACCAGCGCGACTGCGAGAAGGGCGAGGACGAATTCCAGTCGTGCCGTGAGTACACAGCCTTATTTTATTAACTAAGGTTTTACATACGATATTATTCTTGTCTGTTCTTTCTAATTATTAACTTAAGACTTGTAGTGTGTGGAGAAAACTAGAGCCTCTAAGCCTCTAACTATTGTTCTGACAGTCGTTTTCACTAGATAATAAGTTTGGCATAGGATGTCGTGTCGTGTTTATTTGCAAAGTTACAAACTTCGAAAATTAATTTCAGGTGAAGTCTGAAATTAAAATAACTATCCTCGAGAGTATCAACGAACAATACTGAAATATTAACAAATATGCACCGATTTTTTAGCACAACATTTTTTAGTACTCGTACAACACTAACCATCTCTTTCTTCTGTCGCTCCCCCTTAGATTCCCTCTACGTCCTAGACATGAATGTTTCCATGTCCCTCACATAGCCCACGTGTACACGTGTCCCTCATACTGCCACGTCCTAAGTTCAGGCGCGTGTTAGTGTCGGCGGCACTGCCGGCCGGGTGCAAGTGATTCTAGAACGTGACGGAAAATTCTTCGTGACAGAAAAATTTTGCTCAGTTGTCCCTCATGCAACCAGCAGTTTTCACCAACGTTGGGCAATAGATACCTTTGCACAATACTGGGCAAAGGCCTCTTCTCTTGCAGAAATCACAAAGCTTAAAACTGCATATTGGGAGCTTTCCTGAACCCTATGTGAAAAGGCCGCGGCACAATTTCCAAAAATAAATGCAAGTCTTTTAGCCTGCTATGGACATAAAGACCCTTCTAGGTCAAAATCTTACAGAACGTCTGATCTTAGACTTAAAAATCAGACCAATTTTTATTACAATCGCCAATGTCAATAGACTTGTTTAATCTTCGTCCCTTTTACTTTGAAAAGTCTTAGCTATCACAAATTCACAACCCCTTCAGCGAGTGCACCCAGGCCACCCCCTCCCCCTTCATTCTCCCCTTTAACCCTAGCTGCACATCACGCCCTCGACACAGAGACCTTTGACTACCACCTCAGAATTTTATTAAAACGATAGTTTATTCTTAGAAATGAAAAAATATTAAAATCAAACTACTATTATTAATGATTTTGCTTGGTTTACTAGTTTATTATTTGTTTTATCGTATGATGAATTCTAGGATCTCGTGGCTAAGTAATAACTGTCGCACGGGTCAATCCATCAGGTTAAGCTACGCTTGCAGACCCTTGGTCCCTAGAAGGGTGGCCATCTTTACATATTATTATCTAGATTCCTCCGTGCTTCGGAAAGCACGTTAAGACGTTGGTCCCGGCTGTAATTTTTGGATCTTTCACAGTCGTTACGGGTCATCAGAAGCTCAAAAGTCTGACAACGTCTTACCAAGGATTATCGTATTACCAAGTTACTGGGTTGTGGTGGTCAGATAGGTAGTCGCTTCATGTAAAATACTGGTATTCAGCTGCATCAGGTTAGACTAGAAGTTGGGAAATGGCTAGGCAGAATGATAAATTGAGTGAGGAATACCTACTTTAATGACTAATTTATCAAAGAGGATAAATTTTACAATTTTCCGAAAGGACAACGTAGAAATTCAATGGATGCAAATCAGTATAATAAATAGTTCAATGCTCACAGTGCGTTTTATAATTAACTCCAACCTAAATTAGTAACACTGATTTATTAAAAACAACTAGCAGCAGCTCAATCAGTTTCAGAATTCTTGTACATAAATAATAACATTTTGAAGTCTAACTTCAGTAATTTTCTATAAATTCATTATAACAACACAGTATACGTCGTAATTGAATCGTCAGTCACCGAATACAATTACAGGTGAACAACTAACTGCTTTACATTGGACGTGTTCACAAAGACGTGTTCGTCAATGGAACACGTCACGCTGTCGCCATCAATAATCACGCTGTTAGAATTAATTTGTTGCGCGATCAGCTGCAGGATTCTGGTAGCGTGACAGTTGATAGGTGAACATTACCGGCTTACCGTTATTGTAACTAAATAAACTTGTGCTGTCGTAAAATAACAATCATACAAATAATTTGAAATATTTTTGATAAAGATTACAATATTCCTCAAGCGTCAAGATTCACTTGAATTCGGAATACGTGACAATAAAAATTAAGCAACATTGACACTACATATTGTGTCGAATGGAACAAATTTTCACGTTTCCAAAAAAAAGCCTCTAAGAATCCATAAGTATTTCCAACGTGACAGGTTGCTATCCTGTTTAACCCGCATAGATTATAAAACCAGAAACACGGTACGAAAATCTATCATCGCCACTTGGCTGTTTCAGAGCTAAGCATGTAATTACGCCATTTGAATCATTAATGCAGCAATTAATCAATTCTCGGCACGAATATTTGCGTGTGTTCTAACAGCGTGACAGTTGTCACTGCGGTCTCTGTTATTAGCTATTGCAATGTTAGACCTTTGTGTTCAATGTTTATTATTGTTTACGATTTTGTGCATGGTGTTGCTTACAAAACCACGTGTAGGGACTTGAATTCTTCACATTTATAGTATAAGGTGGTATAAGAATACTAGAAACGTAATTCTGATTGAAGCTAACAATCGTTACAATGTTTTCATGCTATATAATGTTGAAAACTGATTAAAAACAATATGCATACACACACAGTGACCTGAGATACAGGTTTATTTGTTACTTCAGGTAGAATCCAATAATTACCTTAACCTCTAGTTTAAGGCTCTGTTTTTGTAAATATTTAATCATTTCAATTTCAATAACGACATTGTAATAGCACACAACTAATGACATAAAGAATATTGCCCAAAATTGAAGCTTTGCAAATTTTCAAGTGTGCAACAACGAATAAGAGCGTGTGTGCACAGCTAACCATTCACGCTATAAATAATCACGCTGTTAGAACAATCCTTAGTCACGCTGCGTATTAATTCACGTCACGATCAGTCGCGTGGGACGTGCATCCGAATTGTTGTTATTTGTAGAACCGGTGCAGTGGCAAACAACGCACATAATTTGTTTTATTTGTTAATACGAGTATGACTTGTAGGTAAACAGACTGAGGATGTTGTTAATTAGGTACTGTCTGACTGTCCTGTGTTCGTTTTGACGGATAAGAAACTAAAAATATTATCATTTTTAAAGATTAAAAAAGAATGGTCGTTAAATATAATTCAGAGCCTCCAGTGGAGCAGTGGTGACTTAGTGGTAACGGCCCAGACTTAGGAATTGAAGATCGAATTGTAGGTCGTTGGTTCGAACCCAGGCAGGCGCTTTACTTTGTGTAAATTATTTCATAACCACTGCTCCCAAAACGGTGAAGTAAAACATCGTGAGGAAATCGGCATGCCCTAGGACCAAAAAATCGAAGACATGTCACATCTACCAACCCGCACTGGGCCCGCGTGGTGGGTGGATTACACCCCACGAATGTTCGTTCGAAGAGAGGAGGCCTGTGTCCCAACAGTGGGAACTGTATATGGCTGATTATGCTAAATATCATTCAGAGATTATTTGTCACTGAATCACCCGAGTCAAATATACTTAGTTACCAACAAAAAAAAAAAATTTGAAAAAGTGATTTACTGTAACTGTTTCTATTTGAAACTAAGCTCAGTTTACTTAAAGCTCTAAATCGACACATTACTCACTGAATCTTCACCATACTAAACACCGATCTATTGACATATCCATCACCATGCCCTGTCCACGAGGTCAACACATCGCCGTCCATCCTCTAACATCCACGATATCGTACATTTATAACAACAACGGTAACATTTTTCAGACTTGCTGCCGTTTGCCGTTTGTCGACGAGGAGGCGAAGTAATATGCTTTGGGGGATCATATAGATGGGGGCGTTGGGGGATTGTGTCTTGACTTCGGTGACATAGACACTAACAAGTGTGCTTTAATCTTAGGAAAGTGATAGGTGATGCAAGATGCACATGACATGACACACTTTCATTGAGAGAAAAGGTTTTACATTTTTTATTTCTCTGTGTAATCACTTACTTTTGCGAATGCTGGTTAAACTGTAATTGGTGACTGTGTAAATCTAAGGTTGAAACCTATACTTATGATTGATTGTAAACAGAAACTTTTAATAATAAATTTTAAAAATGGCTAAATGTCATTAAACCTAAGAAAATGCGTGATTTCCAAATTGAGAATGGCAGTACAATACTGGTGAATCACTTTACGAATATTATCTGGTCATGTTTTGTGGAGGATAGTGTCGAAAGACCCAGAAATACCGGTAGTTAGAGCCCAAGAGGCTAGCAATACGAGTAGCGTTTAATTCGAGACTGTGCACAAATCTGGGGAACACAGATTTCGACACATCACAAGCCCCAAATACTTATTTATCTTGTTTTACGTCGTCGCATAGCGAGTGTCGCCCTGCTCCAATATATCTCTTGCACAGTTTTTCACGTGATGCTGTCGTTACAGCTAGTAGATTTGTAGGTACCTAGGTAGGTAGGTACTCGTAATGGATGGGTGACAGTTAGCTTCACAGGTTTATTGTATGTGTTTGGTTTATTGTAGTGAACGACCGAAGGTTCGGTTTCGGTTTCGGTAAGTTTCGGCATAAAAATCTGGTTTCGGTAGAAAATCTGCCGAACCTTCGGCCGGACCAAAACTCTGCGTTCGTGAAATATCGCGCGTCGTTCGGCTGACTTCGAGTGAGTTCGTGGCTCGTGCGTGTGTCACCCGCCATCATCAGCTTTTTGTTACTCAAATTTTTTTGTTCCAAGAAGTTGATGTGGATGTTTTCGAAATGATTATAATTTATGAGTTTTCCGATCATCTTCTTTTATTATTGTTTTTTTATTTCATTTAACACGTGTGAACTGTCTGTATAAGTGTAAAAAATTAGGCAACTTTCTGTTAACAATAGATATTTAACATGTCTAAAAAAAGGTTCGGTTTCGGTTTCGGCCGAAACTGTGACAGATACCGAAGATTCGGATTCGGTTTTGGTTTCGGTAGAAATTCCTGTTTCGGTCGGACACTAGTTTATTGTAGAAGATTTCGTCTTCTTTCGTGTTATGATCGGAGATTTTATTGGTTTAAAAGTCGTTTAAAAAAGGAACTCCCAAAACACAAGAGGCATAAATTCACCAGAAATAGAACCCAGGCCTCTTCGCCACCGCACCATTTATAATACCTACTTGGAAATTGGAACTAAACTCTCCTGACCACTTTTTTGTAAACATCAGAGTAGACCAAAATAGGAATATTTCCGTCTTTATTTTTCAAAACTAAGTTTGCCTGAAGAACTATTATGACCACATTAGATTTCAAGTTTAATCAACAAACGAAAACACCAACTTAATCTGTGTCAGTATTCTTAGATCTGCACAATGCAATCCATTTCCCGCGCCAGTGTTGCCAACCTTAGAATTTGGCGTCACATTGAGCACATCAACATTAAGTGGGCGACAGTGTGACCAGATTCAGTATTTTAATACTTTTTGAGTATATTTTAGTAAGTTTTCCAAGAGTCAGTATTTTTAAAGGTATATTGGCGGAAGCCAGTATTTTTGGGTATATTTTGGAAAAAAGTTATGGCAATACCATAGCCAAAAACTGCGTACCTACATTGATGTTCAGGGGAATTTCCGGATTTAGTCTATATTTCATTTTGGAGCAAAGATCAGTAAGTTGCAGATAGGACATGACAAGTGGGCCCCCTAGAATTACAAATAGTATCGAATCATCTAGTCACAAAATGATTTTCTGTTCTGCACTTGGCTTAATCTTTGAAGGTTTGGTTTCAAACTTTCAAATTGAAACTTAGGGAAATTCCCGAATTATTGAAAGTTGCAGATAATTGACGAAGAATATAGAACACTCAAACTTGATCGCGAAGTAAGTAATTTATTACAATCTTCGAGTACTGGCTCACCCCTTTCTTGTGAACAATTTTGGTTGGAAGTTGGGAAAATTTCTAACAGTGATGGTACATATATCTAGTTTCAGTAAATCTCTGTTATGTATACCAGTGTCGAATGCTGCATGCGAGCGCATATTTTCACAGATTAATTTAATAAAAACGGAACAAAGAAACAGATTCATAAACAAAAATGTATCTGCAATTTTAAAAACCAAACAAGGTATAAAAGATGAAGGAGGCTGTGTGAATTTTAACCCATCAAACAGAATGTTAATATAATTCTAATATTTATTGCGATGATGATGATGATTAATAAATAAAAACATGTTTTGAAAATCAGTATTTTTATTGGTATATTTTCCCCGTGCAAGTTGGTATATTTCAGTATTTTTTTAAGGAGCTTCGGTATTTTAGTAAAATTTATTCTGGTCACACTGGTGGGCGACATTTGGCATTTGCCTGCCTAAGGAGGTGGACGCGAGCCAGCGCAGATCTCTATCGGAAACATTTAAAATAAATCACTTATTTACGAGAGCACAGATAAGTATGTATTTATGTGGCAGAATGGAAGGCTTCCTTTGTTGCATCTGCGCTTTTATCCTTTAATAGTAGGAAGATCAGCAATAGCAGATTTTCTAGGAAAGGAAATTTTTGTGTATAATTTTATAGTATTTGGCACATCACAATATTCACCGAAAAGCTGGTATAACGACAAGCTTATTCTCGTTAATCAACCAGAAAATACTATTAATATAATAAAATAGTATTTTCTCTCACTGCAAAACCATATTTTCCCTCTTAATTCAACCTCTCCCATTCGGTAAAACCTCGAGAGAATGCAAAAAGAGACCATAATTAACAACAACACGGCGATAATAATTGCCATTCACGGACAGACTCGATCACAATAAACGCCCCGCGACTGTGCCTCCGTGCTGACTCAATCAATCAGATCGTATAGCGAGCGACGCAATCGGCAGAAATAATTGTCGGCACGTAAAGAACGCTGTTCATTTGCGACTAATCGACAAGAAAATATCAAAACTTTTCACTTGCTTGTCAATTCCAGTTTAAGAGGGTTTACGTCGTACGGCATTTCATACAAAACTTCAAGCCCTTGTTTTTCGTAATGACTGAACCGATTTTAATGAAATTTCGTACGCATATGTATGCAGGATACAAAGGTCTAAAAATTTTGTTAAGAACATTTTCGAAAAAAGTGTTCCAGCCAAATTTTCGACCGATTTTAAATTTTCCATTGAAATAGAGATTTCCAGTTATCTGCTTTTAAATAAGACATTTCAAAAATGTTCTTAACTAAGTTTTTGACCCTTGTTTTGTATCTTGCATATGCGTATAAAGTTTCATTAAAATCGGTTCAGTCATTTCGAAAAATAAGGGCTTGAAAGTTTGTATGAAATGCCGTACGACGTAAACCCTCTAAATCTTTAGTTTAAGGACATGAACAATGTCTTCTTTTAATTTATTCGGTGAGTAGTGGCTATTCACTAAGCACCGAATTAATAAAAAAAATTAACAGAATTTGCAAGAATTATTTTCTAAGTGATTTAACTAAAACTTAGTCGGAGATGGTGAAAGTAGTACTTAATGCTAAATACAGGAAAAAAAGTTTTCTTTAGCTCATAATTCCGTTCTTTTTTTGTATGAGAGAAGACCTTTGCCATGCTCTGAGAAAATTACAGGTTGGTTTAATTAACTTTGTCATTAATTGTTTTATTTAGACGTAAATCTAATCAGTTTAACAATTCTTTCGTCATTTTTGTTAACATTTAGGTACCTAGTGTTTCCCCAATAGTTATTATAAAAGTCGCGTCGCCAATCCGCCAGTGAACAGCAAGTTTTCCTCGTTACTGCATGCGAGTAATAGCGGTGCAGTTTTTCGCGTCCATCTGTAGATTTCCCGGGTGAACGGATAGTTGACTGCGGTGCCGGCAGTTAGTTAACTACTGCTGACACGGTACATACGGCTGAAGTGCACTTTTATTATAACTTGCAGGAAAACGCGACAACTGCTGTTTGTTATCAAGTAGAAAAGTAAAACTTGTGTCTGGTATGGAGTTTATACAAAGAAATGTTAGTGTGGGTTTTTTATTTCTTTGTTCAACTTTACAATTTACTACTACACATTAAAATTTTATTATATATAATATAATAAAATAAGTGGCTAGGTAACAAATTCATTTTTGAACTTTGAAATTCATTAAATATTCTTACAGATGTCAAACATACATCCGATAATACTCGCACCACGAGCGCGCGTAGCACTGGCGTAGCGTTTCGTAGCACATTCGTAGCGATAACGCTACGACGCGCGACGCTTGCCCGTCCGGTTGCAAGTTCATGATCAGGGAGTTCTGAATTTGTGAAATATTTTCCGCCTGCATACGAGTATACTTTGAACCAATTATCAATTCTTGCGTCCAGCAGTTTCTAACTAAACCCGTTCATTCTCTTAAATTCAATAACTACCAATATAACAGCAATCCTAGCATATATTTGTAATTATAGTTAAACCTTTCACATGTCAGTTCCGACCACATCCTTTGTGCCTGCAATGTGCCGCGACATTCGCTACACATAGACACAGACCACGCGACGATTTGATCATTTCCAACTGCAGTTGTTTAATCTTATGAGTCCCTAGTTTCGTATTGTGACATGACATCACTGTGTGTTCTGGCATGT
Organism: Conistra vaccinii; assembly: GCA_948150665.1. Taxonomy (NCBI): domain Eukaryota; kingdom Metazoa; phylum Arthropoda; class Insecta; order Lepidoptera; family Noctuidae; genus Conistra; species Conistra vaccinii. Next base: position 759,442 of record OX411332.1, on the reverse strand, counting down.
ACAGTCAACAGGTAACAATTTGACGTTGCTACCGCCTTTATTTCGTAGCTGTAAGGACGGTTTTGTAGTTTAAGTAGCCATGCGGTTGACCGTACGTATAGAGAGTACTGTGCTCTATGTGTCATCAAATATGCTTGTGTGTTTGATTGCAATTTAGATTACCTATTTAGTTGCTGTAATTAGTTTTTGATGGGAAATGAATTTTGATATTCATGTGGCAAACGAAATCTGACATTAATTGTTTATTATTTTAAATTATGGCGTAGGTTTTGTTTGGTAACCCTAGGCTAGGGCGAAAGCTATCACAATAAAGCATTGACCACAAAAAAACAATCACTCAACATTTTATCATATTTGCACGTTATGTGCAAATAAATATATCTTATCTTATAGTTTTAAGATCATACATTGTAAACCTACATTCTGGCAAATAAATGAATTTGACTTTATCAAACGAATAGTAATAATACAAAGTTAAATTGCAACGCAAATCTGCAGAACACAGTAATAACGGGCTCGTTTGGATACAAGCGTCCCCAATCAAACTATTTGAGCGTTTGAGCGGAAACTCGATTTGCACCTCGGCCTCAATTATAGGCGGGTTATACACTCGCCGCTTCGGAACGCCTCGGAGACGCCTCGAGGCGTGCGGTTGAGTGCCTCGCTAAGAGACGGACAGAAGGCCTAGGTGTTAATAACGTGTTGGAACCAAGACAAACATAAAATTGTAAGAACCATTCTTCCAAAACTGTAGGAGTTGAAAAATTAAATTATAAGCGTTTCAATATATGAAGATGTTGCACAGTTGCGTCGTTGTTTATCAAAAATACGGAAATTTATTGAATTCTCAAAATACACTAGATACAATTTAATCGACACACTAGACTCTGACTACTGTTATGCTATAATAATAATAATTATGAAGAGTGAGCTCATTGCTCATTATAAGATTGATATAAAAAGTCTCTCCTGCCTTTTATTTCAAGTGTTTCGAGCGCTAAATGAAATGGACTTTCTGCTCCTTTCTCTTATTACCTGCGTCTTGATTGATACCCCGCGCTGATTGCACGAACCTTCTTCTAATGACCGGATTGATTCCGTTTGAGATTGTAAAATTTGCAAGAGACTCCTTTGGTGAGTTTGGCCGTTTCAGGGCTCGCTCTGTGAATCATGTGAATGACCAGTTGTAAGCGATTTTCAGTTGGTTATAAGATTTTTGAGGTCCAAGTTTCAAGTCCAAAGTGCATCTTTTGAGATGAAATTGTGTGTAGTGTCATAACTTTGTTATCTTTAAATATTATTTCACAACTTTACGTAGACTAGATGCTTTTTGTTTTAAAGGTGTTTAATTTAGACCGTACATAAAAGAAACTCTGTCTCGAGTCTTGTAATTTTTTCGCGTATGCGTTTAGTGAACCTTTCCAGATGTTTTTCCCACATGATTTGGGAGTTATATATACGTATTTACCATCCATTTCTTTGTTTCCAGCGCCTCCAGAATGTGAAGCCGGTCAGCTGACATGCGGGCAGTACGTGTGGAACAAGACGTACTGCATCCCGCCGCACTACCGCTGCGACATGCAGGTGGACTGCGTCGACGGCACCGACGAGGCGGACTGCAGTGAGTACTCCTCTTTATAACAGTGCTGATAAATTATAGGACGGTGTTGCAGAGACATGAGTAGTAATTTTAATAGCATGTATGAAACTATGACCGGTGAAAGTTTTATAAATAGTTGGCGAATCCATTGACATGATACACTAAGTTAACCACGGCAGCTTCAATTCTCGTACCGAACAATACTTGCTTATGTAATTAACTTGGTCTGGGAGTTTATGTGATATTTGTGTCCGTGGCTATGTTAGGTTTTAAATTAGTAGGATCTTGGAAAAGGTGAGGAATTAAAAAAAGTAGTCAGACTAGGCAGTGATGCAGTAACATTGCATGTCCACTACGATTGCACACATCATCATGTCATTGCATGTCTAAGCCTTTATTTAGTTACTAGCATTGTATGTACCGGATTAGGACTCGAGAGTGTGTACCTATGTATGTATGTCAGAGCAATCTCATCAATAGTTTGACCAACAATAGGGATTACCGCTGCTAGCCATTATTGAAGATTTCGCTACTTTATATTATAATAATCTTGGTCTTGATAATTAAGTTCGGAAAGCTTTAATACTTTTGTTGTTGTTTCTTTGTAAAGTTGAGTTTCTCTTTTAAGTTTAAGGCTCGGTGCTTTAGTCAAGTTTAAAAGCTCGAATTCTTCAAACAAGGCTAAAATATTGATCACTGTGAACTTTTTCATCACAAGAAGTTGAAACCCCGCAATACTGTAGAAGTTGTGATTATATTTACTGAACAAATCTGAATGACAATACCGTCTGTCGAACTGAATTCAGCAAACATTTTACGCATTCAACCTGTATGTTCTTGCCAGCTCAGTGATATTTTCATGGTTTCGTTATTAAGGCAATAGTCGAATAGCAAAAACAATATCCATAACTTCGTTTTAGTTTTTCGTATAGTGGTGGTACGCGGTTTTTATTGATTTACACATTCCATATGTACTAGAAAAGGTTTATCTCAAATATAATATAGGTAGTTTTCCTACTTAGGTATAAGGTAGTTTATTCCAGGACTCTATACAAATCCCCAAGTAATTTGAATGTGCGATATTTGTACATGATTGACTGATTTCTACATTTACATCAGTAATGTTTATGCTGTGCCAGACATATTAAATAGTATTCTATCTATATAACTATTGAGGTTTCTTATCGTTGACAATATAACTGTAAAAATAAACAAATAAAATAATTCACAAACTAATTGATCTGTCTACATCAGTGAGTCGGACAACACGCGTGCGGCCCGGATCCGAATCGGATCGTATTAAAAGTTGGAACTAGTTTACGTGTGCGATTGCTAACCGGACCGGACCGTCCCGTGCGGATCGCACTGCGTCATCTGACGCTATTTATTGTGGACAGGAATATGGCTCAAACTATAATTTTATCTCGAAACGGGATGCTGATCAATACCTATCAGCGTCCCGTTTTTTTAAATTTTACTCAACATGTTTAATGCCTCAAAAAATGGCATAAAAAATTTTGGGTCGGATTTTTCCCTCTGTAGGTATGCTGAAATAGGATTTTTTAATTTCGAGAAATTTCGATCTTTGTGTGTCAGAAATGCTATAAAAAACGAACCACATTGGACCTACAAGGAATTGTAAAATAATATCTATACCTACTTTTAAAATTTAAGGAATGATGATTTAATATCATAGACAGGTGTGCCGTCTGACTGGAGCCATGTTCCCATAATATTATATGAGACGCAATCTCCTACACTGTATGTAAAGTAACCGACCGCGCGCCGTGTGTTGTTGTTTGTGCCAAATATTTTAAGGACCACAGCACCTTTACAGCACTAAGGTGTACCAATTTCCCTGAAAGCGCTCGTATCTCACATGCTTTACACAACCCGCACTTATTCCGCCCGCTTTGAAGGTTGCAAGAAAAATATTTTCATTCGCATTCCGCATCCACGTACCACCTATTACCGAGCAATACTTAAATAAACATGGCACCGAAATACACCGTCCTATTTCTTTTAAAGAGAACTCTTGTAAACGAAGTACCACAACCAATTTGTTTAGAACCCCTTCACCCCCCTTTTTGCAGGTGTATCGGGGGCGAAAGAGGGGTAACTGTCTGAGATTCCAGGGGTCTTAGTTAATTGGTCGCAAGTGCGGAAACTCCCAACAAGTGGGCAAGTTTTAATGGTGTGGAAATTGCGTTTTTGTTTGGTGTTCGTATCTGTGATGTGCCTGTTTTCATATAAATCTGTTGTATCTTAAGTTTTTAGGTGGTGCCGCGATATCCGGGAAAGGGCTCGAAGAATTTTCTCGCAATTAGTATTTCCATCCAGCTATTTCTAGACTGCAGAAAACATTAAATTCTCCATAATCTTGCCTCCATTCTTCATTCTCGTATAAATACAAAGTCCAGTTTTAACATTTCAAGGGAAGAATATAAATAAGACGTCCAGTTTTTCTTCAGTTAACATAATAGCGTCTATTAAGGCAGTGCATTTGAATAAAGTTTTAAAAGCAAAGTGCTCCATGGCGGTAATTCCGCTCGACTTACTCTCAGCTGCAACTTCCTCGTTGCCATGGTAATTAACCCTCCCCCCCCCCTCTTCCGTTTCCTGGCAGACCTTGATCAACACCTAAGAAGTTGTTTAAGTTCTGCTTAAGACATTACGGGATGAGCGTATAGATAGCTTATGTTGGTCTGTCCGTTTTCATTACTTTATTTTGTAAAATCTAATTTAGATCGAAGCATCCCCCAGATGCTTCAAAAAGTCTTGCAAAAGTTAAGTAGCTAATGAGTTAGGCCAGAGTCTGTTATCAAAATCGGTTTGATAGTTTATTCTTCACGTCCCAAAAATACAGATAAAAATACTTACCTACGATCAGCGGTTATAACATAACTGCTGATTTAGACCCTTAAAATGTCTATAGTAATCAGATCTTACAGCAACGGTTTTGTGAGATGTCATCATTTTAGAAATTCCACCAAATTGTAGCATTATCTTCATAACAAATTCCAAAAGTTTCATCGTTCCAAAAATTCTTCGCAACATCTTCAAAAGTATTATTACACCTGTAGAGAGACTAAACTTCTTATAATAAGCTTACATCGCAATTTTTAAGTCTCAGATCTACGTCGAGACGTTGAGCAAAGTTGCCAGTATAAAGTACAGTTGTGTTGCCAGCCTCAAGTCTCTATGTAAAAGTTTTAATAGACCGCGATTATAACATCTTTCTGTTTTATTTGGACACTCTTGGAGTTTCCTTATGGTACGGTGCTTTGTACAGCGTAAACATTTCATACTGATGGAGATTTATGGAAAGAATTTCAGTTTATTTATGGATTGTTAAAGACTTTTATTGGATATCAATTACGTGGCTTATATTGTGTATTATATTATTTTTTACCCGACTTCGGCGAAGCAAAAAGGAGGGTTATGATTTTGACCGGTATGTATGTATGTATGTATCATGTATGTATGTATGTATGTATCATGTATGTATGTATGTATGTATATATGTGTGTATGTATGCTAGTTTGGAAATTTAAATAAGTTTGTTTTAAGTATAAAATACAAGAAAAAGTCTTTTATAATTATTAATTTTTAATAGAATTTCTTGTAAAAATGAGCCTTCACATGATAAACTCTTCTACATTATGAAAAACAATTGTAAAAGATTATATTTCTTTACAATAATGTTGTCGTAAATTCTGGAAGTGTAGTACCTAATGCGATCAACCAATGTATGTGTGGTCGGTTAGATGAATGTGTAGGAGTTGAGGAATATTATCTAACTAATATTCGATTTATGGTCAATACACAACAAATAATGATACGCACCTTTAATAATAAACCGTAATAATACAAAAATATGAGTTTTTGACATTTAATCAAAAAACGAATTAAGTCCACGTAAAGAATAGGTACAGTCTAACGGGCGCTTGATTCGGCCAACCCAAAGCGAAATAGTGGAAGTTCTGTCTCTTTTTGTTTGACGGAGTAGGCCAATGAGTATTCACAAAACGATACCATTTAGAGTTACGCCAACAGTGACAAGAGTGAGACGTGTATGTTCCTGGTCTAATCCCCAATAGTTCGTTTTACTATAAAAATGTAACTGCTTGCATTTCTATTGTTTTGGATGTAAAATGAACTTATTTAAGTTATTTCGTTTTGCTTTTATATGATGGCTATTTCATTTGGCAAAAATGAGATTTAATACGTTTTATTATTAAAACTTTCCGATGTTTAGTAAAATGTTAGATAATAGTTCTGTTTACTATTAAATGTTTTTAAAATCAATGTTAATGTAATGAATTAAGTCACTAGTGTGTTTTTTAAAGCCTTGTATCTTTTTAATAATATATAATAGTAATGATTTATATAAATCATTTGAAAGGCTATTCTGTTGGTAATACCTAAATTTTACTCGCATTCCTGTATCGTTTCAATCTTTATTGTAATTTGAAAAAATTTTGACTGCTTCGTATTTGCAAAACTTTAAACGCAATTTCCCAACAATCGTAATTTTGTAATTATTTCGGTTTTTTATTAAAGGTGCAAATGTAAGTATATTGATTTCTCCAGGTCAGAATCACAGTAGGTATCAGAATCAGAAAATCATTTATTTGCCTACTTTATGTAATACAGAATGTCTCTGTGGCCGGTGGGCCGTACAGAGGTGAGTCAGCTAACTTATGTCCTAATGGATCTATGCTTGCTGTGTTTTGTTGATACGCAATAAGTGATACTATACAAACAGATTACGTGTTTTATTCTTATTTTATGCTTACAGTCTATTCCATTGAGGCATTATTATTATTGTTATTTTGATTTTATTTATTTATTTATTTTATTATTTATATAGGTACACATAGTAAAATACATAAAGATAAAACATAGATTATTCACTTTATTTTGTGGGGACGCGGAGACTTCGTTCTGTCGGTAAATCATCGCTTGTAGGTATCTTTTTAACCGACTTCCCCAAAAGGAGGAGGTTCTCAATTCGGTTGTAAGTTTTTTTTTTTTTTTTTTTTTTTTTTTTTTTAATGTGTGTTACCTCATATCTCCGTCATTTATGAACCGATTTGGAAAATTCTTTTTTTATTTGAAAGGATATACTTCCCGATTGGTCCCATTTTTATCAAAATTTAGTTCTGATGATGGAATCCATGACAAATTGAGGGAACTCCTCAAATATTATAGGCATACACATAGCGATTTCGGTATTTTCAGCAACCAGTTAAGCATTTGCATTCAGAAAGTATCATTTGGTGAAGTGGAACTGATGAAGAAGTCCACAGATGGCCACCAGAACTTCTCAATGATAAGTATTTCACGGGTGGCGTCATTTATGAACCGATTTAGAAAATTATTTTCTTATCTGAAAGGTATACTTTCAGATTGGTCCTATTTTGATCAAAATTCAGTTCTGATGATGAAATTCATGACGACTTGCGGGAAATCCTCAAAAAAAAATATAAGGAAACCAGGATCTGTTGATGGCATCCCAGACAAATCGAGGCGAACCTTCAAAATCGTAGTGGCGACTAGTGCGTTTGTAATTTTTTTTCATTAAGTATTTTAAAGCACTACTATTTAATGAAGGTCTGGATTCAATCTGGTGATGGAGCCGAAAGACAGTTGAGGGAACTCCTCAACGATTTACAGCAATTACCTGGTGTTTGGGCTTGATTAATTTGTATTGATGAGAACTTTACACTTAGATGGGTTGTGACTGTCATTAGGGGTTTGATGATGAAGACGAAGGACAGTCAAGGGAACTCCTCAACGTTTTACAGTAGCCACCTTGTGTTCGGACTTAATTCATTTTAAGGATGATAAGATGATAACTTCCTGTCACTGTTAATTGTGTCGCTGGTAGTGTTATCCGAACTTAGGTACCAAAACTAAAAAGTGAAAAAATAAAAACTTTTAACAAAAAAAAAAACAACCGACTTCCAAAAAAAACACTACAAATTGAAAAATAATTTTAATTTCGGAAGTCGGTGGCAAAAAAACGAAAATTCAAAACCAAAGACAACGACTTCCGAAATTAAAATTATTTTTCAATTTGTAGTGTTTTTTTTGGAAGTCGGTTGTTTTTTTTTTGTTAAAAGTTTTTTTTATTAGGGTTTTACAATATATCGCCTATTCTGTGATTAACCCCGAGGGGATTAAATTCGCCGTGCACTTGGTAGGCGTCTCCAGGGGATTCATAATTCATAATTATTTATTCTTTAACAAATTACATTTGTGTCGAACAATGGTTTTAAAAATAGTGATTCCAACAATAACAACTCAAAAATTAAACAATATCGCAAAGTCAGGAAAACAACAAACATTAATTCCACATTGGTCACACTCACAACATTGTAGTCTTAATATTTCAATTTAATTATAATAATTTTATTTAATTTTAATTCAAAATCAATATAAAAATTCAAAGAAATGTATGTCAATTCAAGATCTTCTATTTCTAATTTTGCAATATTCTCCAACATTTTGGTGTTAAGGTCATAAAGGTGATCACAGTAGGTACACGGTAGGTTACACACATGTTTTGAAGTCGCATTGCTCACACAAAGCTAGTAAGCACAGTCATGCAAGCACACAAGCACAGAAAAAAATCGCTGCGATAAAAACACGTCCGTGCGAATAAACATTCAAACCATGCGTTTCGCGTAAATCTCAACTGGCGACTAGTGACGAGGGTCGTGTGAATCGATAAAGCAGTCATGAATCAAGATGTTAACTATCGATTATAATCGATAATCTATTAACACCACACAATACAGATTCCAATAACTATTTAATATCATATTTACAAAATAATTAATTCGCATTCATTTAATCCATTCACAACAGTTCAAACAATATAATAGAAAATACACCGATACTTATTAATGATTGGATTATATGAATGTAAATTAATAATTGTGTAAATATTATATTTTCTCAAACATGCTTGGAAATTCGAGCATTATTTTGACAGCCTTCTTCGAGATAAATCTAAATTGCTGTTAATACTGGTCGAATACATGCGAGCACCCGGCCCGCAATGTTTGTATGAAAATCCATATCTGTTGTGTTTAGCGGCCGAATAATTTCTTTGGAAACCCATATCTGTCGTGTTATTTAAAAACGGAACGAACTTTTTCCTTCAAAACATGGCAACCAAGGAGATAACTTATCAACTATTTTATTAAAATTTCGATTTGGCTTGTAAATAGAGCTGTTCATAGTAAAGGAGAGCATTGTTGGACTCACGATCGACCATCGATGCCCTTGTTGCAGGCCGCGACAGTAATGAACTATAAATAGTTATTGGTATGTGTATTGTGTAGTCTTAATATATATTGTAAATATATATTTTAGTGAATACTTATTAAGAATTATATGTAGGTATAATTAAATATTTTAAGAGGGCTACTCTTACAGAGGAGCTACTCTTGAGGAGCTCGTGGCTAAGTAATAACAAGCCGCACGGGTCGATCCATCAGGTTAAGCTACGCTTGCCGGGGTCGGTCAGTGGATGGGTCTTCACATACCGAGACTCCTCCGTGCCTCGGAAAGCACGTTAAGCCGTTGGTCCCGGCTGTCATTCGTGGATCTTTGACAGTCGTTACGAGTCGTCAGAAGCCCGAAAGTCTGACACCAGTCTTACCAAGGGGTATCGTATTACCCAGTTACTGGGTTGTGTAGGTCAGGGAGGCAGTCGCTCCATGTAAAATACTGGTATTCAGCTGCATCAGCCGACCCCAAGATAGTTGGGAAAAAAGGCTAGGAAGATTGAAGATTTTGACTCTTACAGAAAGATTAAATCCACTCTAGATTAAAACAACCAATCCATTTATTCCTACCCTCCCATAACCAAGCATACCATAACATAACATACCAACTAATCTGTTTATTCGAAGTTATCCGAATACCTACATTTCAATTCGTTCGTATTTAGGTACAGTTTGTGTAACAGACTGGGAGAACTATGTGAGCCTTTGACATGCACTCGTGCTTTGTCGGGGCTTGCGGGGCTCACGGGGCTTGCGGAGCTCGCTGGGGTTTGCCGGGGCTCCACAAACCCGGCTAACACTATATTGAAGACGTAACAGACGATTGCTCCGGACGCCGTTTCTACCTGTAGGTGTGGTCTTAGTTCATACATTTTGTGAGATTGAAGTTAGTCTTCGTAACCTAACTTAACAGTTAAATTACATGTTGCTTAACAAGCTTATTGTGATGAATTTGTGACCAACGGAATATTTATTTAGAAAACTTGAAGGCTTAGTTTAAAGGGAAATGTATTATAGAATTTGGACTGGTCGTTAGCTAAATGAAATACAAGATGTAATATTCACAATCAAAGTGTTTTCTCTAGAAAGTCTGTATCTATGAAATAAAATGTTTTAGAAAATCTTCTTGCGTAGTTTCCGCATCGCTCCTTTGAGTTACTCGGTAAATAGCATTTTTTTTTTCACAACGGGGAAGCTCTTGGCCTGTATCTCACCTGATGATAAGTGATGATCAGGCCGAAAGTGGAAGCGAGCTTCACCCGGAATCCTCAACCACAGAGGAACTGGCTATCTTACCTATCTCTAACTGCCGAAACACAACAATGCTGTTAACATTGTTGTTATGGCGACAGACTTAGATAAGATGGTGGTAGCTAGCCAGGCGGACTTAGAACAAGCCCTACCACCAACCAAACCGAGCAGAAAATTTTGCTCCCATTGGGAATCGAACCCGTGACCTCTGGGTCTGAGACAGGTGGCTTAACCACTAGACCACAGAGGCGGTTATTAGAATATTGTAAATCTTTCGGTCTTGCAGGGTTTTAAAAAATAGACAAGAGAATGTAAGATTTTTGTATGCACACAAATACCTACGTAAGTATTTTGTATATTTAGGATGATACTAGTTTGTTCATGCTTTAATCTTGAGAGTTGATATTGCGTTAAAAATAAAATATATTAATGCCGTAATGCTTTTGTGGAGGAATTCTTGTTTTAAGACTCGTGCAGACCAGCGCGACTTGTCGTGCGACGCGTGTAAGAAAACTTCACGGTATACCAATAACCGATGTCGCGCTGGTCTGCACAAGCCTTTAATTCCGTCCGTTCAAATGCTGCATTGGCAGTTTTAATATTGCTAAGTAAAGTCCATATTTTGTTCTGAATATAATCCGTACCTACTTCATAAGAATAAGGTTCTTATTCCGTGAGCTGTTACATCGGGACTGAATTCGTAATTTATTCAAAGCTTGGTCATTATAACGGTTCAAGATTTATTACTTATTCATAAAACTGCCAAATCATTTCTTATTCAAATTGAAGCGTTTATCACACAGAGATCTATAATTGTCTCTTAAAACAGTTATAGCAAAATAATTATTTTCCTTAATTTTATTTAAGTAGGGAAGTTACAAGAACTTTGTATGGATAGGTTGGCACACAATCTTTGGCATTCAATGTTCGATGGATTATGAGCTAGAGGAATAAAGGAAGGAATGTCACTTTTAACTCATGCCTCAATTCACTATAGAACTAAATTCTTGGTTCAAAACACTAACAGAAATAGAATAGAATACTCTCTTAACAAAACAATATTTCAAAACACATAAAGCTCAATTATACTAAACCTCGCCCCCGGACACTGAACAACGTCGTACAGCGTCGGAAAATGTCGTACAATGCCGGACACATGTCCATTGTCGGCTATGACACTTAATATTTATTGCGGTCAGTCCCAAAAGATATCGTTAACGTGTACGTGAGAATTAACGTGCATTGAATAGACCTGCCGGGCAGTGAGTGAGATGTTCGCATGCCCCTGTTAATGCATGGTAATTTGTATGAATGATGTGGTGACAGTATGGGTATGTGTCGTGCATGGACTTCGCAGGCTGTCATACAATGAGACTGGTACCTACTACCTACTTGGTATAACATTACCTACCTATACAATTTGGTTTAAGGCTTGCAAGGGTCGTTCCCAACGTCATTTGTTTTCTTTGAGTCCAAATAAGCCTAAGTATTTAGGTACCTACACTGTCATAAATTTATGAGTAACCAAAGCCGTTGTCCTTACCTTGACAACATAATTTTAAACAGAATACCTACTAAAACTTACCTGGTCAAAAACTGATCAAAGTTTCCCCAGTTTAAGCATAATATTTATTTTATAAGTGTGCTTGTATTTACCGGTACACAAACAAGCACACTTATAAAACAAATAAGGCTCCAACAACCTGCTCCCCCACCTACAATATCCAGACACACTTTACTATAAGAAACTGTTTAAAAAGGCTTACTACGAGACTCTTATAAACTGTATCGGCTTTGACGAGGTCGAGGTACTTCGCTCCGACCGCCCTCTAACGCTGGATTTTTACATAACTTTATATGAAAATCGCATTATCTCGACAAGGGCGGGCTCAGAACACATCTATTATCAACAGAAGTATCATTTATTACAAATGCTAGAAGTACATACGGTGGCAGTGAATTTGGTGTGATGTAGTCTGATGTAAAATGAAAACTTATGCCACTACGCCACTACCGAATATTTCGTCTACGAGGCGGCGGTGAAGGAATATCTTTTAATGGTTTGGCAATCAAGATCAACAATATATCATACTTACGACAATATAATACCGGGGGACAGAAATTAAGTAAGCGTTTATACATTGGTAGACAGATTATATAGCTAATAATTTATGATATAGGTACACCGAAAAGCACCGACTCTGAATCTGAATGCTGTTGTTGTTACGCCGCTTTTTTGGGACTGTTCATATATTCCAGTAGGTACTTAAGTTTCAGCCACGAGGAGCTCGTGGCTAAGTAATAACAGCCGCACGATTCAATCCTTCAGGTTAAGCTACGCTTTCCAGGGTTGGTCTGTGGATGGGTGACCATCTTAACATAATATCGAGACTTCTCCGTGCCTCGGAAAGCACGTTAAGCCGTTGGTCCCGGCTGTCATTCGTGTATCTTTGCCAGTCGTTACGGGTCGTCAGAAGACCGAAATTCTGACAACCAGTCTTATCAAGGGGTATCGTATGACCCAGTTACTTGCTTGTGGAGGTCAGATAGGCAGTCGCTCTATGTAAAATACGGTATTCAGCTGCATCCGGTTAGACTGGAAGTCGAACCCAACATAGTTGGAAAAAGGCTAGGCAGATTGGTTGACCTAAGTTTCAGCCACGTCTGATTTGTTCCTAGTGTTTAAAAATTTGTACTTCTGTTGTACATCCATATGTCGCGTCGAAACGGTTTTGTCGTAAAAAGCCGCACACAGCCGTTTTTGCATCTCATTACCAATACGGAGCGGATTAGATTAGCTGTCGACAAGCCTAGCAGCTAGCAGCCTGTCTGGCCTGAACAAACATTGCGTAAGCAACGCGTTGCGGAGACAAACAAACGAATTACGGAGACGGGATTTTATGATCATGGCAGGTTTTTATACCTACGTAGGTGTTGGTAGAAAGTGATGTTTTGAACAGAAGGACAAGTCTAGATTAAAGTAATACAAGTCATAATAATATTTACGAGTCTCATAACTTCTCATTAATGTAGGTATGTTGTTCGAATAATAATATTAGTCCAGACCGAGATTCGGCCAGGGCGGACAATATCAGCGGAGACCAGCCATCGGCACGGGAGATATAGTGCACAAGTGTGTGCGCAGACACAGGTGCACTAGTTAATACGTAGTCATCCAAACCAATCTTTAAGTGCCTCAAAAGCGATAATATGAAGGAGGAAGTCAAGGGAAATAAAATCGTTTCTTATCTTAAATCTAATGTTACCTACTCTTCTGTTTATTGCAGCATATCGCAAATGTCAGCCAGACGACTTCCAGTGCGGCATGGAGGGCGCCGGACCGGGCAAGATCTCATTACAAGGACCATGTATACCTAAGGAAAAGAAATGTGACGGGTAAGAACAACTATATTCATTGTTGTACATTTATAATGTAGACAATATTCATAATTATTGTATTCAAGCTTTCCTGTTTACCACCTTACGCATCTCGTCCACCGCAGCTGCCTTCAACTGTTCATGTAGCTTGAGCATTCTAAACTACGATTGCCAGTTCAGTTTAAATAAAGCAGCTGCAATGGCATCCTACAGTAGACATGATAAAAATCCTGCCTTATCTTTCTACAAATAAAATCGAATTTTCTCTGTTCTTCCAGGTACTTAGACTGTAGAACAGGTCGCGACGAGCAGGACTGCCCTGGACACCCACTGTCCTGTCGGCTAGACCAGTTCAGATGTGCGGCCGGTAACAAGTGTGTGGACTCGGCCGTCAAGTGCGACCACAAGGACGACTGCGGGGACAATTCGGATGAAGAACATTGCAGTGAGTAGATCTTGCGTATCATTGTACATATTTCGGACTTCTTCCTAATATGCTAGATTAACTTCTGACCTCAACACCAGAAGGAGCAACGACAGCAACCTATTATGAACCTTATTGCAATGAAGATAACTGTGATGAAAATTCGGAGTTAAAATAAAGGACTGTTTCAATCTGTCCGACTAATTTCTGGGTAAGGTATCTACGTTATGTCAGTTATGACATCTATCACATCAAACTGACAGTTTAACCTCTTCAAGACACGAACGAAAAGGCATTGAAACTACCATCGAAAGGATCTTAATTTGTGCTTGCTTTGAGATTCCAAAAATCTAAACATATACCTACCTCAATTCATAACTTTTTTATGAACTAATCCGATACCGCTAGCACCCGCTAAGCGACTGTAAATAGCTCTTCATTCAAAATATTCTTTCTAAATTCCAGGTTTCCCACCGTGCCATATCGGTCAGTTCCGCTGCAGCAACGCCCTCTGCATCCCCGCGACGTACCATTGTGACGGCTACAAAGACTGCTCGGACGGCTCGGACGAGGCCAACTGCACGGCTATAGCCTGCCCGGATAACAAGTACCTCTGTCCAAAGGGAGGCCCAGGAGGCACCCATAAATGTATCGCCAGGTCACAGCTCTGCGACGGGAAGAAGGATTGTGAAGATAATGCTGATGAGGAGACGGCTTGCTGTGAGTACCTATTTTGGCATGGTTTTAGATAAAAAGCCAGTTTACATTTTTGTTACATAATTGATATGGGATAATTTGCAACCCTAGGTTAAGCAAACTTCTCATTGGTTACAATGAGAAGTTTGCTTAAGAGGGTTTACGTCGTACGACATTTTATACAAACTTTCAAGTCCTTATTTTTCGAAATGACTGAATCGATTTTCATGAAACTTCATACGCATATGCAGGATACAAAGGTCTAAAAACTTAGTTAAGAACATTTTCAAAAGGTCTTATTTAAAAGCAGATAACTGGAAATCTCTCTTTCTATGGAAAATTAAAAATCGGTCTAATTTGGCTGTAACACTATTTTTCGAAAATGTTCTTAACTAAGTTTTTAGACCTTTGTATCCTTCATATGCGTATGAAGTTTCATTAAAATCCGTTCAGTCATTTCGAAAAATAAGGGCTTGAAATATTGTATGAAAAGCCATACGACGTAAACCCTCTTAACCTAGGGTTGCAAATTTTGAAAACCGGGATTAGAAGGTGAAAATACCAGGACATTTCGGATAAAAGGGGGCAGTACAAAAGCAATGAAAACAGGTTCAACGAAACTCAATTTTCGCGCACTAGAGCTCTCTCTATCTAACGGTCAGATAGAGAGAGCTCTAGTGCACAAAAATAGTAGGTAGAGAGAAAGAGACAACAAGCAGAGTGCACGATAAACGTAAGGTTGAAGGCGCGAAATTTGAAAAACAGGACTTACCAGGATGCTTTAAAAACCCAGGAGGTTACTTATTAACTCTATTCAGGACACCCCAGGACATCCCAAAAAGCAGAACATGTCCTAGCAACTCTAGCTTAACCTAGGTATTCATAACCTCCAGATCGGCTATTCAGCTCCTAATTGGTGCGCTTACTTCTGAAGTCGTTACTATACTCACAAAATTCGGAGATGCACTATCTAAATAAATAAAAATGAACTATCACTTGAAAACGCTTAGACCGACTTGGCTGTTTTTTTTTTCGTTAACGGTCGTGTTTAGTCCGAATAAGGTTTTTATGGAAAGAAAGATTTGAAAATACTTCCTTTGAAAAAGGGAATTGTGGAAAATTGGAAATTGTGTGTTTACTAGGACAGGACAAAGTCTGTCGGATCCGCTAGTTGGTAATAAATCTGCACAAATAAGTAATCCTAAAAAGAATATCCATAAATTATAAAGTGTAACTCAATTATATCCGCCATACTCCACTCGACACCTCGAAATATGCAACGAATATAACGCTTGCACGTGACTGTATTACAAAACATGTGTCGTGACTACATATGAGCTCATTTCTAGACTAATCCGCAGAGAAATAACTGTTTTTAACCAAAACAGGTACGAATGTAATTTTCTTTATTGCCTCCAACTTTAAGTGCGAAAAGATCAGAATTATCTGAGATAAATTTAAAACTTCGTGATGGATTTATTTTAAGACTTTGGAAGAAGGAGGTAATGTCTCCACATATAAGTCGCCACTCTTTTATGTAAAGCCTGCTTGCTCCTCTTGTGATTGGTTGAACAACAACCGTTGATTAAGGCGCAACTAGGTTGCGGGCGATATAGACTGCTTGACAACACAATCGATGGTCAATCGATGAACTTAATCCAGCTGGATCGATCTGAACACTCGATATCGATCGACCGCAATCTATTCGCACATTTAGAGTTAGCATTGACAATTTGGCAACTTGTGACATTTTTTTAGGGATGCCAACTTTTTTCTCCTTTGTGTAGTGTGTAAACAAAAATATTCCCTGTTCCACAGCGACGGCGTCCTGCCCAGCTCTGGAATGCGAATACAAGTGCGTGGCGTCACCATCCGGCGGAGCGTGCGCGTGCGCCGCCGGGCTCACGCTCGCGCCCGACAACCGCACGTGCGTGGACCGCGACGAGTGCAAGGAGTGGGGATACTGCCACCAGCTGTGTATTAATACTCCTGGATGTAAGTAACCTAACATAATGTACCTATCTAGTTCGACATATTGCCAGTAGGTTTGTTTAAGTCCGATATAATAGGGGATTGTCTATTGCCATCAACCCGCGGGAACTAATCCAGACGCTAATAAGAAATTCCTGACGGAAACATCCTATACACTGTAGGATGCAGTACGTCTTCTGACCTGGGGATGGTACCCTGACATCGCATTCGCGACCACTAGGCCAGCGAGACAGGAACAAAAGCTTACATTGTTACTCACTCCAATGGGTGAGGGGGTGATCACTGGTTTGACCAAAACGTGACTTTGATGAATACATTAAATTCCTTTCAGGTAAATGTTTTTCTTTGCCTTAACATTATTATATCATCCAGAACAATAATATTTTGAGCTCTCATGTCACGGTTATTACCAGCCGTGGCAGCAGTCTGTTTCATATAATAAAGAAACACCTAAGAACTAGACTTACCCTTCCAGCCTACAAGTGCGCGTGCGCGCCGGGCTACACGCTGGCGGAGGGCGGGCGCTGCGCGGCGGGCGCGGGGGCGGGCGGGGCGGCGCCGGCGCTGCTGCTGGCGCACGCGGGCGCGGTGCTGCGCATGGACCTGCACGGGCGCGCGCCCGCGCACGTCGCCAACGCCACGCAGGCCGCCGGCCTCGACTTCCACTACCGGAAGAACCTGCTGTTCTGGTCTGATCTTAAGACTAGGAAGGTGAGGATCCGGTTAATTTCAATTTTAAATGCGCTTCAAAAAGAGAGTCTTCAGCAGAAAGCGAAACCGACCTTTTTCCAAAACTCGATGTGCTATATAAACTTAAAAATACAATGACATTTAAAATTACTGTAGGTAGGTACGTCTATTTTCTGCAGATATAATAGAATAGAATATTGTTTATAATTGTTGTACATAGATGGTTAGCACATATTGTTGGTCAAAATTAAAAAAATATCTCTACAACATACCTCTAGAGCAAGGATTCCCAACCGGTGAGACGCGCCCCCCTTGGGGAGCGTAGAGTGTCCAATGGGGGCGCGGTTATACATTCTTATTTTCTGCTTATGTCGACAAAGTAACTCAAGAGCATAGTGATTTTAAAAGAAAGTTAGGGGGGCACGTATATTAAAAAGTTAGGAACCCCTGCTCTAGAGTCTAGCTAAGGTGTAAAAAATTAAAAGAAAATAAATAAAAAGAATATTCAAACATATTAGGATAAACAGAAAACTAAACTATTCTAAAAAATACAGGGAAAGATAGAAATAAAACGTAAGTAAAAAGCCTATGCATTCTATTCTTCAGAATATTCATTATTGAATAATAACATAGATTCTGTAAGTTATTTAAATATAAAATGCGTGACGGTAGGAAAAACAATCTTTTGTTTGTTCCTCGGACTAAATCGAACCAAACCACGTCACGTTTCAGATCCACTCGCAGCAGCTGAGCGTGCCAGCCGGCGTGACCAGCTACACCGGCACCGACATCACCGTCGCTGGCTCCTGGGCGCCCGTGGCGCTGGCGGTGGACTGGGTGGGAGACAAGCTGTACGTAGCCGATGCCATCGGGCAGAAGATCGACGTCTTCGAGCTGGATGGTCGCTGGCATGCTGTCGTGCTCGGCTCCAACCTCACTAATCCTGCTGATCTGGCCTTGGATCCGACGTTGGGATTGATGTTTGTGGCTGATAGTAGCCAGGTAAGCGTTTGAAGGATTCTATATCAGTTCAGTTCAGAATCAATAACGAACAACGATAATGTTCGCCAATATATTCATTGTTTTATTTTTATTGGTTTATAACAGCTCTATTTGCAAGCCAAATCGAAACATAAATTAAATCTTTTGATAAGTTACCTCCTTCGTTGCCATGATTGTATCGAAGTAAAAAGATAGTTCCAGTTTTAAATTACACGACAGATATGAGTTTTCATAGTTATTTATTAGGCCGCTAAACACGACAGATATGTAATACATATTATGGATTTTCATACTAACATTACCAGCCGTCTGCTCCCATGTATTTGACCAGTAGAGCATTTTCGATTTATCTCGAAGAAGGTTGTCAAAATAACACTCGATGTCCCAAGTATGTTTGATAAAATACAATAAAAATTCACTGAAATCAAATGTGTATTCCAGTTACTAAGCTATTACTGTTTACTTGCAGATCATCCGAGCGAACATGGATGGAACACACGTAAAGTCAATCGTTTCCGAAGCAGCTTATAAAGCATCCGGTATCGCAGTAGACATCATCGCTAGAAGAGTGTTCTGGTGCGACTCGCTCCTGGACTACATAGAGACCGTGGACTACGACGGAAACCATCGGTTCCTGGTTCTCAGAGGTCAGCAGGTCCCCAGCCCATCGAGACTGGCGCTCTTGGAGGACCGCGTTTACTGGTCAGACAACACCAAGCAGGGCATCAGCTCCGTTAACAAATACGAGGGACCTTCCAGCATACAGGCCATCTACAAAATGAAGGACATCAGAGAACCGAAGGCCATCACTGTGATACACTCGCTCAAGCAGACCTCGGTCAACAACCCGTGCGGCACCAACAACGGCGGCTGCGCACAGATGTGCATCGTCACCGCGCTGCAGAACGGAGGGCTCGGCTACCGCTGCGCCTGCAACATCGGGTACAGGCTGGAGACTGACCTAAGGAACTGCGATCTGGTCAAAGAATTCCTTATGTATTCCCAGCAGAGGTTTATCAAAGGAAAAGTATTAAACCCGGTTATAGAAGGCTTCAGCGACGCCATATTACCGGTCGTGTCAAAACGGGCCAGATTTGTTGGTTTAGACTTCGATGCTCGAGACGAGCACATCTACTACTCAGATGTATTACAAGATGTCATATACAGGGTTCATAGAAACGGAACGACAAAGGAAATCGTCTTGGCGTCGCAGAACGAAGGAGTTGAGGGTTTAGCAGCAGACTGGGCGTCCAAGAACCTTTACTATATCGACTCGAGGAAGGGAACATTAAACGTCCTATCGACAAGAAATGTAGCTTATAGGAGAACTTTACTGAAGGATCTGAAGAGACCGCGAGCTATTGTAGTACACCCTAACAAAGGTTTCATCTTCTTCTCCGAGTGGGACCGCCCTGCCAACATCAGCCGAGCGTACACCGACGGTACAAACTTGCTGGTCTTCGAGAACGTGACCCTGGGTTGGCCGAACGGCTTGTCCATAGACTTCGATGCAGACAGACTGTACTGGTGCGACGCCTTGCTCGATCACGTCCAACACTCAAAACTGGATGGTACTGACGTAAAGACTGTGAACTCTCGACTCATCAGACATCCATTTTCCATTGTTATCCACAAAGAATTCATGTACATCACTGACTGGAGATTAGACGCCATTGTAAGACTACACAAGCTGACTGGAGAACAAGAGGATATCATGGTTCGCGAGCCGCAAACAAACAGGTTGTACGGTGTCAAAGTGTACAGTGAGGAGATTCAGAGGATAGATCCAATGCAGCCGTGTTCGAGGGACAATGGGAACTGCCAGAAACTTTGCTTCGCGGTGCCGAGGAACAACACGGAGTTGCTGACGGTGAAGTGTGGGTGTCCTTACGGGGAGAAGCTGGCTGCTGACGGCACCAGCTGTATCGCTGACCCGAGCTCCGAGCCGCCTGTGCAGGCGTGTCCTCACTCGTGGGACTTCACCTGTAACAACCAGAGGTGCATTCCTAAGAGCTGGGTGTGCGATGGAGATGATGATTGCTTGGATAACAGTGATGAGGAACAAAATTGTACCAGTGAGTAGATCTTTTATAAGTATATTGTTGATTATACTCTTATGTTATTCTGTGTCTAAGATACTCACGAGGACAAGCCTCGTATCTTGAATTAATTAAAGAATTTCATGTAAATTGTATTGTTTTACAGATTGAAACAGCCATAGCCATTGCATACAAATGTCAAAAAGAAATCACAATGTCAATAAAATACTTACCATACTTTCCAGAAACAACATGCAGCGGATCGGAGTTCATGTGCAAGTCCGGTCGCTGTATCCCGGCGACTTTCAAATGCGACTCGGAAAACGACTGCGGCGACTTTTCGGACGAGACCGGCTGCGTCAACGTGACGTGTTCCTCGTCGCAGTTCCAGTGCGACAACGGGCGCTGTGTGCCCAACACCTGGAAGTGCGACTCCGAGAATGACTGCGGAGATGGATCTGATGAGGGTTCTCATTGTGCTGAAAAGACTTGTGCTTACTTCCAGGTTTGTTGAGAGACTATGTATTGCTACTTGTCTGCTGTTGCCCCTCGTTTACATCAAGGTGTAAAACATGTATTCTTGTTGTTTCTATTGCTTTCCTTTATCGTTTACACCTAAAATAAGTCGTAAAGACTAGTAAGTTGTATTTAAAACTTATAGAAATCTTGTTAAAAAGGTATAAACAACAGTAAACGATACTTATCTGAACCAACGAACCTATTAAAACATTTTTTAATGACCATGCATGATCAATAGCCGCTCATCAGATCAACAAAATAAAATGTATTATTGACCAAAGTTGTAAATGACGTAACTACCATCTAGTTAGTCCGTTGGCGTCGAATTAGCAGCCGCTATGGTTACGTTACGACGATTTGGTTAGGGTCTTGTAAATTTTAGAAAATATAGAACCACCTATAGATCAGTATACAGTTTGATTGTTTCATTTAAACCCTCAACCCTCAGTTCAGTCAGCTAGTATACACCTAAAGGTCAAAATTACTGAGTACCATTCCCGGTGTTCGGTGTTCGGTATTTAACAACATTTAACATGTATTGATGACATGAATGTTAAATCACAATAGACGATGTATATCTAGTAACTTAATCCGCTTAACCGTTCTTAAAGAGTTAGAGAACCCTGTAAGAAATCGACACGTTTTTCCCCTCTCAACGAGGCATCCTCAGGACGACGATTGACCTGTTGCGAACTCGGACACGAAGTGTTATCAACGCGAGCCGAACGCAAAGTGAGCTTCAACCGCCCGTCACCCCCACTTATATAGGATCGCTTATCGGCCCACCTCGGCCGGGATCGTTATCAGTGCGATAAGCTAACAATCGCAACAATGGTGACCTCGGAATATTCGTATTAAAAAATTAAAAATTAATTTAAAAATTTCAAAGACAGTTGTGTTACAACGCCATAATCACGTACGAGCGTTTGTATGAAAAGTATGGTGGGTTGGCCGCCCTTAATCTGAAAGAGCTGAAATTTTAGATAAGATAAGATTTTTAAAGCGTTAGCTTGCTGAGGTAAGCTAAAACTTACTTATGTATTTAACAGGACTTATTATCCCCAGTTCACATGTCCGCGCACGGGCCACTGCATCCCGGCGTCGTGGGTGTGCGACGGCGACGACGACTGCTTCGACAAGCAGGACGAGGCCGACTGCCCGCCCGTGTCCTGCCTCGCCAGCCAGTTCAAGTGCGCAGACCTCAAGCAGTGTGTACAGGTGCGAGCAGCATAGGCCATTATTTTGTTTTGTAAACAAGTTGCTAAAGTCTAAAGAGCCTCAGCTCAGCCTGATGTCAGATGGCATTATGCTGTCACCACTCGGTAATATTTGAATCTTACTTCATTGTGAGAGAGAGAGACGATCGGAGAAATACAGAAAAAGCACCACCTCTTTTTTTGCAATGAAACAGCTTGACATAAATCCTTGATCAGAAAATCTGTGATTAATATGCTGTCGTATCTGAAGGTTGTTGGACACGGCCGTTAAAGATGGTGTCAACCTTCTGACCGTCGCGTCGTCACACATCGCAGATTAAGCGAATAGTTATGTTCTACATAACTTTTAATTTATTTAATTATTTGTATACATGCACAACATTATCTACAGATTTAAATTCGGTAGTGGGGCGCATAATTTTAGAGTGGACAAGCTTTACCTACCCAATTAACAAAATTGACAAAACAAGAAACGTAAAAACAAAAATTCAAAAGAGAACAGAAGAATTATTTAGTTATCTATGATCTCCTACCTCGCCGTCCGCAGGAGGCCTACAAGTGCGACGGCATCCCCGACTGCAACGACGGCAGCGACGAGGCGGGCTGCCCCTCGCTGGCGCCGCACCAGTGCCAGCCCGACAAGCAGTTCCAGTGCCGCTCGTCCGGCATCTGCATCCCCACCACCTGGTATTGTGACGGTGAGCATCTGAAGATTGAAGGAAAATACTTTGTTCTTAAAACACCTGGCCTTCTTCGACCTCACTTCGCTATGAATTGAATATGAACATTATTTATTAAAAAATAATGTTCATATTCGTACGAGACATTTATTTATATTTGCTTTGAACATTATAATATTCGTTTAGCAATATTTTCATAATCGTATTAAACGCTTACTTTACTTAGAGCTGATTTTACTTAAGTCAGATATCTTATTCCGTGGAATAAAAATGAAGTCTGACAATATAAGTACATACCTACCTATGTAAAAACTGCCCAATATTCAAAGTAACTTTTAGTGACATGTCGAAAAAAAATTTATTCTGCACTAATAGAAGGAAGAAAGACACAGTCACACGAGTATGAAGAATAGAGAAGACACCTTTCAATTTTAGTTTATAGGAGACCATAATTATGTACCAGGGGTGGAGATCTGGTGGTCTGAAATACAAGCTTCGGCTTAGCTTAGGCACCAAATATTTTTCTTTGAGCCCATGAACGGACAATAAGATTCTTTGTTACTAGTGAGAAAATAAATAAATATTGGTCTATCGTAATAACAAGTCGTTCCTGACCATGTTCTCAGGCACGCCGGACTGTGAGGACCTCTCAGACGAGCCGGCGACGTGCGGCACGATCTCGTGCGCCAACAACTACTACCGCTGCCACAACGGCCGCTGCGTGTTCAAGGCGTACGTGTGCGACGGCCACGACGACTGCGGGGACGGCTCTGATGAGGGACTCGAACATGCTTGCAAGCCACCTGCTTTCAGGTCTGTACCTGTACAATTTCCATATTGCGAAGAGTAACAGTTTAACAAGCAATTCTTAGAGAAACTTCCGTTCTACCCTTTCCTTCCTCACGATTCGCATACCTACACATCATCGGTAAATACCAATTTCTTCATCAGAGACCATTTTTTGGACAGTGCATAGAATGAGTAATCAGTTTAATTTGTTAAAAAGAAGGCGTTATTTTTGTTGTATTCCAGATGTCCCGCTGACCAGTGGCAATGTCCTGGAGTCACCGGCAGGTGTGTCAACATCACGCAAGTTTGTGACACCAAGTTCGATTGTCCGAATGGCGCCGACGAAGGTAACGTACAACCCAGGCAGCGCTTACAACCTTATTCTCAGTTTTATAAAGTTCAATATTGATTAGCTAAATATTACTTTACAGGTGCAAGCTGTGATTTTGCTGAATGTGAACATCAAGACGGTCTTTGCTCTAACGGGTGCAAGCAGACTCCGAATGGACCATTGTGTCTGTGTCCACCTGGCGAGGAGTTGGACGTCGATGGCTCCAACTGCAAAGATATCAATGAATGCGACCCTCCCGGCCTGTGTTCTCAAACCTGCACCAACACCAAGGGTTCCTACGTATGCTCCTGCATGGACGGCTACCTACTGACCATCAACAACCACACATGCAAAGCGAACAACCACTCCAGCGCCTTCCTTATCATATCCAACAGGCACTCCATCTTAGTAGCAGATCTTAACGAACAAGGTCTCGAAAGGGTTCCCATCAACGTCGAAAATGTTGTCGCGACAGCCTCCAACATGCACACGGGAACTATATTCTGGTCTGACATGAAACTCAAAAAGATCTCCCGGTTAGACCGCGGCAGTGAGCCACAAGTCATCATATCTACTGGACTGGACCTCGTTGAGGGGCTAGCGTATGACTGGGTGGGAGGAAACATTTACTGGTTAGACAGCAAACTGAACACTATCGAGGTGGCGAGAGAAGACGGTACAGCTAGAACAGCTTTGTTGAGCGGTAACATAACACAGCCAAGAGGCATGTGTCTAGACCCGGCTCCGAACGCAAGGTGGCTCTTCTGGACCGACTGGGGAGAGAACCCTCGCATCGAAAGAGTGGGTATGGACGGAACACAGAGATCAGCTATCATCACTACCAAGATCTACTGGCCTAACGGACTGACATTAGACACGGCAACACAAAGAGTTTACTTCGCAGATTCTAAGTTGGATTTCATCGACTTCTGTTACTACAACGGTACAGGCAGGCAGCAGGTGTTGGCTGGCAGTCACTATCTCCTGCACCCTCATTCGTTGACGTTATTCGAAGACACGTTGTACTGGACAGATCGCCAGTTGAACAGGGTTCTATCAGCTCACAAATTCAAGGGTACCAACCAGACGGTAGTGTCTCACTTGATATCGCAGCCTCTGTCCATACATGTTCACCATCCGTCACTCCAGCCGCTGTACACGTCTCCGTGCAAGAAGGACTCATGCCAGCATCTCTGTCTTCTTAGTCCGAACAAGACTGTGGGATATACTTGTATGTGCAAGCCTGGATTCAAGCTGTTACCTGATGGCAAATGTGTGGAAGGTAATTTTCATCCTAATTTTCAAATTCGAATATTTTAGTTCTTTATGGAACTTCGTGTCTAACGTGGTATTTTTTAATTATAGAGGAAAATGCGTATCTTATGGTGCTGAAAGGAAGCCAAGTGATTGACTTATCAATGGACGGCTCAGGCCGAGCTGGACAACTCGCTCCGATTGTTGGCATTCAAGGTAAGATATCACAATAACTTAAAGTTGTTATGTAAAATGTCAAAATTATTTTGATTTTCAGATCATAATTCTTGCATATTCTGTGTTCCAGGTGGAGTACAATTAGACTACGATCGTCAAGGTCACATGCTGTACTGGCTCCAATCCATAACAGGCGACAGTGATGACGACGAAAACTGCACAATCTACAGTATGCCTTATGGCGGTGGCAATAAGGTTGAATTCTTCGGATCAGACACTGGGATCGTTGGCGCGCCTTCATCCATCGCGTTCGACTGGCTTGGCAGGAACTTGTACATGGCTAACAGGGTCGCCAGTAACATCGAACTGGTCAGGGTGGACGGCAAAGTGAAGTACCGATCCATTGTGATGGCTAATGATGGCAGCAAGACTTCTGTTGCGAAACCTAAAGGAATTTGTTTGGATCCCACTGAAGGGTAAGTTGCTAATATTTTGTCATCATAGCTGCCTGTGAAAGGTCACTTTGAATTTAAGTTTGCACAGATATTTGTTTTCACAATATGTTCTAATAAGCGTACTGGCGAACTGCCTACCTATAACTAACTTCTTGATACTTTAATTGCCTTTCAAAGGAATATGTGATTTTCGATTTAAACCGTACTGAATAGGATAATAGCCAGATCTTAATATAAGCAATTTTTTATTTGCAGAAAAATGTACTGGTCCGACGAAGGAGGTTTCGGAGTGCCGGCAAAAATCGGTAAAGCTAACATGGACGGCACCAACTCCATCATCCTGGTGGACATCATTGAAAGACCAGAGGCAGTTACCATCGACGTTGACAAGAAGATCATCTACTTCAGTACCCAGTTCCCGCCTAGTATTAACAGCGTCAACACTGAAGGCAATGACAGGAAAACTATACTGTCTGAGAACAATGCCATCTCCTATCCCAAAGTCATCGCAGTACTCGACTCACGGCTATACGTCTTAGACCCACAGCATGAAAAGATCATCAAGGCTGATCTACCCAACGGAGATAACATCAAAACTGTATTAGACAATGAGAGTGACTTAAAATCATTCACTGTATTCCAGAAGAGAAAGATGGTCCACCATCCTTGTTCTCAGAGCAATGGGGGCTGCGAACAGATCTGTATTCCTGGTGACGGCGGTTCTCGTATCTGCGCTTGCTCGGTCGGCTACAGAAAGGAGAACGAAGTCAACTGCGTGCCCTACAAGACATTCGCAGTCGTGTCACAACTTGACCTCATCCGAGGATATAGCATCGACTCGAGCGCTGAGGCTATGGTCCCGGTCACCGGCGTGGGACACCACATCCTCCACGTAGACGTTCACTTTGCTGAAAACTATATCTACTGGGTAGAATTCAACCGTGGCCAATGGAACGGTATATTCCGCATCAGACCAAACGGCACAGAACTCCAACACATAGTTAAAGACGGTATCGGCAGCAATGGCATCCGAGGGTTAGCCGTGGACTGGGTAGCTGGAAACCTTTACTTTACCAACGTATTCCCTCACGAAAATTACGTAGAAATGTGCTGGCTGGACGGATCAAACAGAAAGGTCTTAGTCAAAACTACAATGGATGCTCCCAGAGAGCTAGCTGTGAACCCGATCAAGAGACTGTTGTACTGGATTGATTATGGCCAGTACCCAAGAATAGGTAAAGCGTTCTTGGATGGTAGTAACTGGCAAACAGTCGTGAGCTCCGGTATATCAAACCCAAGAGACCTGACCATCGATATGTTGACACATGACGTCTACTGGGTTGATTCCAAACTTGACCAGATTCAGAAGATTTCCTTCAACGGAGGTAACAGGCAACTCATCAGGTCGAACTTACCGAACCCCATGGGTGTCGCAATACACACAGGCAGTGTCTACTGGGTCGACAGAAACTTGCAAACTATCTACAAAGCGTCTAAGTTGCCCGGCAATATGTCGATGCCGGAGAAAGTTAGGATAAACCTTCCAAAGCTTAGAGACATCGTTATATTCGATGTTAACAATCAGCCAACAGATGAAAACAACCCTTGCAGAAAGCTAGGTAATGGCGGATGTGACCAACTTTGCTTCAGCTACCCACCAGAAGCTAACAAAGGCTACACACACAGATGCGAGTGCGCAACTGGACAAATCTCTGCCACCAATCCTAAGAAATGCGACGTGGTTGACGAATACCTTATATTTACCACGAGGACTGAAATCCGGGCCATTAACTTGGACCCGAAATCTACAGGAGTTCCGTTCAAACCTGTCGTCAACCTTACGAATGTCGTTGGAGTAGAGTTCGACTACGCCGATAACAAACTGTTCTTCACACAGATCAGGCCCTGGGCTAGGATAGGCTGGATGTCCGCTAACAACCCAGACCCTACCACCATTCAGAACATTATCAGTAAGGGCATCAACCCAGAAGGTATATCGTACGACTGGACACAAAAGAAGGTTTACTGGACAGACAGCTCAAACAACTCCATCTATGCCATGAACCTTGACGGATCAGAACTTGTAATGATCGCTAGAGTCGAACGACCAAGAGCTATTGTGGTCGATCCTTGCAACGGAACTTTGTACTACACAGATTGGGGACGATTCGGAACTTCAGGTAAGATCTACAGAACAACCATGGCGGGATCATTGAAGAAAGCTATCATTGATAAAGACTTATCGCAGCCCAGTGGCTTGACCATCGACTTTGATGAGAACATGTTATATTGGACTGATGCTGTTAGAGAGAAAATTGAACGATCCAAACTGGATGGTTCTGACAGGGAAGTCCTCATCAGCGCAACTATATATCCATTTGCTATCACTGTTTTTGGTAACTACATTTACTGGACAGACCTTCAGCTTCGTGGCGTGTACAGAGCAGAGAAACACACCGGCGCTAACATGATCGAGATGGTGAAGCGATTGGAAGACTCGCCTCGTGACATCCACATATACAGTCCGAGCAGACAGAAGTGTCAGTTGAATCCGTGCAAGATCAGTAACGGAGGCTGCGCGCAGAGCTGTCACCCCGCGCCCAACAACACGGTCGAGTGCAAGTGCGACGATAGCACCAAACTAGTGAACGAAGGAAGGATGTGTGTGGCTAAGAACATTACCTGCGATTCTAGCAGATTCTTCTGCAGTAACGGGAAATGCATTAGCAAGATGTGGTCATGTGACGGTGATGATGACTGCGGCGACGGTTCTGATGAAGACAAGAACTACTGCACATACCACTCGTGCTCACCCAGTGAGTTCCGTTGTAACAATGGCAGATGCATCTTCCAGTCTTGGAAATGTGACCACGAGAATGATTGCAAAGACGGATCCGACGAAGAAGGCTGTGTATACCCACCATGCGCTGAAGGAGAGTTCACCTGCCTTAACTCTCGCTGCATACCTATGACGCAAGTATGTAACGGTATCAACGATTGTAAAGACAACATCACATCGGACGAAACACACGAACGTTGCCCGATGAATACAACTTGCCCAACAAACCATCTCAAATGCGAGAAGACAAACATTTGTGTTGAACCCTATTGGCTCTGCGACGGAGATAACGACTGTGGCGACAATTCTGATGAAGATCCTCTACATTGTGCGCAGAGAACGTGTCCACAAAACAGCTTCCGTTGTCCAAACCACCGATGTATCCCTGCCACCTGGTACTGCGATGGTGATGACGATTGCGGTGATGGCGCCGATGAACCTCCAGAATACTGCCGCTCTGAAGGTCGCACCTGTTTCGGAGACCTGTTCACATGTGATAATGGCAACTGCATACCAAGGATCTATATTTGCGACGGGGACAACGACTGTTTAGACAACAGCGACGAAGATGATCGTCATCAATGCAATGAGCGCAAGTGCGATGCTGAAACAGAATACACTTGTGAAGAAAACAAGTTCTGGCAACGAGCACAATGTATTCCTAAGAAATGGATCTGCGACGGTGATCCCGACTGTATTGACGGAGCTGATGAGAACTCTACCATCCACCACTGCGCGACCCCCACGCCATGCTCTGAAGACCAGTTCCAATGTAACAATGGTCGCTGTATCAACGAGGGTTGGGTGTGTGACCACGACAATGACTGCGGTGATGGCTCCGATGAAGGGAAACGTTGTAACACTCAATACAAGCAATGTACCGACCAGGAGTTCAAGTGTCAGAACTTTAAATGTATTAGAAATCACTTTAGATGCGACGGCGAAGATGATTGCGGTGATCATTCTGACGAGGTTGGGTGTGTTAAAGAGAACAAGACGTGTCCTGCCGGACAGTTTAAGTGTAACAATGATCAGTGCATTGACAACAGACTAGTCTGCAACAAGGTATCAGACTGTACTGACGACTCCGATGAACCTGCTCATTGTAATATTGATGAATGTGCTAAGTTGGAAATAAATCAATGTGGCCACAAATGTATCGACACTCTAACTGGGTATTACTGCGACTGTAATCAGGGTTACAAGCTCCTCGCAGATGGTAAAGCTTGTGCAGACATAGACGAATGTATAGAAACGCCGGGAGTTTGCTCACAATACTGCTCCAACACCCCTGGATCTTACTACTGTAAATGCAATGACCAATATTATGAAAGAGAACCTGATGAGCATACTTGTAAAAGAAAGGACAATACTTCTGCCTGGATCATATTCACAAACAAGTACTACGTGAGGAACATGTCAACTGACGCCAGTTTGTACAACCTGATGCACCAGGACTTGATGAACGTCGTTGCCATCGACTTTGACTTCAAAGAACAGAGGATGTATTTCGCTGATGTATCCGCTAAGACCATCTACAGATCGAACTACACGGATCCCAATCCCACTAAAGAAGTCGTCATCAGACACGACTCTCACGGTCTTGAAGGTATAGCAATTGATTGGATTGGAAGAAAGTTGTACTGGCTTGACAGACATTCCAAAAACTTGGATGTGTCAGAATTGGATGGTACCAGAAGAAAGACTTTAAAGACCGGCGTAACAGATCCTCGAGCAATCGTCGTGCATCCTGGAACAGGCTACCTGTACTTCAGTTCATGGCACCTGCAAGCTTACATTGGCAAATTGGGAATGGATGGTTCCAATTTCTCTTCTATTCTGAACTGGGAAGATGACATCGCCTGGCCAAATGCTCTGACGATAGACTACTTCACTGACAGAATCTACTGGGCGGATGCACATTTAGACTACATTGGTTCAGCTGACTTGGAAGGTCGACACAGGCATGTTGTATTATCTGGCGCAAAGGTGCCTCACGTTTTCGCTCTCAGTCTTTTCGACGATGAGATCTTCTGGACTGACTGGAATCTTAAAGCCATTAGCAAAGCAAACAAGCATTCTGGAGAAAATTTGATGATACTTAGAAACACTACACATAGACCTTATGATATTCACGTAGTACATCCGTTGAGGCAGCTGTCCTATCCCAATCCATGTGGCGATAATAACGGAGGATGCTCACATCTCTGTCTGATAGCGCCACCCCACGCATCCAGCTATTTGAACATCGAAGGTTACGGAGAAGAAGGAGCTACGACATACAAATGTGGTTGTCCGAACCAGTTCTACTTAGCACGAGACATGAAGACTTGCATCGCCAACTGTACTGATGGACAACATAGATGTAATGGTCGTGACGAGAAGTGCATACCATGGTTCTGGAAGTGTGACGGTGAGAAAGACTGTATGGACGGTTCTGATGAACCTGAAACTTGTCCAGTGCGTCACTGCAGAGCTGGCTCGTTCCAGTGCAAGAACACCAACTGTACGCCGGCGGCCACCATCTGTGACGGCACTGATGACTGTGGAGATGGAAGTGACGAGGCAGAGTGCGCTCACGAGTGTCCACTCCTCGAGTTCAAGTGCAAGGCTAGTGGCAGGTGCATCCTCGACAGCTGGAAGTGTGACGGCGACACAGACTGTAAAGACAACAGCGACGAAGACCCTACAATGTGTCACAACAGACCTTGTAACACCGACACTGAATTTGCGTGCAAGAACGGAAGATGCATTCCGAAACTGTGGATGTGCGATTTCGATAATGACTGCGGAGATGATTCTGATGAGCCTGCGTACATGTGCAGACAGAAGAACTGTACTACAGGGTGGAGAAGATGTCCAGGACAAGCGAACTACAGGTGTATTCCGAAATGGTTATTCTGCGACGGCAAAGACGACTGCAGAGACGGATCGGATGAGTTACCAGAGAACTGTCCTTCATGTAGTGCGGAAACTGACTTCACTTGCGACAACAAGCGTTGTATACCAAAGCAATGGCTCTGTGACTTTACCGACGACTGTGGAGATGGAAGCGACGAATCGGAAACTGTATGCCAGCATAAGTACAGAGAATGCTCTGAATCAGAATTCAAGTGCGGTAATGGAAAGTGTATTTCATCGAGATGGCGTTGTGACCACGAGGATGACTGCGGAGACAACACCGACGAGGCTGACTGCGGCGGCTTCAAGTGCAAGAACGGAACCTTCCAGTGTAAATCTGGACACTGTATCGCGGCGTACTTCAGATGTGATGGCGATAGAGATTGCAGAGACTTGTCGGATGAGATTGGATGTCCACCGCGCTACCCCGGCGGCAGATACTGTCCTGAGAGCAGGTAAATGCCACTCCATCTTTATAAACATAATATTTGTGTAAAGTGTTTTACTTACATGTACCGTACTGTTACAGGTTCCAATGCGCGAACAACCTCTGCGTCTCGCAGTCGGACCTGTGCGACGGAACTGATGACTGTGGGGATGGTTCCGACGAGGCGTCTTCTATCTGCAGCAACTTCAACTGCGATACACTGAGACGATTCCACTGTGACAACCACAGATGTGTCCCT
Organism: Conistra vaccinii; assembly: GCA_948150665.1. Classification (NCBI taxonomy): domain Eukaryota; kingdom Metazoa; phylum Arthropoda; class Insecta; order Lepidoptera; family Noctuidae; genus Conistra; species Conistra vaccinii. The sequence goes on along the minus strand of OX411332.1, from coordinate 727,221 downwards.
AGGTGATAACAAAAATCTTCTTAATATTAACAGAACACTCGAGTTCAGTAGGAACTAAAATAGCAGTTTTAAAAGACAAATATGAGTATTTTGTTTTCATTCATCAGTTCCTTGAATGAGCTTCATTAGTTCAAGGTACTTAAAAAAGATTTCTAAATATCACCCAAAAATAGAAAAAAAAGACAATATTTTCTTTCTTTTTCTCCTAGATACCAAGTATGTGACGGCGTGGACAACTGCGGCGACGGCTCGGACGAGAACAACATGACATTATGCGCGGCGCGCGTGAAGCCCTGCGACCCTTACACGCAGTTCCAGTGCGCCAACAGGCACTGCGTCGAGCGCTCGCAGCTCTGTGACTTCGCTGACGACTGCGGCGATGCTTCCGACGAGCTTGGCTGCCATCACACGCACACGTGCTCACATCTCGATAAAGGTATAGTTTCAAAAACTTGAATATCACACTTAGACTTATCTTTATACTTCCATTTATTCTTTCAAATATTTATTTGATGGAATTATTTATATTATGCCATACATATTATTTTTCGTCATCTCGATAGTAACCTCGTTTTCTGCCATATTATTAGGACAATCCAGCCATCGTTTTTTCAGACAATCCAACAATTCCGTGTTTGAATTAAGCTACCGTCCTGATAGCCTTTGTTTTACTGAACCAAAATTTCGTCCCTCAGGTGGTTGCGAGCACTTCTGCACAAACCTGACGGCGATAGGCGGCGCGGGCGGCTACATCTGCACGTGCTTCCAAGGATGGATCATCTCGCCGGTCGACAAGAAGAAGTGCGTGGACGTGGACGAGTGCGCTGCGGGCACGCACCACTGCTCGCAGATCTGTAACAACCTCAACGGCAGCTACAGCTGCGACTGTAGAGAAGGATTCAAGTTAGTAGCATATACATATTCTGTTTCCTAAAACCCTCGAATATTTATGAGAAGAATAAGATTACAATTGCTTTTACTAGATAACTATAATAGAATAGAATACATTTATTTCGGACAGAGTCCATAGGGTTAGTAACAATTTTACTTAACATCTAGTGTTAATAGGTACAGACACGGATTAACATAAAATTTTAATTCAGGGTGGAGAGATCAGAGCATCCACCTCTGCAACATCGGGAAATCCCACCGATCTGCAAACATACTGAGAATAATGTTGGTGCTGCCGCGAACACGTGACATCAGGGATGCACATCTTTTTCGAATAATGGCGGCAAAACCATCAATTTTATTATGCGTGAACATCCCTGACGCACTACAACGCCACGGCAACCGCAGCAGTACTATAAAGATGTTTATAATCTTTGTCTTCCTTACAGGCTGGCAGACAACTTATCAGGCGTATGCAAAGTAGTAGAAGATGAAGTTGTACTACTATTCGCCAATGGACCAGAAATACACGCCTTTGCTCAAGACAAGAACGAAGAATTCGACGTTATCACAGCAGAGAAGAGAATAGAAGCCATCGACTACGATCCGAAGCACGAGATGATCTTCTGGGCTGATAGCTACGACAAAACCATCAAGCGGTCGTACATGATCAACGCGCTCAACGGTCAAGTCAAGAGCGGATTCGCTCAAGACCTCAACATGAAGGGTAACTCAAAGCCAACTGCCTTAGCTGTTGACTACATAGGAGATAATCTATACTGGACAGAAACTGACAGGACAGGCTCTAAGCCACGCGGACGTGTCATGGTAGCGAGGACCGATGGAAGATACCGAAGGGCACTCGTCTCAGCCGGCATCGAGAGCCCCACATCACTGGTCCTCGACCCACAGATGGGAAGAATGTTCTGGGCTGACTCTGGCTCCGCTCCTAAGATTGAAATAGCCTGGATGGATGGCTCGAAGAGGAGACCCATCGTCACAGAGAATATAAGACATCCAACTGGTTTGGCTATTGACCATTTGATGGACCATTCGATATACTGGGCTGACACTAAGCTGAATACTATTGAAATGATGAGGCACGACGGTTCGAACAGGAAGGTGATCTTAAAGGGTGATCTGCTGAAGCACCCGCTGTCGCTGGATGTCTTCGAGTCCTCGCTGTACTGGGTCACCAGAGACACGGGAGAACTTGTGAGACAAGACAAGTTCGGAAGAGGAGTGCCATTCATTATATCCAAGGATCTAGTCAATCCATCAGCTGTGAAAGGTGAGTTGACTCACATGTTATTTAGTTTATTAATAGATCTTTAGCCTTGATGAGATGAAAGGAGCGGCGCAACGCCCGCGCCACACCGTCACCTGGTCCGCGCCTCTTGTGTATGTCCCGCGCCTAGTTGGCAATAAGGTTCGATACAACAAGTGGGGCGAAGGTTTAAGCTTGGAATAAACTTACGACCTCGTTTAGTAATTAGACGGTTTGAGTTTACTCGAGTATGACGTGTGTCGTCTGGTGCTAGTAACTTATATTCGTTAAAAAAAGTGAATTTTTATTTTGGTTAAGTAAATCTAAAAAATATCCAGCAGCGGACGTCTTTTGGCTGAAATGACGATGATGATGATGATTTTTACGCTTGTTGTTCACAATCGTTTTTAAAGACTTGTTGTCCCTGTGTGTCCCTGTGTGTCCCTGTGTGTACTTGTCGCTGACGTGTCCGCTCTCGCCGCAGTGTACCACCCGCGGCGCTACAACGTGACGTCGCGCTCGGAGTGCGCGCGCGCGCCGTGCTCGCACCTGTGCCTGGGCGTGCCGGCCGGCCGGCGCTGCGTGTGCCCCGACCAGCAGCAGCCGCCCAAGCGCATCACGCAGGAGCTAGCGTGCGACGCAGGTATGTCTAAAAACTGTGCATTGTCAGGTCTAATATAGTAGACGCGCAACAATTAAGCGCAGGCGGTTTTAAACCGCCGACAATTGTAATGGCTTACGGCCGAACCCAGTAACCTATCACCAGTTTTGGCATACTGGAGATATAAAAACCTATCTATCTATGGTTTTAACGTCCCAATAATCTGTCAAAGAATAAGGTAGTAAATTAAGAGTTGCGAGTGAACTGCCGACATGAGGGTGTACTGTAGGTAGTTGCGAGTGAACTGCCGACATGAGGGTGTACTGTAGGTAGTTGCGAGTGAACTGCCGACATGAGGGTGTACTGTAGGTAGTTGCGAGTGAACTGCCGACATGAGGGTGTACTGTAGGTAGTTGCGAGTGAACTGCCGACATGAGGGTGTACTGTAGGTAGTTGCGAGTGAACTGCCGACATGAGGGTGTACTGTAGGTAGTTGCGAGTGAACTGCCGACATGAGGGTGTACTGTAGGTAGTTGCGAGTGAACTGCCGACATGAGGGTGTACTGTAGGTAGTTGCGAGTGAACTGCCGACATGAGGGTGTACTGTAGGTAGTTGCGAGTGAACTGCCGACATGAGGGTGTACTGTAGGTAGTTGCGAGTGAACTGCCGACATGAGGGTGTACTGTAGGTAGTTGCGAGTGAACTGCCGACATGAGGGTGTACTGTAGGTACACCTCAGTCCCACCTTTCGAGGATTACAGGCGTGATGTTATGTGAGTTTTGAGTTGATAGTAGGTATTTAATTTTAATATTTTCCAATAATCACTAAGTGAAAATTATTATATTATTATAGTTGTATTAACTTTGCTTGAGTCGTTTATGGAGAAGCTTCAATAAATACGGACTTATTCGTGTATGTTGATGATGCTCACTAATAAGTATTTAGGTACATAGCAAGTAGTGGTATACGAATTAGTGAAGGGTAGCTTCCTACCACAACAAAAAAAAACTTAATAAAAAAAAAGAGACAGACTTTTTATTCTAAGTTTTTTTTTTCAGTTATTGGTTTTATTTGAAAAAGATCAAGGTTTCAGGCGTTTCTCAGGGTTAAATTCTTGATCCCTTTTGTTTTTAACCTTGCTCGTATGTTTTGTTTGTATCGGAATGACTCCTAATAAGCACTGTTAACGAGTTCTCACCTTCGTCTCCCAGCGGTGGAAGCGCCCCGGCCCCTGCCGCGCGTGTGCCCGTGCGAGAACGGCGGCACGTGCGCCGACGACGGCGCGGGCGGGCTGCGCTGCGTGTGCCGCGCGCCGCTGTCGCCGCCGCTGTGCGCGGCCTCGGCGGCGGCCACGGCGGCGCGCGCGGCCACCGCGGCCGCCGTGCTGGTGCCGCTGCTGCTCGTGCTGCTGCTGGCGCTGGCCGGCGCGGCCGCGTGGTTCGTCATCAGGAAGAGGCCGTTGTGAGTACACACCTCGCTTGACAATGACGTGTCACTAAAGTGAGTTTACTTTAGTGACACGTCATTTAATTTAGTCACATAAAATATAATTTTTATCATGTCTATTAAAAAAGAGCTAATTTATTCTTCGTAAACAGGTACCTACTAAAATAGATTTTTAATCCCTAGGGACTAAAAGTGATTTGAATTTGGAATGTGGATAAGGATATTGTTAGTAAAAGTTCCAATCACCAAACAGATCAATCATGAATTGTATGAACAAGTAACAGGCTGGCAGGACAGAGAGAAAGTGTGAATTTAGTTAAAAATGAAAATCCAAGATGGCGGCTGCGGCTATTTTCAAATTTTTCGCCATTGGTGTCGTTTTCATTGTTTTCAAGGGTGCTAAAGCCGATAGTGAGGTCAAAATGTGATTCCAAAATGGTGGCTGCGACAATTTTAAAATTTTTCGTAATGGGTATTGTTTTTATAGTTTTCGAGGATGCTGAAGTCGATAGTGAGGTCATAATGTAAATCCTAGATGGCGTCTGCAAATTTGTTTTTGATTTAAATCATACGTGAGAAGGAACTTTGTTCCTGACGGGGGTCGGACCGCACACATTTTTTTTCTCATAGAGGGTGATAAAAAATAGTGTTTATCTCGGGAGCAACACTAACTAACTTTAAGCTCGAGTGACGTAGTTTGAATCCCTCGCTTCGCTCTGGATTCAAAGAAACAACTCTGGCCTAGAAAATAGTTCGCATTGTATCATTTAGTGAAACTTAAATAAATATAAATAAAGAAATAAAAACTTTATTGTTCTAAAAAACGGTACAAATTAAAATAGCACTAGCCTCCACACTAGGGCAAGAATAAGAGCAATTCCTTTCTTGATCCCTAACATTTCTGTAGGTATGGATAGACCAACAAAAGAATACTCCCACTCCGTTTAGACAGAGGGATACTGGAAAAGTGGGGACAAAAATAAGCATTCGGTCGTTTGGTCCAAATCACCTTATATGTATTAGTGTGATGAATGTGTGTGTATTGAGCTCATGAGTTAAGGAACTTCTCCGTGATTTTATAGTCCATTCCTGCCAGAAATTTCAAAAGGTGATTTTTACATTTATTTCTAGTCATGGTCAGTATATCCATTTCACCATTGAGCTTAGGTACTGTAAATAAATGGTCCCATATAAAGAAAGCATCTGTTGCCAAAAAAGAGTCTACATTTAGGTTTATGCCATTTGGGTTTATTTATTTTGCATTTCTAAGAAAGTGCACGTTGGTGTATGTTAACGCGCTGTGGGTTTTTTTGTGGTATGTCAGTGCCACTGCCACAATATACAATTGGCGGACACGCAGAACACCAGTCTCTTGATACAGCGTGTCAGTCGGGAATCGCATTGGTTTCTTGTAAGTTACCTTATGAAGAGCCCGTTGAGTGCGTTCCAATTTCATTAGATGCGTCTTATGTGCTACACTCCATGTTATGATGCAGTAGTTGAAAACAGATTGGCAGAGTGTGTGATAAAGCATTTTCAGAACAGTGTCGCTAGCAATCCGGCCCATTTTTTTGTTTTGAAAATGTGTATGAGCTTTTTAAACCGACCACTTATACGCTCTATTTGTTTTGACCAGTTAAGGTGTTGGTCTATGTGAATGCCAAGATACCTGATGTGTTTTACTTGTTCAAGGCTTGGACAGGTACATCTTGTTGGTTCATTACTATCACAGGAGTGTAATTTTACTGAGAGATGGTCCAGGCAGGAAGTTCTTATGCTGACGTTAAAATTCAGAACCTTCATTTTATCTACGTTGAGCGTCAATAGATTATGGGTAAGCTAACTGGAAACCAAGTTTACACCCATGTTAGCAGCCTCTTGGACGCCGTCCCAAGTTATGTCAAAGAAAATTATGGCTGTATCATCACCGTAGGCGAATATTTTTGCTCGATCCAGTTATGTACAGGATAAAGAGAGTCGGCCCAAGCACACTGCCCTGAGGAACTCCGTAGTTAAGGCTGGCATAGCTGCTGTAGTTGTCACTGATGCGGACCCTTTATGTGCGGTTAGTTAAATAAGACTGAAACCATTCCAGAGTTAAACCTCGAATACCAATATAGCTTCCATCTTTTTAAGGAGAATACTCCTGGACAGTATCAAAGGCTTTTGCCAGGTCAAGGAAGACACCAGTGCATTTATACCCGTTGTCCACTTTATGTACTACAAAATCAATTAGGTTAGTGACTGCGTTCTCCGTTGACCTGTGCCTGCGAAAGCCATATTGATTATCTGAAATCAAACCGTTTTTCTCAAGAAAGCTGAGAAGTCTGCTGTTCATAATCTTCTCCAGGATTTTGGATAGTGATGTGAGTAGAGATATCGGTCGATAATTCGATGGGACTGTTTTATCACCTGCTTTAAAAATTGTATGCCCAATTTTTAAAGCAGGTGATTAGCGGTTTTCATTAGCGTAGGAACTTTCCCAGTCGAGATACTTAGATTGCACAAGAAGGTAATTGGTGCAGCAATGACATTTTAGCATAACTTTAGTGTCCTGTTTGTGACTCCATCCCATCCAGGTGCTGAATTGTCTTTGAGGTTTGCTATGATCCTTTTAACCTCAACTTCGTCTGTTGGTGTTGCGAAGAAAGATTCGCAAGATGGGTTTTTATCGTGGAAAAGTGTCATAGCAGCGAGTTCTGTTTCTGTTTTGTTAATACGGAGCAAAGTCCTTTCAGCAAGCTGCTCACCTACTTTCGTGAAGTATTGATTCACGTTATTTAGGAACTCTAAGGGATCCGGGTATGATTGTAAAAGTCCTAGGCCACTTTGGCTCTTATTTTTAATATTGCAGATATTTTTAATAGCCATCCATGTTTTTTTACTGTCTCCGTTTGCATCTTCCAAAAGTTTCCTTTCGTTGTCTGTTTTCAAATTTTGCATTAAGTTGTTACAAAAATTTCTACCTATAGGTTTTATATCGCTGTTGTATGATCGGGTTATCTTTGTTTACAGTTTTTTTCGCTTCCATGTGTAACAGGTCTCTTTTTCGAATGCACTTCAACAAATCTCACTTTGACACATCTCTTGATTATTATATTTTTTGTAAGTTTACCTCATATTTTCTTATTCTAGTGGTAAGGGCGGCGGTCTGAGCAGCCTAGCATCGTCGCAGAGCGTGTCCTTCCGTCAGGGCTCCAACGTGGAGTTCGGCGGCGTGGGGGGCGCGGGGGGAGAGCCGGCCTACACGCTGGAGGAGGCGCCGCGCAAGGGGCGGGACTTCAGCAACCCCATGTATGACGCCGTCACCAGGGCGGTGGCTGCGGGCGAGCCTGAACCGCCTATACGTGAGTATCGGTCGGGGACCGCTGTCGTGCGACCGTAATCATCATCGGAAGCCTTTTATTAGGGCGTTTTGCGATCAAAACAAAGTTAGAGGATGTACGTTTATTTCCACAGCCGGCATCTACGAAGTACCAGACGAGTTGAAAGAGAAGGTCGTATCGGCCGTAATCTCGCCGTCGTCGACGGAGACGCGCGGCGCGGGCGCGCGCGGCGGCGCGGGCGCGGGCGGCGCGCGCGCGCTGGACCCGGCCGCCGACACGGGCCGCGACACGGCGGCGCTGGTGCGCGAGGACGCCGCCTGCTAGCGCGCCCCGCGCGGCCCGCGCCGCGCCGCCCGCGAGCCTTCCGCCCGCAAGGGCTTGTTGCTCCTCCCCGGCAATCTCTACTCTGATCTATCCGAATCTTTAGTGAAATAAGTCTTGACTTTTGGGTGACGATCTTTGCCCGCGATGCGGAACAGTTTAGTGGCCGCATTTTGTAATGCGCCTCGTTAACAAAAAATAACACTAATTGCCCAGATATTTTTAGCAAAATCATTAAAGTAAATGGTAAAATAAAACTGTAAATGATGTAATACTAAGTGTTTTGTATTTGTTTTCGACACGTCGAGGTGAGTGCGCAGTCGCGCGTTATTCTCTCGTGTAACAAGCGCGCCAGTGATCGCGACTGATGATCTGTCTGTAACGCTCGCGCGTGCGCTGTGACGCGCGACCTCTATTTAAGCATATTTTTATTCTTCCCGATTCTATCCGTCCTTCTAGTTTTAGCTAATAATTTATTTTCGTATTTTCTACTGTGAAACATTCAGATAATATTTATATTACCTTTATTTAACGTTATATTTTCTGTTTATCTTCTATACAAAGATTAATATAGTAATCCCAGCTAGCTCTGGTTGTACTTATATGTCAGTATTTTCCATTTAAGTTGTCTGTTACTTTCCTATATATTTTGTGCTAAAATATATAATTTTAAATCTAAATAAACCATATCATAGCGTGTACGTATGTTATTATATGAAGAGATTTCTAAAGTGTAGCGTAGGACTTGTACATTCCATTCGTTTGAGACTAAAGACTAAAGTTTCATCCTAGCTGTATTTGGATCTAGGCAAGTAATATTTGGATCTAAGTAATATTTGGTTGCGCGAAGCGTTTCAGGCCCGAACTGTCACTCTATTCCTAATAAGTATCTGTATAAATGATGTTGACTTAGTAATAAATGAATAATTAGTACATAAATAAGGAACTAGGAATTGTTGTTGGTAACGGCCCCGAGCGCCATTTAATAGGCTTTTAAATTGATTTGACAATAAGCACTATACACTATATAGAGAATAATTTATTTATTTCGGTTTAAGACTATGTAAAATAACTATGTTGTGTTTTATAATTGTCTATTAATCATATAAAATATAAGAATTTTGTGGGACTCTGACGATTTGCCATAAATGTGTGAGATAATGTTTCTGTTGTTTTAATTATGAAATATATTTTGTCATAACTTTGTTAAAATTACAAAACTTCTAAAAATTGTAAATACCTACAAGCGTTCGGATTGTGATGTACATTTTGATAGGCCAAATTGTAATGTTTTATAATATATTGTATTTATTGGAAACATTATAAATATGTACTATACTATAAAAAAACGATTCTGTGAATATAAACATCACGTTATTATGACTAAAGAATTTGAATTGATAAAGTGTAAAAAGTAAAGGTGTCAATATTATAAATATATTACAATGTTACGGATAAGGAGAGGAAATATTTTTATATCGGGACTATTATAGTTATTAGAGTCGTCTGAGGTTAGTTGAAGATATTGTGTAAAAATAAATTAATAATGAAATACGTCACTCTTTTATTTACATCCTCCTCCCGTTGCACATGCCTTATAATAAAAACGGTAGTCTTAGCTCGTCACCTAATAATACCTACTCTGCACAGTTGGTGGCCAGATATAGTACATTACTGCCGCGGCCTGCAAAAGGAGCATTGATGAGCGGATGTGAAAGTCCGCCTCTGTAGGTACATTTGTGAGCTTGAAGTATTAAATAAATAAATAAATAAAGTGCTGAAACAGTTGGTGAGTAGGAAAAATTATTCCTACAGTGCGCCGAGACGAAGCCGAGGCACACATACGTGAGTCCATCAATGCCTGGTTGCAGCCAAGGCTTCTATAGTACTTTTCTCAAATAAGATCCGCACGTTACGTCCATAGAAATGCAAGCGTCACGTGACGCGACGCTTGCATTTCTATGGACGTTACATTCGGCTGATGTGTCATAGGTAACTTGAAAAACATTAGGAGCGTATTCAACCGAACCTTCCGCGCCGAACGTTCGGCAGGCTTGGCACGACCGGCGCGACCCTTTCTCTCACTCCGATTGTGCCTTTTCGTCAACGTCAGTCGTTACAGAACACTATAACATAACGGAAGAACGAAAACTTCCTACAAAAAGAAAATTATTCAAAAAACAAAAAACTCGACTGCAAAAACACGTAACTGAAAAGAGAAAAACAAGCATTAGATGCGATAGAATTTTGGTATCGCAGGCGGAGACAATAATAATATAACAATAATAACCGGAAATATGGTGTTACTTTTGTTTGTCCCCGCCTGCGATACCAAAATTCTATAGATTATAAGTAATGCTTGTTTTTCTCTTTTCAGTTGTGTTTTTGCAGTCGGGTTTTTTGTTTTTTGAATAATTTTCTTTATTTCAAGTTTTATTAATATATTTTAATTTGGAATTGACTCATTAGCAGCTTTTATTTGATACCAATATTGTTGTAATTTATTTAAAAAAAAACCTTCCCCTCCCTTTTTTTTGTATTTGCAGATGCAATACATAGATATTATATAGCCTATGTCACTTCTACGATTAAGACGAATCTAACGACACCTCATGAGTATTTCTCAAAATAAATGTACATCCGTTGAAAAAAAAGTGTGCCTCGAAATAGTAACAAAATTACGATGTTTTTATTTAACCATACGTACAAAAAATAACGTAATTGTGAATAAAAACTATTAAACTTTAAAGTTGTGAAGAATAAATATTATAATCATAATATCTACCTAATTTTAGAAAGCTTTTTCAAAACGATGTTTTTTGCGTTTCATACAAAAATCAAATTGCCACCCTACGACCTCATACCTGTAACACTTCATAAAATACGTTAGGTCGCGTTAATATTATGCATTTTTGTGTATTACGGATCTTGATTAAATTGAGTTTCTGTATAATAGTGATTTTCTATGGGGTTTCATAATAAAAAGATTTAAAAAATGCGAAAAACAAAATGAGTCTGGTTCATTTACTTTTTAGTAACTTACTCTTTAGTTACGTTTTATTCCTACTTCCACGTAATTTCTGAACGCATCCGTTACCTTTTAACACGGGCAACACTAGCTTCATTCTGATTGGCTGTTGGTCTGACGTCTCCGCCTTAATTTTTTATGTGAAAATCAGTTTTGAACGTGTTGTATACGTGAGATTACTTTTTCGTTACAAGAAATACTATAGCATTTTTTCACATTATGGTAAGTCTTGATTTACTTAAATTACTGTAATACGTGTCGTAAAAACATTTAAGCGTAATATATTATTTGCAGTTTCAGGTTTTATCAAACCATTGATTTCTTAAGACCCAATTTTGTACAATTTTTATTACTTTTTCGTAACGTTTCTTATGAATTTCGTTACGTTACGAAAAAGTACAGTGTAAAGCTGAGTGTATACAGTTCTTTTAACCTATTTGCCAAAAATTAATTTAAATTTGTGTAAAAATAATGAAGAAATTTATAAATCGTTACTGGATAGTGATTAAGTTACAATTTTGTTTTATTATGTTATTTGTGTTTTTTAAATTTGGTTTACTTTTTTTAATATCATTAACACACACACATACACACCCAAATACACACACACACATACACACCCAAATACACACACACCAATACACACCCAAATACACACACTTTCATTATTATTTTTCTTGTTTTTTTTTTTATTTTAATAATTTTTGACTTTTTCTTTAATAATAATTATGTAAAAGAATATTCCCTTGATTTATTTTAAATCCCATGAAATGGTCCTATCAAATACAAGTAGGTACTTATTACAATAAATAATTAAGAGAACAATGCATAAAAATTACGAATATGCATATTAAATAAATTATAATTCTCCAATGTATGTGTAACAAGCCTTATGTTTACTATTTAGTTACATCTAGGACTATTTCGTAACAATATTTCGTAACAACTTTTTCGTTACGTACATTTGTTTTGAGAAACACTCTCATATGTTAAAATCCATCAAGCCGTTTAGGCTACAGAGCGTGCCAAAGAAATAGACATACATACATACTCTCGAAAAACATTACCCTCCTTCTGGGGCAGTCGGGTAAAAAGTGTTGACTGAATTCGATTGTGTGTGCTGCCATCTAACCGAGTCCTACTACCTACACTATTCAACGTGGGAAGATTTAAATTTTTACTATCCCGCTCGAATAAGTTAGGTTTTCTTTGTCTTTGACCGTTCGTACAGAAATAGAAGTAAATTGATTGACTTAGGCAAAAAAGTTTGTGAATTGAGTGATTATAGAATGCTATTCGCTCGCTCGAAAATTTTTGCACCCTGCCTTAAATAGGTTAGACTCATGTGAAAGACAAACTATGTGTTTTCTAACAGATATCCTCTGATCTCAACCGTAGTAGCTATCAAAAGTATTAAATAAACAAAATAGAAAAATCTACTTTATAAAATCAAAGTTTTTATTCGAAATGTTACATGTTTATATTTTTTCAAATTACGTTATTGCGCGCCCCGCACTTATTTTGTCGAAATACGGGACATTGTAGTACCTAATACGGGACGGGATGGTCAAATACGGTGACAGTCCCGTATATACGGGACGTATGGGAACCCTAATTATATGGATCTGTTCATTGATTCGTGACCACATGCGTGTGCGCCATTGTGGTGGTGGGTGCTGACTGGGTACCGGGTCTCAAGAGCACAGGCTAATCACGGCTAAAATAGCCCAAGACTCTGTGTGTAATCAGCACGTTGTTCTCGAGCTGCCTGCCCTCGCCTCTTTTTATTTGGGCTCGCCAAATGTTTACCTTTCTATTTTCCGCTGTTAGCCATCACGTTATCATTTACTCCGTTTTCATTCAATCAGCCCTCCTCTGAGGCCCTCACACACAGTCCATCCATCTTTTCTTTGGTTCCTAGACGCTTGCGACGTGCTTGACAAGTACGAAAAAATCACGCGCTTGACAAGCAGGCAGCGTCTAGGGACGCCATTAGAACTTTGGGACCGAATTCGGTTGTATCACAATCGCTATCTATGTCGAGACTGGCCGGCCCAGGATTCTTCATACATAATTACAGCTTCGGGTCTGTATCGATGTCATTCGATGTAGACGCGCGACAGGCGACAGCATCGCTACTGCATCGCTACAAAAAGTCGCCGTGGGCGAGGGCCCAAAGAACTCATAAGCACGGTATACGGTATTCCAACTTCATACAAACGGACGAGGCGCGAGCTATACCTACGCGCCTCGATCGAGGTATGCGCGTGATATGCAGACAGTCGCGACTGTGCCGCAGTGACGAACGAACGGTGTATTGTTTTTTTAACAATAACCGCGCGATTTTTACACTAAAAATAAATTCAAGTATATATTTAATATGACGAGTAGGATATATTGTTGCTGTTTTTGGTTGCATGAATTTGGCAATAACGCATCTAGAGATAACTTTTTTTAGATTACCTGGAAACTTTGAAAGGTAAGACTATAAAATAATTTTACTTACTGGTAGGTAGGTACATAATGTGTGTCTTTTTAATGGATAAGTATTTCCTTTTATCTCCCGAAAAAAAGATGTCTGGATTAATAAATAAAGTGAATAGAGTAAAGGAAAGTGATAGACACGAGTGAAATAGGTAGTTATAGGCGGTTCATGAATCATGATACGGTAGGTATGTACGCTTGTTTTAAAACCTCGGGCATTTGTGTTTTGTTTTGTTATTCAATTCACAAAGTATTTATTTATTTGTGTAGATAAAAAAAGTATATTTACAATCACAAAAGTAAATGGAAACACAAAGTAGGCAAATGTAATTAAAATGCTGGCGGGCAGCCCTATCGCATGTTTACGTACCGCGCGGCTGTAGGCATTTATTTCTAAGATACGGCTTAGTTATAATACCGTATACCGTGTCATAAGCATCCACTGTTATGCCAGCCACACACGTAACGATTTGCTTGCGCAAACTTAGGCTTGCGCATATCTAACTTGACGTGTTTTCAAAGAAATTTGCGCAAAGGGGTTTGAAGATTTTGGCCTTAAAATCAGCCACCATTTTGATATTTTTTCAAAATCGAGGTGCTCAATAAATGTCATATTTATATTTGGATAGGGGACACTTATACAAACATAAAACTATTTATAACATAACATCATAAAGCGTCACGTTTCTGAGATATTCAAAGATAAAAATAACAATTATTATAACGAATTTTTTTATTTATGTTGTAGTTACTTCATGTTGATTAAGTTATTTACACATTAATTAATTGACTACACCTAGTGGATAAAAAATAAGATTTTTTAATCATATTCGGTATAAATAATATCATCCAAGAAGGCAGCGGGAGGCTGAATAGGATTTTCTTGGGTGTCGCGCCCATGCCATGCACCATATAAGACATATACCATATAACACACGTCCTCATTCGGCGGAGGGTATACATATATTTTGTCTCTTTCGTTCTTAACTAAAATATTACCTATACATGATGCAATTATGTTTTCATAGTTCCATATACTTACCTTAAGGGAAAATAACAAAAATGTCCTTGTTTCAGGGTTCAGTTTTCGACTTATATTTCGGTGAATAACTCCGAAGCCTGACGCTTTAGGATATTATGTCGTATGAATTTTTTTTTGTTTATGTGTCCTCTATCTAAATATATAACTTTCGATTTTCACCGCGATTCTAAAAAAAATCAAAATGGCGGCATCATGTTAGGGCCACCCTCTATACAAAAATCTTCTAACCCCTTTCTTCCCACACACGTAACGATTGCTTGCGCAAGCCTAAAGGACATTGACCATCCATATATGGGAGGCTCCAAGTGCTGCCCAGAATGGATACACACACAGTATGTGACTCAGGCTGGCTGGACAAATCTTCAAAATAGCTCGCATTTAACTAGGTCAACAGGGCACTTTATGTGACGGCTAAACACCCTTATTTCAGAATTTGTGACGCTACAGAATCTTAGATAATCAATCGAAAACGTGTCCAGCCAGCTTGAAAAACCACTTTTCGCTGGTCTCTCAATCTCGGTAACGGAAGTGATTTTGACGACATTTTGCATATCAACGGGCTTCACATCAATTTGTCACAGGCATCGAGCTAAAAGTTTTGTGACACGTACAGTGGTTTAGTAGAAAAATGCAAAAATCTGTGTCCAGCCAGCTTGAATTTACGTATAAAACTTTTGGCTGGCACTTACGAATCTCAATAACGGTAGCGTTTTCGAATATGACTCCTTTACTAACATTTAGTGACGCAATTTGTGACAGTAGATAATATTGTTTAAATTTATGGCGTCACATGTAAAGGTTTACGAGAAATCAATAAAAACTTAACGTCCAGCCAACCTGAGTTCAAGCTGGCTGGACACATGTATCTCCGCTGCCTGATGATCTACGACCTTCAAAATGTGTTCAAAATTTTGTGACGGAGACGATAATGATAACCTGAATTTGTGACGGACAAACTTTGCGTAGTTTCAAAGATATTGATCATTTAAATTTTCTCATACAAACACTGCAGTAGGGTTACCAATATTGTAGGTTTTATGTATATTAGAGTATATTTATGGTGTTTTCTTTAATGGACGAAAATCCGTGTATTGGTGATACTAATAAGAACAACTGTAGATATTTAAATCAATAGATGACAAAAGTGTACAAGTGAGGAAGGGGGGTAATTTTTTAATGTTGTTGATTATTTACGTGCAGATATCTACTCTTTTTAGTAGGTAGGTATTTAATGTGTCAGGATAACTAATGCCCTAAGGTATTTAAATGAAAAAATAATGTTTGCTGTAAATAAAATTACATTTATTTATTTATACTTATTATACAGCGTTTCAAATGACGACGATCAACTCCATTTGCACTTCAGTAACCCTCGCCTTGTACCACAACGTTGTTTTTACCACCGCCCTAAGTGTTTGAAGCGCAAATGAAGTCGGTGGTCTTCATTTTAATCATATATATAGCTGAATATACTAAAATATTCTTCAATACCTATTTATAAAAGACAATTATTACACAAAATCAATCACAGCATCAGTCTTCATTTTTTGATTAAAGTATTTGGTATCAGAATCCTTTATTTATGTAAAATATATGGTCACCTCACAATATTAATGGATGTTTGTATGGGAAAATTAAAATGATCAATATCTTTGAAACTACGCAAAGTTTCTGCGTCACAAATTCAGGTTAAGATTATCGTCCCCGTCACAAAATTTTGAACACATTTTGAAAGTCGTAGATCATCAGGCAGCGGAGATACATGTGTCCAGCCAGCTTGAACTCAGGTTGGCTGGACATTAAGTTTTTATTGATTTCTCGTAAACCCTTACATGTGACGCCATAAATCAAACGTTATATTACTGTCACAAATTGCGTCACTAAATATTAGTAAAAGACTAAGGGCCTGTTTCACCACCTACGATTAAGTTCCTATTAACTTACTTGGCAGATCATTTCATACAAATTCTGTTCCATTTTTGAATTTATTCGGTAAGTAGTGGCTATTCGGACATCGTGAAATAGGCCCTCATATTCGAAAACGCTACCGTTATTGAGATTCGTAAGTACCAGTCAAAAGTTTTATACGTAAATTCAAGCTGGCTGGACACAGATTTTTGTATTTTTCTACTAAACCACTGTACGTATCACAAAACTTTTAGCTCGATGCGTTTAGCCGTCACATAAAGTGCCCTATTGACCTAGTTAAATGCGAGTTATTTTGAAGATTTGTCCAGCCAGCCTGAGTCACATCACACAGTGCATTATGTTCCTTGGGTTTATACTACTAACAAAAAAATATAAATGTAGCCCACCGGTATCGGAAACAAGGATTCAAGACAACACTTGTGATGATATTTTCACTGCACTGGGATATCGAATGATTGATCATCCATATATCTATGGGAGTTGGACCAGGTGCTGCCCAGAATGGACACATATTGCATTATGTTCCTTGAGTTTTTACTAGTCTCTTAACCAAAGTTCTTCAAAATCTATCCACGGAGTTTTGAGAAAAACTATCTTTTGTTGAGTATTTTTGATTGATGAAAAAAACATTAAAAAATATAAATGTAGCCCACCGGTATCGGAAACAAGGATTTAAGACAACACTTGTGATGATATTTTCACTGCACTGGGGTATCGAATGATTGACCATCCATATATGGGAATTGGACTAGGTGCTGCCTAGAATGGACACATAGTCAAATTCAAATTCAAAAATATTTTATTTCACATAAACCTACATGGGCACTTATGAAACGTCAAAAGCTACGCACTAGTGCATTATGTTCCTTGGGTTTTTACTAGTCTCTAAACCAAAGCTCTTCAAAATCTATCCACGGAGTTTTGAGAAAAACTATCTGTTGTTGAGTATTTTTGATTGACGAAAAAAACATAAAGAAAATATAAATGTAGCCCACCGGTATCAGAAAACAAAGGTCCAAGACAACACCTGTTTGGTTCCTTTCGGTTCCATCATCAGACTCTGAATACAACCTTTGGTTATACTACTTGTCAAGACAAAGCCAACGAGTCCAAACACGATCGTCCTATCTTGTTCCATCGTCAGACCCTGGATACAACCTAGTGTAGTAGTACTTGCCAATACGTATCCTATCAAACCACATACGACGGGGTTAAAGCACTTGTATATTCAATGAGTCCAAAACGATGGTGCTGTCTTGTTTGGTTGAGGAGTTCCTATGGCTACCTGCCGGCTCCATCATCAGACCCTGGATACAACTTTGGGCTACTACTTGACGAGACAAAACCATAGAGTCTAAACACGATCGTCCTATCTTGTTTGGTTGAAGAGTTCCTATGGCCACCTTCCGGTTCCATCATCAGACCCTGGACACCAGTTAGTGTATTAGCACTTGCCAATACGTATCTAATGAAACCACATACGATGGGGCTAACTTGTTTACTTGAGGAGTGCCTGTGACCACCTTCCAGCTCCATCATCAGATCCTGGAGCTATAGGACCACATCTTCTGAGGCCCTATAGCACTTGTCAAGATAAAACCAACGAGTTCAAACCCAACAACGTTATCTTATACCTAGATTTCGAATAATAAAATAAAATGAATAAATAAAACTATAGGTCTACCGGAATCTCATGGCATAAAAAAAATATAAAAAATATTGATTTTCATATGGCAATGTCAATTGTCACTTGTCAAATCAAATTACGAGATCTGTCAACCGCTGCTGAGATTTTGTGTTATCTTCTTGACAATTTGTTGATTTTGTGAAAATGTCGAAAAAGCCACTTCGATCTCACGCGAGAAATATTGTTTTCAATGTGTATCGTAAAATAAGGGAAGAAGAAGGCGTAAATCAAACTCAATCTTTGATTTTAAAGCGCGTCGTAGAGTTGACCGGTAAGTTGGACTGAGTTGTTTTGATACTTGTAGCTTATTTCATATTTTTCTTACTTAATTGTAGCTTGTCTAAAGGGGTTTCCAGTACTACTATACGACGAATTGTAGGTGAGAGCACATCGAATGATGGTGTATTTTACACGCCTGGTAAAAAGCGGAGAGGGGGAAGAAGAAAATCAACTTGGACAGTTTCGATTTAGAGTTAGGAATAAAGTAAAAGAATTCTATACAGTTCGGAAGGAAATTCTAACAGTAATGAAACTGTTACAAATTCTTCGACAAGGTATTGATTTCAACGGAGGGAGAGGTAAGAAAAATTTAAAGGAATAATCCCTCTCACTCGTAAGAGGAGGCCTGTGCCCTGCAGTGGGACGTATATAGACTGATGATGATAATGATGAATAACTAAGCTATCGTTTGAGTAACATGATAAATGTTATTATTTTTTACAGACTTATACTTAAGGAGATTGGTTTTGAATATGTTAAATGTCAATCAAAAAGGACCATTCTGATGGAGAGAGATGACATAAAACTACAAAGATACAAATTTTTGAAGCGTATAAAAGAAAACCGCGAAGCTGAAGAGCATAATAAATTGGATGTGATTTATTTAGATGAGACTTATATTCACGGTTCATGTTAGATGATCTATGAACAAGTGCTGGCAAAGCATAGATATTACAGGTCCATCTAAAAATGTTGTGAACATGTAAAGAAAAGTGAAAAAGATTTCATCAAGCAAGATAGAATAATAAAAATGCTGGAAGAGCGATTTATAATAAATACCTCTTTATCTTCATCGTCTGATGAAGAACAAGAAATACAAGTAGAGTTCTTGGAATCGTTTTCTAGTTCTGAATGAGGTGTTAAGTTTTAGTATGATTTAAATGATATATAATAAATTAGTACATAAACTAATGTACGATTGATTTATTTTTCATGACATATTTTCCTATGTTAAGAACCCAATGTATAACAACATTCTTCATACACATACCTTATATACTTCAAGTTCATTAATACTAAGGACATATATAAAAATTAAACAGTATCAAGATCGTTTAATCCAATTTCCCCAGTATTGCACGCAACAAATTTTTATTTCTCCATTTGCCATGAGATTCCGGTAGACCTATACCAGCAAAACATTATAAAATCTTTTTAACCCGGGGACCAAAATTTTTTTTATGTTTTTTTTTGTTTGATACAAGGAACCATTTGGAAGTACTCCCATGTCCGGGCAGCATTTGGTCCACAACCGGTCAATGTCCTTTGCGCAAGCAAATCGTTACGTGTGTGGCTAGCATAAACGTTTTCTGATCCATTTGTTTCCTTTTTATCAGATAGTTTAGAACAGTTCACAGGGCCAGTATTCTGCGATATTCTATAATAACGTTCAAACTCTGAGTTTCCAATCTCTTTGCTCTGAGCTCAACTGACAACAGTGCAAAGAGTATAGAATATACAATAACGGGCAACAGTGACAAATGTGAAAGAGTGTCTTTGGGATATTTGGAATGAAATAGGACTGCTTTGTACAATATCTAACGTTTATTTTTAAATAGGTAATGCAAAAAGGAAAATATCAGCACCTATCAAGAATTAAAGTAGGTACATGTTATATTTATCTACCTATATACTAACTTGTATGCATAGATTGGTTTACATCAATGCTTGTATGTACAAACGCCGCGACAAGCCTGAGTGCTCGTTTACGGAGACGCAGGGCGTTGCGTGTAGCGTTGAGCGGCGTAACCCGCTCTAAATTCAAACATGGCCGAACGTAGCGACAACCGCGGCGGGCCGCCGGCTCATAGATAATACACTTAAATACGGGACCGCCGCTGTTGTCGCTACGTTTTACCGTGAGCGGAGAATTGCAAGAATAGCTAGCCACAACCCTGCCGCCGCGATTAACGCGAATAACGTGCGACGCGGTGATTCCATCCACGGGCTCCGCCTGCATTTCAAGCAAACGCGTGTAATATCGCTTCTCCGTAAATGCTCTCATACAACGCCATATTTTTTAATTTAGTGCGGCCCGCGCCGCCCAATGCGTCGCTCGACTCCCCGCGTCTCCGTAAACAAGCACTAAGACATCCGCTTCTAAAGCCTGCACTCGTAGACAGACTGCACTACACTACTCGCCAAGTTGATCGAAGTTATGCGAATACGACAGTGTAGAACCACTTCGGTTCTCTTCGTGCAACCTCCGCCTCGGGTCGTCCTCCACTTCCAATCGTTGTCGGATTTTGCGCCGAACACAAAAGACTCAAAAGCGTCCTATAGTTCTTCGGACTAGTGTGTAGTCAGAGTCACGTAGGTACTTCAGACTTCGGTCAACTTCGTCGAAACAACTTCGCGAGTAGTGTTATGTAGTGGGGGTTTAAGCGGCATCAGTATATCACCAGAAGATCAGTAGACCGGAGTTCGCACGACACGTAGGTAGGTAGGTACTATTATCTACCCAGCGCGCGTGAGCAATGCCTGCTAATAGTATCTTAACCTAAATGATAAATGATTTTATTTCTGTAAGTAGGTCTGTACAAACACTTTTACACGTCAATCATATTTTTTTAAACTAGATGAGGTCGGCGTTTCCTATCTGACTACTCTGAGAAGAAAGGCCGAAACAAACTCAGAGGTCACAGTCTCTTTTAAAGTCCAGACATAATCTTGATCAGACCTAGATAAAAGACGTCACTAGACTTCTTCTTCGTCGTTCCCTCAATGCTGATAATCGCGAGCACATACGACGCGTCTCCAAGCTATGCGGTCTTCTGCAGTATGGACCGCTTGGTAAATGCCAAACCACGTCACTAGACTGCCAATAGGAAAACCCAATATCACACTAGATACAGTATTTTTTAAACTAGCGTTAGATTGGCAATGCAAAAGAGAAAGAGTACCTATAGGCTAAGCCGCTAAGCGTACACGCTATCGGCCTGTATCGGCCTACGTTAGTCGCGAATTAATAAAACCCGCATGTTTTTATTTATCTGACGTTTTAAACAGAAAATTTGTATACAAAGTCCCATTAAAATGGATGGACAAATAATAACATAGCGTTCAGTACGTCTAACATAGCGTTCAGTACGTCTAACCAAAGATATCCAAGCAAAAAACGAGTGTTACATCGGTGTTATGAATGATTACTAAAAGATTGTTCATCTATTTTAATGGACAGACAGAACCCCTGGACTGATAGAAATATTCAAATTCAAATTAAAAAAATTCAAATTCAAATTGTTTATTTGCAAGAAAATACAAGGTTTACAAGGGAAGATCTTACAGCCTTAAACCGCCTACAGCCTTACTTGATGTTTAGACAATACCAAAATACACACTGCAAAATATTCAAGATGTTTGCTTACCTACTTAAAGCAATCGATCTAGCTTGACCAGAGGCGGACCACGAGAAACCCTCCCATCCATTTGTGTTTAGTTAAACTAGTACTTAAATAAATAAAAAATTAAAATTAAAATTCTTTATTGTCGCCAGTTAATACATAAATCTTATCTTACAGTGATAAGTGATAACATATCATGCATCGTATTAATGTATTGCACAAAGGTACTGCTAATGATTCCCAAACTAAGCTTATGCTAGTATTTTGGGAAACAGTGTTCAGCCGCAGGAAGTATCACATACCTACACTACTAGTAGTTCTGCGATCAGTAGACCTCGCGAGCACAATTTTATGGCAACAATTAACCGCTTAGCTTGAGGCTTATCTTAAAAGTAAAAGAACGACGTTCACACCTCAAGCTTTTAAGAAAATATTAAAGTTCTATGTTTACATAAGCGTTTACGTTAGTTTTATTTAGTACTTTTTAGTTTAATAAAAGCTTGTTTAAAAAAAGTATTTTAACATAACATCATCATCATCGTATTCCTGTGGCCACCTTCCGGCACTTTCATCAAACTCTAGACGACACCTTGGGCTAACGTACCTACTTATCGAAAAGGCCTAAACACAACGGGGCTACCTTGTCTTGTTAAGGAGTTCAGTATAGTGACCTTCCAGATCCATCATGAGGCCCGGGACTACACCTTGGGCGATTTTGTCTTGCCAAGTAGCCCAGGGCTACTTGGCAAGACAAAATCGACAACCGCAAAAACAACATCTTGTTTAGTTGAGGAGTTCTTATGAACCTGGACAGCACCTAATGTAAGAACACTTGTTAAATGAGTCCAAAAACGATGGCGGTGGTTTGGTTGAGAAGTTCCTATGGCCACTTTCCGGCTCAAGCATCAGACACTGAACACTACCATTCATTCTTAGATCGTGCGCCGAACTAATCGTATCTCTATAGCTGATAAGAAGTAGGAATCACACGTAACTTCGGCCGAATCTTCGTATTTAGGGATTAGACCTGCAGGAACAAACCATGAACGATAGCTTGTAGTTTTAAGCGCAGGCCACACCGACAGCTAGCGGGCGGGCGGGCGAAGCGTTTCACCTCTTTACATACTTCGGTTCACACCGCGAGCTACCGATATTTCGCGTAGTTTGTATAGTTTCCTTCGTTCGTTTCCTTCGTTCGCTTCGCCCGTCCGCCCGCTAGCTGGCGGTGTGGCCTGCGCTTTAGCGTTCGAAAATATATTTTTTCTATGAATTGACCGCGATGACATACATTTTTCCTATCAAAATATATGACATCAATACGTCAAATTCATATTAAAAAACGTTCAAGTGCGTTGACCACGCACAAATATGGGGATAATTATTAATTCCGTAGTTGGAATTAATAATTATCCCAAGAACAAACTTTAACATTGTAGTTGAAAAAAACATGTTCTCCCATACATTCCAACCGCAAATGTAAGTTAGTCGATTATATTATTACTCGTTAACTTGTAAAGCATAGTACTAAGCTCGGTTAGTCTATTTCAGTTATTTTCATAGCGTTATGTCCTACGGTATTCTGCTGTGGGGCAAAGCAGCTGATGTTCAAAATATATTTGTCCTTCAAAAACGAGCTGTTCGAGCAATTTACCAGCTAGGTGCCAGAGTTTCCCTGAGAGATTTTTTCAAAGATATTGGTATCCTCACAGTGGCATCGCAATTCATCTTTGCCAACATCTTATTTATATTAGGCAAAATATACACTTATACACTAAAAACAGTGATATTCACAGTGGTAACACTAGAAATAGGGACAAACTTCGAGCTCCCTTTCACCCGCTTCATAAGGTTCATAACTCATTTGTTGGTCTTGGTATAACCTTTTATAACAAGCTACCCTCTTCTTTGCTAGATTTGCCTTTTAATGCGTTTAAAACTAAAGTAAAATCCAGCCTTTGTTCAAAGGCATACTATTCCGTCAACGACTATTTAAATGATAAGAATAGTTGGTCGCTGTGATTAACTCAAGACAATGTTTATGTTCTTTCTCCAGAATTAGCTTACCTACTGACAGGTTATATGAGTTTATAGAATGTTTAATTTATTTGATTTTATTAGTCAATTTATTTTATTTTTATTTATTGTTGACATGATCTACTCATTACAATGTTTTCGTATGAGTTGTATTGCAATATGTGGTTAGCTAGCGACCTCGACAATTGATCTTATTATTCTTTGCCTGAGCAACCAGCAGCAAGTTCGTCATGCTCCCTTAGATGTCACTGCTTGCGGTAGCGTCGGGTGTCCGGTCGCCTCCTTCCCTCTAATATGGCGAGGGGGGTGATGGCTGATCTTTGCGTTATACTCGTGAACGGGTGCTGCTTGTGGTGATTGGTCGTCTTGCTGATCATGGTTTTGTTATAGTTATTAGTAATTAACTGTTTATTTATTTTATACTTCGATGGTCCTAGTTTATCATTTATAACTTCCAGTTACAGCTATATGTCAGCGGGCACTCCCTTAATTCCTGGAGGCTTTTATTTAGTTATTGTTTACGTTTAGTTTTTATTTTATTTTTATTTCTGCCTGAGTATAGTTCTCGATGTTTTTGGTTGGTATATTGGCGTGTGCTAGCTGACTTATGGCTATTAATTTAAATAATGTTTGTGTTGCGTAGTCATTATTTTGCATACTATTATTTAAATCATTTTTTTTTTCTAACTGAACGTAGCTGTGCTGCTGGGGAGTTTGTTGCGCCACTTCTTCTTCCCAGCTAAAAGCACTAGGAAGTGGTGAAGGGCGGGCGTTTTTGGGGGATTGTCTTATGTAATTTTGACGTTCGAAAAGTGCTGATTCTCAGCCTAGTTTGAATAAATGACTTTTGAATTTGAATTTGAATTTGAACTAAGCTGTGATAGTTTTCCTTTTAATTTCGCAAATGTATCCCTGAATCGAAAAAATGTTTTCACACACCCACCCGACATCCCATAACACGGGACAAACGAGAAAAAAAAATTACGTGTAGGTAGGGAAGGTACCCAAAAAACAAATAAACATGATTTTATTTTACGACTTTGTCAGCGTGATTAATATTAGACCCATTCCAAATTACAGCTTTCTAGTACTAAGATTCTCTGAGATAAGCCGCGGATAGACAGAAAGACAGGCAGACGGACATAGCAAAACTATATCAGGTCCTTGTTGACTACAGAACCCTAAAAACCAGACCCTAAAAACAAAAATGAGTAAAAAATTTGTAGGCCAGCTACAAAAATTAACAAATAGGTTTGAATAAATAGCGAGCAGTTTACTGCATTTTAGGAGATATTCTGCTCATCATGCCGCAGATCCTCATCAGATCTTCACCAAGTTTTTTTGAGACCATTCTAAAGTTACTACCTTTCAAATGAAAAAAGAATCATTGAAATCGGATCTCATAAGGCAGAGATATCCAGTAGCCCCCTTTTTGCCCCATTTTGGAGGAACTACCCCTCCAATCAAAAATTCCCGACGACGATAAATTTAAAAAAATTCGTTATACCTGTATGCCAAGTTTCATCCAGATGCCAGTCCATTGCTTCATAAGTTCGACAAAAAAATTTGAGCAGATATTTTTTGTTGAACTTATGAAGCAACAGACTGGCAATCTTTTTCAATTGGTTTCAATTTAAAATTGATCGTGCATTACGTAATTAGGGTGCTGAGAAGAGCTGCTGAGTGTATTCGCGTGTTCCGGGGGTGAATTTTGTAATAACCTTGATAAACTATAAAAACAATGTTAACTTTAACCTGATATTGATCTTTTAGCATTTATTTCAATATGATGCAGCATTTACTGTCAGTATTTGAGTTATTTAACCCATTGCTAACACTTTTCGTTTTCGCTTATTAAAAGTTTTTTTTAACGATAATTGGACATTAAATTCCAAAGTTAAAGTACTTTTAGTATGCACGCTTCATAAAATGCGATCAAAATACAAAAATGGCTGCCATTCAGGGGGGGTTGGGTTCCGACCCCCCCATGTAGAATAATTTTATTGGTAAAATAGAGCAAACTACCTTCCCTTAAAGTTTGTACAGTCCGAGACCAAACACATTGTATAATTATTATTTTTTCTTTTAAATTTAAGTTAAGCAGATGTGTGTGATCTGTGTGTGTGTGCGTGTATGGTGTGAGTGTGTTTGTTTTAAGTACCATCCGAGGACGTGCGTATGAATACACAAGGCACGACCGAGGACCTTTTCAAAGCGAGGACCTTTTCGAGGGTCCTCGGTTTGATTTGATAAAAGATTCGTATTCTGCAAGCGATTTTGAGCCTTTCTGTATACTTAATAGGAAAAAGTTGTCTGAACCTCGGTTTGATCAAAATTTTTCATAATCTTACACACGCATTGTGTATCCACCAGGTGGCGCCTGTGTCACCTCATACACAGCCTCTTTACACTCATTTCACGTTGGTTGTATTATTCGAGGACTTTTGTGTTAACTTTAACACAAAGGACCTCGGTTAGGTAGCTTTTCCAAACAATGTGTATTTGAGACCTCGGTTTGCTAGATTTTCCGAACAATGTGTATTCTAGTCCTCGTTTAGACAGTTTTCCTCGTGTGTAGAAGACGAGTTATGTGCTATCATTTAAATAAAATTATGGAGGAAAAAATCGAAGGTATACTGAACCCTTAAGCAAATCGTTAGTAGCTACTTGGCGCACGAGGAATAAGGAGGCTTCTTCTGCTGTTTGTGCTAACTACCTAGGCTTCTAGATTACACAACATTATGATTTCAACCATAAAATATTTTACGGTCTTGGGACACAAACAACAAGTTGAAGTACCTAAACAAGTACAACGAAATAAATAAAGTTTTATTTTAAAATTAAACAAACTATTCGACTCAACAAACTAAGTAATACAACAATATCATTAATAGAAAATAGAGAAATTTTAAAGAATAATAGAGTAGAATATAATAGAATAGACAGATTAGTTAAACGAAGTATAAGAAAAGACATTAGAGATTGTAATATCAACATGATTAAATCAGCTTTACTAAGTAACAGCTCTTTAAGATCTGCGAAACAGGGAATCACGAAGGGAAAAACCTGGATTTCCGACCTAACTGATGAAAATGGAACAAAACAAGGTAGTTCAAGCAAAATTATAGATATATCTACAAAATTCTATAAAAATCTATACGAAGATCAACAGAAACAGTCTAGACACTTCATGTACTATTGCCCTGACTCTGTTGATCCTATCAGTCCCTACGAAATCCAACGAGCTCTTCGCGAGATGAAATATAATAAAAGCCCTGGGACTGACGGAATAACTACAGAAATGTTAAAGTTAGGGCGAAACGTTCTTGTACCATACATCACAACTTTTTTCAACACCATCTTACAAACCGGTCAAATTCCCCCTGAAATGTGCCACTCAAATATAATTTTACTCCACAAGAAAGGAGACAAAGCAGACATCGGGAACTATCGACCCATAAGCCTTATTTCACACTTATACAAACTGTTTATTAAAGTTATAGAGAACCGTATCGCTCCGACGCTTGACTTTCATCAACCTCCGGAACAAGCTGGATTTCGTCCCCACTTCTCCACAACCGATCATCTGCATACTATCAATCAGGTCATAGAAAAATATAACGAATTCAACAAGCCGCTTTACCTGGCCTTTGTGGATTATGCCAAGGCATTCGACAGTATAGACCATCAGTCAGTTATTAATGCATTGGAGTCCCAAAATGTTACACATACCTATATTGACCTCATTGACACCATATATCGAAGTAGCTCTGCAAACATAAAGTTACATATTTCTGGCCCAAATTTCAACATACAAAAAGGGGTTAAACAAGGCGATCCACTCTCACCTAAGCTGTTCACAAGCGCACTGCAGGAGGTTTTCAAGAAGTTGCCTGATTCGTGGCAGTCACGTGGCATAAATGTTAGCGGCCACCAGCTAACAAACCTCCGCTTTGCTGATGATATTGTGCTATTCTCCACATCACCTTCAGAACTCGAAGAAATGCTCCAAGATCTGAGCACAGCAAGTCTTGAGGTTGGACTTTCAATGAACAGATCCAAGACACAGATCATGACCAACAGCACGAAACGTAGGGTTGAGGTAGATGGGCATGTATTGCAATATGTCGATGAGTATACATACTTAGGCCAGATAGTGTCTTTTAAGAATAGACAAGACAAAGAAGTCGAAAAACGAGTCCAAAACGCTTGGAAGACCTACTGGGCCCTTAAAGAACACATGAAAGGAAATCTCCCTATAACACTGAAAAGAAAACTCATCGACATGTGCATCCTGCCCGTCCTAACCTATGGTGCACAAAGTTGGTCTCTTACTGAACAACAGAAGTCCAAACTCAAGATTTGCCAACGGGCAATGGAGCGCAGCATAATAGGTGTCAAGCGAACAGATCGGGTTAGAAACACCACCCTGCGCTCCACAACTCAAGTAGCGGATGTTGGAGAAAAAACAGCCAAGCTGAAGTGGGAGTGGGCCGGCCACGTCGCACGAATGCACCCGGAGAGATGGGCAAGGATCGTCACTCACTGGACGCCTGAAGGAGGACATCGCCGTCGTGGCAGACCGCGCCGAAGGTGGTGTGACGATCTTATCATGTTTGCGGGGCCAACATGGCCTGAAATCACACAAAACAGAGAGATTTGGAAGGAGAAAGGGGAAGCCTTTGCCCAGCAGTGGGACACACTATAGGCTAACAAAAAAAAAAAAAAAATCGACTCAAACAAAACGACTTACAGAGAAAATAATTAGATCGACATAATTTGGGCTAAAAACTTAACATAACATTAAGTAACACAATGTTTATTTAGAAAACAATAAAGAAATATTATCAAGTGAGATCAAAATAATTTGGGAATCATGAAAACTTAATAGCTATAGCTATAAAACTATTAAAGATAAATCACATATTATATGCCAGTCAAATTCAAAATTTCTTGCTTTTTTCGCTAATTAAAGCGATAAAAAGGATTAATTTTTGTATCATCAGTTTTCATCAATACTTTTATTAGTTAAGTACTAGCGAAAAACGCAAGAAAAAGAATGTACCAGAATTAATGATCTTTGGAAAAGAAAAAATGACTTAAAAATGACTGCAAAATAAATATCTTATCTTCATATTGTATCGAATATCATCAAATTGAAGTTTCTGATTTCTGGTGTTTCTACCAATTTTAAATCTCAATTCTAGTTTTACTTCATTTGAGTTATTTAATATGATGTATTATGGTAAACGATTTTTAACACAAAAACGTAAAAACAGTAGGACACCAATAATAGAAAAACTAAAGGCAGTATAAAAAAAATATTATTAGAAGAAAATTACCTGTTCTTTTTTTTGTTTCGTATAATTATGTTATATACGTAATACTTTATTGTTTTCCAGTTTCAGAAAGTGATTATGTGACTTTATTTCTTCCTTTTTATTTATGTATAATGTTAGAGAAAAGAGACTTTCCGTGAAAATATTGTGTAAATAAACATTAAATCGTAACATAACATCACGCCTTATTTCCCCGAAGGGTTGGGTAGAGGTATACCAAAAGTACACCTACGTTTCGCCAGTTATGTTGGTATAACATAATACTTTGAAAAGCGCCTATAAACGTAAAGATAATCGACTCGTCCTCGCTTGGTACTTCATTTTTAGAAAATGTGTGTAAGGAATAATTCGGAACATTCTACTTACATTAATAAATTATCTAATGGTATTTAGGTAGGAAGTTTTTTCATGTCCTCGCTGTGTTCAAGTTCTACTCGGAAAACTGTCCTCAGTTTAGTGATATAAAGTGTAACACAGCGTCCGCAGTTAGTACAAGATATAAGAAATATTGTGTAAAAATACGTCCTCGGAAGGGAGTCGCAGGTCTGACTTAGGGGTCCTCGGTTGGCATACACAAAGTCCTCGTATGTGCATCGCTGGTCACATTTGGCTGTGTATTTCAGGTCCTCGGTATGATAGCCGCAATTCATACAGAAAAATGTTGAGATAGCATTATGCGAATAAGCTTATCACTATATATTTAGTCATCTGTCTCTTTCTATCTTATTCGAAAAGGCCAACGAAGTACTAAAATCAGTTTTTTGGAGGGTCCTCGGTACGGTCAAGAACTACCAAGGTCCTCGTAAGGGTGTCTGTACAAACAGGGGTGTGTGTGTGTGTGTGTATGGTGTGAGTGTGTATATGTGTGGGTCTGTATAGAAGCATTGTTTGATATGTGTTACGCAATATGTGCCAGTAGGTCTTCCGTCCTTTGATAGTCTAATAGTTGAAGCCATTCAGAGACTTATTTTTTGACTTATTTGAATAGAGTATTTCTAGACCAATACAGTACCTTAATTTTTCCATATCTTTCATTTTAAATCTGAGTTGTAAGTTTTTATTTATTTTTTCTATTATTTTTTCACTTGAATGGCGAATTAAATCGACTACATAAAGTGCCTTTTTTAACAAACAAACCTTTTCATCGTTTCCATTTCTCAGATCTTGTATCATTTTCTAGCTTTATTGAAGAATTCTAAATTTGTATTTTTACTTTCATCAATCATTATTTCGTTTATGTATTTTTCTAAGTATTCGGGCCTTTTCATGATGATTTCTTCTTGTACTTCTCATTTTAGTCTATTCCAGGTCTCTGAGTGAAACCTCTGGCCACTAATCTTGCCGTTTTAGTGACACTGTTGTCCAAGCCACATTTTTCTTTCAATATCATTTTGTAGTCCATTAAATTCTTTGTATTCTCCTTCTTGCTTATTATTTGCTATGTACCATTTTTTATGTGAGCTTTTATTTCAGATTTTATACCATCATGCCATTCCTCATTGTTTGTATCTACATCAAATTCACAAAGGTAAGTGTAAGTGCTCACAGCTTTCACTAAGTTCATAGTCGTTTGACCATATAGGAGGCTTTATATTTCTCTTTGGTCGTTCATTCAAACCTAATACATTTTGTTCGGTTTGCTGTTCATGGCTCATTATAATATGAACTTTGTAGGAAGAGTATAGGCATAATACATGAACACGCGCATCGCGCCATCGTGCACGCGTGCCCGCCTCCCGCGCCCCGCGTAGCGCGGTCGTCCGCACCCCGTCCCGCGACCGCCAGTCCGGCCTTTGTTTTTTTTTTGTGCCCTACTCGAATTCCATCTACTTCTAAGTATTTCTATAAGTGTATCGGTTCGAATGATTATATTTTGTTTGGTGTTCGCTTCAAAACTGAATTTTATTTCATTCGCCCCTACAGCTTTCATTTTCCATTTCAGGAACTTGAATCTCATCAACACTTTCTTCATATTCACTGAATGATCTCATTTCATCACTTTCATCATCATCCTGAAATTGCTGAAAAGAAGGCTGAAAAGGTAAGTTATGTATTATTACATATTTATCTCCTTTTTCTTTTATTCCAGGTGCTGTTTGTTCCTGTTCAGATAGGATTTTATCAGTGAGGATATCACTTTCTCTTTGGTAATACATCTTGTCATCTTCTACGACTTTCACATCTCGACTCACTGTTATAGTATTTTTATTTGGTAAGTATAATCGGTAGGCTTTACTGTATTGCGCATATCCCATGAATACACTTTCACTGGCCTTTGCTTGGAATTTTCCTGGCCTATTATTTTTGTGTAGAATAAATGCCTTTGAACCAAACACGTAATATAAGTGTTCACAGATGGAGTACGACCAACCCATTTTAAGTATGGTGTTTCTCCTTTTAGGGCTTTGGCTGGACACTTATTTATCAGGTAATTTGAAGTATGTACTGCTTCAGCCCACAATTTCTCAGGTATATTTGATTCTTTCATCATACACCTTACTCGTTCTACCAAAGATCTATTTTTTCTTTCTGCAACGCCATTTCGCAGTGCGCTTTTTGTGTGTAAGGTGCAGAAGTCTTCGTCTGATGTCATGTTCTCTAAGGTATGTATCACAATTTTAATTTACATATATTATTCCTTTCCATTGTTTGGAGACATTTTATTTTCTTTTTTGTGATGTTCTTTACTTCTTTTTTAAATTCTTTAAACTTTTGTAATGCTTCTGACTTTTGTTTCATGAAATATATGAAACAGTATTTGCTGAAATCGTCTACATAATGTTATGAAGTATCGAGAACCTATTGTCTCATCTCTCATAGGGCCACACACATCACTTTGGAGGTGGTTTCCAATAGATTATTTGTTCGAATGCTGTCATGTTCCGGGAAAGGTAAGCGTGTCATTTTTCCTTTAACACATGTCTCGCAATTATGAATATTTTCATTTGTATTGGAAGTCAAACCTCTTGCCAAATTATTTGTCAACATATTTTTTAAATTATGTTCATTTAAGTGATTTGCTCACTTAAATGAACCTTTAATGCCACTTCATCATATCACTTTGTTACATGCAGTTTGCTTGTTCATTGTTGTTATTCATTTTTATATATCCTAATATAAACCATTAGTTTTTTCAGCTTGCAACACTGTTTTCTTATTTTCATCTTTTATACAGGATGACAGGGAAATTCGACCTATTCTTTGAAAGGGTTTATACTAGAGGTCATTAGCAACAAATTAAGTCTCCTTAACTGGGGGTCAAAACTGGATGGATATATAGTAGGTACGCAAAAATACAATATTTTCAAAACCGAAATCTAGCAAACAAAACTTTAATTTAAAAAAATTATGAACGCGCCTTAACTTTTGACTAATGCCTCATTCATTAAATCCGAATTTCTGTCATTGCGTTCCGAACTTGTCAATAATGTTAAATTGACGACGTTATACGAATTTTAGTTCTGATATAATGGGGTTTGAAGATTTTGGCCGTAAAATCAGCCAACATTTTGTTTTTTTTCAAAATCGAGGTGCACAATAAATGTCACATATTTGAATATATACACTTCAAACATAAAACTTCATATAACATAACATCATAAAGTGTCACGTTTCTGAGATATTCAAAGATAAAAATAACTATTGTTATAACGAATTTATTTATTTATGTTGTAGTTACTTCATGTTGATTAAGTTATTTACACATGAATGAATTGACTACACCTAGTGGATAAAACATAAGGTTTTTTAATCATATTCGGTATAAATAATATCATCCAAGAAGGCAGCGGGAGGCTGAATAGGATTTTCTTGATGTCGCGCCCATGCCATGCACCATAATTAATAAATACACAGGGTGGCAGGGACACCGACGCGAAGCCTGTTACCATGGATTCAGTACATGAGTCTGAACCCCCTGCATTTAAATTTTACGTCAGTTATTTAAAAAAAAATCTGCTGTTTCATAGAAAAGTGCAATACCTATGCGGTCAAAATGTTAGAACAGCTGTTTTTTTTTGTGTTGATGTCCCTGACATAAATATTAGGAATAATCATAATATTATTTTGCTTCTATATCTCTTTGACTTAACTAAATCTTTTTGACATTTACATAATAATATCTAGTATTTGACTAATTTGCCATTTGAATGCTATCCCTATTTATCTAATTCAATATCTATCAATGTATGATTATAAGCGAACCAAAACCCTGACAATGTATTTGTATGCCGGGAACGGCAGAATATTATGTACTTCATTAAAACTGTGTAACATCTCCGTAACTATATTCTTACAAATAAATGGACTATTACTATTACTATTACCCTGTATACCATATAACACACGTCCTCATTCGGCGGAGGGTATACAAATATTTTTGTCTCTTTCGCTCTTAACTAAAATATTACCTATACATAATGCAATTATCTTTTCATATTCAATAACTTACCTGAAGGGAAAAAAAACAAAAAAAACCTTGTTTCAGGGTTCACTTTAACTCCGAAACCTGACGCTTTAGGATATTATGTCATTTATGACATTTTTTGTTTGTATAAGTGTCCTCTATCTAAATATATTGGGTGACTGGTAATTAGTAACCGATACTTAAACACGTGACTTTACTCATCATTATAAACAACTTTTATTATGGGGACAAACCTGATATCGCGAAAAAAAATCAGCTGTTCCCACAAACATACATACATTTGTACATTTATGTTCGCAAAATTCGTCAAAATGTATGGAACAGTTGATTTTTTTTTCACGATTTCAGGTTTGGTCCCATAGTAAAAGTTATTCATAATAATGAGTAAAGTCACGTGCTTAAGTATCGGTCACTAATTACCAGTCAGCCTATATAACTTTTGATTTTTTCCGCGATTCTGTGAGTGTGTGTGTGTTGTATAGTAGTGTAACAACTTATAGAAGAAGGTCGTAAGTCAAACCGAACCGTCAGTCTATTACTTTGAGAAATGGCCTAATGACTTATGACCGTTACTGTACATGGAGTATTTTCGGATATCCCTGGACATGAGGAATCAATTTTTTTTTATGACGTGTATTTTTGGTCCACCCTGTATAACTACCAAGACATTTTGAAAAAATGGTACCACGGAGCTGGTCTGATGATGGAGCTGGAAGTTGGCCATAGGAGCTCCTCAATCAAACAACATAGTACCATAGTGTTTGGTTGGATTCATTCGCTATGTATTAACAAGTCTTGTGCTTTGACACTAGGTGGTGGTCAGGTTCTGATGATGTAGCCGGAAGGTGGCATATGTGTTTATCTGCTCCTACTCTACTCCAACTTTCATACATTGTACTTTTTAGTTCATTAAAAGCTTGTTTTTAAAAAGATTTTTACTTAAGTATAGGTACCTATTTTATTTTTTGATGAAACATGGGAGACCCAAAATAAAAAGACGTATTTACGTAGATGAGCCTAATCTTTCAATGAATAACTACTTTGATTGAGAAGTAAAAAGGAGCATCTTTTCATTATGTTCCGCGCGAACAATGAAAAGCCGTAACTGGCTATTGAGCCTTTCAATCCATTTGAAAATCAGGGCTAATACTAGGAGAAAATGGGACCCCGAAAACGGTCGCTAGCACAAAGTGTCGTAGCGACAAGGAGGGCAACATGTCCTGAGGTGCTTATGAGGAGTGGAGCGGTATTCCACGGCTATCAGGACAATCCCGGAAGTACGGTCAAGATCCCTACCAGCATCTTACTGGAATATTTCCTTCCTCCGAGCACGTTTGCTTTTGCGAATCTGCACTCAAGCCGGCCAATTAAGGCAAGAATGAGGTGGGAGCTCTGTTCCTCGTCAGTGTTCACAAATTAAATTATTAATATTATTATGTTTTTTGGATGCAGCGATGTGGTCAGACTTAAAAGAGGCAGTTTCGGGCTCACTTAATTGCCTAGAAAAAAACACTGACATGGAGTGTCCGTGTCACACGGGCTCCATGGCGTCACAGAAAATAGCAATTACATTAGAAAATTTGAACCCCAACATTAAAATATTGGAATATGCAATCCGTGGACCTCTTGTCACCCGCGCCGCTGAAATCGAAAAGGACCTTGAAAAGGTATTTATTTTCTCCAACTCCCATTATCATACAAAATGAAATTATTTGTGACAACTTTGTGTTTGATCAAAGCCCATTAAAATTGTATTTATATAGCTCATAGACGTATACCTAATATACGTCTATGATATTTATATAGCTATAAAAAAAAAAAACAACCTATTCCTATCCCAATTGAGAGCAAAGGCCTCTGCTCGTTCAGAGAAGACACGAGCATTGACGACGATTACGCTTGTACTAACTACTAGCATTAGTCCGCGGCGTTGCCCGCGGATGTCGAAAAATATCCTTCGGGAACGTACTACAGGGATTAAAAATAGCAAATCCTATCTCATGTGTTAGTCCAGATTATAAAGTTAATTTAAATAAGTATTTTATTTGGATATAGTAAAATTATTTTTTTACTAATGGAGTTTCGAAAATGGCAAAGAGTGAAACGGAGTTAACCAACTTCTTCAGGACAAAGTGTAATAAAACATTAATTCTTTTAATAAAATTGTTTATTTCTAGGCTATAATTACTCAGGGGAAGAGTCCCACTCGTCTTCATCGATAGAATTAAGCTTTGTGCAGACCAGCGCGACTTATCGCGCGACGCGACACCGGTTATTGTTATACCGTGAAGTTTTCTTAGAAATTGTATTGTTCGTGTCGCGTCGCGCGACAAGTCGCGCTGGTCTGTAAAAGCCTTTATTCGTTTCATCCATATCTTATTCATAACAATGTTATGTTTCGGCAGTTAGAGATAAGATAGCCAGTTCCTCTGTGGTTGAAGATTCCGGGTGAAGCTCGCTTCCATCTTCGGCCCGATCATCACTTACCATCAGGTGGGATGCAGGGCAAGAGCGTCCACGTTGACGGTAAATGGAAAAAAAAAATTCTTCGTTTGATGGAGGAATGGCAAGTTGAGGAACTTCACTAGGCAATAACATTTCCATGGTTGCTGCGCTAAATGGCCTTAATCTTTTCGGTAGTTTCGGCGTTATGCTACTCATGAAGGATCTGATGTTAAGAGCAATCTGTTCAGAACATCTTGGTTGCATTGCTCTCGAGAAAACAGGTTTTCCTGAACAGTGGATAGGTATTTCCACTGTGCCATTGGTTGCAAACCAATCACGGCTTTTCTTTATGAAAACATGTTCAATCCTGTTGTTAGCAAGCCACCTGGTCTTCATTTCTGATTTAATTTACGAAAATTTGCGGCGAAACTCTTGTATTTGTTCAACGGGAAATGATGGTTTGTTAATTATCGCATTCTCCACAATGTCCCACTTTTTTGAAAATGCTCTTTCTATACTAGTTTTGGCATGTTAAATAAACATTCTCGTGTCTTAATTCTCACACCAGAACCACCTACAAGAGAAAAAAGTTGATAATAGAATACGAAACGCATAATTAATGTTGTTTTGTACAATGACATCGTCACAGAATAGAAAAAAAATTTAGGCACCCAATCTTAACTGATTCTAAAAGTAGGGAAGTTACATCAACTTACAAAACATATACCGGGAAACTCCCAGAAGTACAACAAAAACTCTAATGTATATATTTTTGACCCAAAATATCATTAGTTAGATTTGCGGTTCATAAGATTTTTTTTATTTTTTTTTTTTATTTCACATGTTTTCTTTCCCATTACAGATAATAATCTAATGCGACAAAGTAGCTTAAAATATACTTGACTACTTATACCTTACATGCTACACAGTACGTGGCCCTTGTGAACTCACCCAGTGTACAGGTGAATAAGTCTGTGGCATCCGCCACCGTGTTGAGCGTGCGCAGCGCACGAGTCAGCGGTGCGCGCCCCAGCAGGTTAGTGCGCGCACTCGGAACGACCAGCAGCTGCGGCTTGCGCCGCCGCGCCACGTACCCATCCGGTAAATTAAACCCTATTTCTGATAGTATCTCAGAGTTTTGTATACCACCTCTTAAAACTTTGAAAAGATATGTTGCCAGTGCCACTTCACGCCTAACTTCTAATTTGTAGTAGCCCACCATACCGAGACAGAATAAGGTAGGATACAGTAACGGGTATCCCGGGTATCTCCCATACAGCTTTAAATAAATAAATCTGACGAATTTGTTCTGTATCCGTTCGAGCATATTTTTGTATTTTATCTCACTCGGACTCCAGACGGCCGCATTATATTCCAGATGACTCCTCACAAGAGCCTCATACAAAGACCTCAATGCACTGATGTTTGTGAAGTCATTTGCCTGACGCAGCATAAATCCCAAATTCCTGTACGCCTTTTTACAAACGTGTACAACGTGTTTACGAAACTGCAGATCACTGGTGAAATGAATACCTAAATCCTTAACCTCCGTGACACGCTGCAGCGGTTCGCCGTCCATGCTGTACTGGTGGTGTTGTGGGTTTCGTGTGCGTGTGAATGAAAGCACCGAGCACTTTGATACATTAAAGTATAGCTTATTGCAGTGACTCCATTCAGTGACCCTATCCAAGTCGTGCTGCAGCATGTCACCATCCGCAGTGTCTTTTATGACTGCAGACAACTTAAGGTCGTCAGCAAATAGCATGCATGTTGACCTGACTACCCTTGGTAAATCATTTACCACCATAATAAATAATAAGGGTCCCAAATTCGTACCCTGACTGACGCCCGATCTGGTGTAGTAGGGCTCCGAGAAGTGTCCGCCGCAGTCCACATACTGACGCCTATCTCGAAGATAACTGGCGAAGAAATTTACAGTATGAAATGTGCAGCCTATACCCGCCAGCTTTGACAAGAGTATGTCGTGGTCGACTGTGTCGAACGCCTTCTTAAAATCGAGATAGGCTACGTCAACCTGAAGCCCAGCGTCGACAGCTGGTACTAACTGTGTCATCAGGTGAAGCAAGTTCCCCGTTGTACCGCGCCCAGGACGGAAGCCGTGCTGCGTATCAGACAAATGAGGGCCTATCTGTGCATAAAGGCAATTGTGAACAGCCATCTCGAATACCTTGGCTGGTGCGCTCAGTACCGCAATTGGCCTGAAGTCACTGACATCCGTACCACCACGACCTTTCGGTATAGGTACCACCCGCGTAAGTTTCCAACGACTCGGAAAGTGTGCCACTGACAAACAGACATTAAATATGTGCAGCAAAGGTTCTATTAATACCATGCGGCAATCTCTCAAAATGAAGGGCGGAATACCGTCTGGACCCACTGAGCGCTTAGGCGGCAGACCAGTCAGCGCGCACCGAACGGCCGCCCGCTCGAGGCAGGCGAGGTGCGTATACGCGCCGCTTGGCGCTGCCTCCCCGCACGCCGCCCCCGCGTTCAGCGTGCCCGGTGTCGCGCTGTACACAGAGTGAAAGAATCGTGCATATTCCTTAGCGGATTCTTCACCAGATAGAACTCGTCCCTCTTTGATCAATTTATACTGACTGGAAGTGTCTTTTTTCGACCTTACGTAATTCCAGAATGATTTAGGGTCTGTAGCAAGATGGTTCTGTACTCGATCTCTGTACATGAGGTGAGAACTCGCTGTTTCCGCCTTCACCTTTGCCCGACACTGAGAGAATGCCTCATAATCACTTGGAGATTTGGTCACTTTATACTTTTTGTGCAAATTGTATTTTAATTTAATTTCTTTAATACGATCTAAGTTATACCATTCTGGATATCTTCTATTACTAATATTTTTAGTTTTCGGAGGAATGATAGCTTCAAAAGTTTAATATATTTTATCATAATAAAAGTTTAAGGCCAAATCAGGATCTTGAATACTGTATAAATCATTCCAGTCTATTAAATAATATAACTTATTGTAATCTGCTTTTCGAAAATTCCATTTCCTATACTGTGACTGAGGGTGTGGTTGTGGTTCGCGAGCTGCGGGTGTGGAATGAGTTGGTGTCGAATATCCACTAATATACTCGTCTTATTTTTAAATATTTGAGTATTACATATAGTACATACCTGCCCCCCAATTACGCAATGCACGATCAATTTTAAATTGAAACCAATTGAAAAAGATTGCCAGTCCATTGCTTCATAAGTTCGACAAAAAAATCTGCTCAATTTTTTTTGTCGAACTTATGAAGCAATGTACTGGCAATCAAAAATTCAATTCAATTCAATTCAATAATCATTTATTTTCTCTTCACAAAGCTGACTTAAAGGTAATGCGTACAAAAAATTTCTCGGCTGTATTCCACCTTTGTGAAAATTGATCGTGCATTACGTTATTAGGGTGCTGGTTCAATAGTATCCACCATAAAAATGATTCTTTAATCCACTCTTAACGTTACCACTTAGTTCTAAATGCAGGACTTCAAAATCGTTCACTTAATTATTTATTTACGAATTCGCTGCAAGGTACTAAGATAACGACTGCCTACAACTTGACGCAAGCCTTCTAAAATAAAATGACGGTAGATTTTTGTTCTCTATGCATTGCGGTACCAATATTTATGAACCGTTTCCAGGATTCGTTTACTTTGTATACATTGACTTTTATTCGCGTTTTTGGGTCTAATACCCCTGTGTGCGCCGGCGCCGCCTTCGCCGGTGAGAATGATCGCTACAAAAAAATTTGAAAGCTAATTTGGGCCGGTGGACTTTTTCTTAGTTTTAACATTTTTGTCGCCGTAACTTCTAAACGAAAAGTTCTATTCGAATAATATACAGGATGACCTGTAATTTGACGTAAGTATTCCTTCCAGGACGTGAAAGTGTGACCCATTTGCAACAATTAAGCACCCCATAAAGCCTAGGCGAAAATACATGGGATTAGAGAAAATACAACTTTTAGGTTTTTTTTTAAATTTCCCAGAATGCGTCACTAAATATCATTTTTCTCCATACTCTCAAATTGAATGGCCTTCATTACTATACATTGGATACCTACCTAATACTTCAACAAACATTTGGATGTAACCAAATTTTTTAAAACATCAAACACTTAAAAGTTAGAGGAAGAAGTTTGTAAACCATTTTCAAAAATTGTCTACGTACATAAACTTTGACACCAGTTATATCACAATTTTACTGAGGCATTATGCGTAGAATTTGCAAGGAAGACATCTTTATTTAATCAGCTAACGAGGTACAAAAATTCAAAAAATATTTAGAGTTGCCGATGAAACAGTCGATAATGCTGGCAAAGGTCGAAATATTAAAAAAATGTGTGATAATCGATTAATTCGATTATATATAACTAGTTTATAAATAATAAAAAAATAAAAATCATTTAATTCAGATAATTTTTGTCCATATTAGTTGGTACCGATTCAATTTTCTTAAAACTATGTTAGTAATGACGAGATCAATTAATACATTTAAATTAAAATAAATAATTAAAAATGAATTAAAATTAAACAAAGATTAAAAAAATAATTTATTGAAATTGAAAAACAAATTGAAATAAATACTTAAAAATTTACGAAAACAAAAATTGAAATATATGGTTGAGAATAAATTAAAATAAAATTGAACTAAAATTAAATAAATTAAATACAAAAATTTATGAGGCAACATGATGAGCCTTCCCACAGCTGGTGACACTGACACTGGTCTGTCTGCAATCATCCTTAGGATTCCGTTACCACTCCCTCGAATCAGTGAGGCTGACTTTTGCGCATTATAGCGTAAATGTCATCCACCGTCGCGTCGGCAAACATACCCGAGGCACTGCAAAATCGAGGTAGTCGCACCAGAATCCTGCAGGCGTTGTTATATTGTATTCTGAGAGCATTGTAGGCCCGCTGCGTGTAGTTGGTCCATAGAGCGCTGGTGTAAAAACTTTGGCAGTAGGCTCTGAACAACGTTAAGTACCTTTACTTGTGCTGTACACTTTGCAAACCTATGTACCAACATGTTAGCTCGCACCGACAATGCTCTCCGCTCTCTCTCAATGTCTGCGTCATCATGCAGGGTTTCGGTCACAACATGCCCTGAATACCTAAACTGAGAGACCCGACTCAAAGATACCCCGTTGAGATACACTGGTGGTATATGCTCAGGTTGTTTATTTTTACCTCTGATGAGCATATACTCACTCTTTCTATCGTTGTACTTTAAGCCGTGACTCTCAGCGTAGGCCTCACAGATATTCAATAGCTTCCTTAACCCTCCAACAGATGGACTCAGCAACACCATGTAGTCCGCGTAACTGATGTTATTGACGCAAACGTTACCTATCTATGTGACATCCGACATGGCTGTTGCTGAGCTCACCTACCTATCAGCTGATTGACATATAGATTAAACAGTCTTGGAGAGGTCAGTCCCCCTTGCCTCACTCCACACTCAAGGGAATATTCTTCAGAATATGCATTTCCCCCCACCTGACAAAGTTTTTCTGGTGGTTAAGTGTTTACATGGTTTTTGGGGCCTCCGGTAGACGTGTACACAGCGACCCGGTTATAATGCTGAACGGGCTGCCACTCAAAAGAGTTGACAAATTTAAATACCTGGGACACTTTCTAACCGGAGACCTCAAAGACGATGACGATATAGATCGTGAGCGCAGGGCGCTAGCGGTCAGGGCCAACATGCTGATACACAGGTTCGCTCGTTGTAGTATTGAGGTAAAGATTACGCTGTTTAAAGCGTATTGCCAATCTT
Organism: Conistra vaccinii; assembly: GCA_948150665.1. Lineage (NCBI taxonomy): Eukaryota > Metazoa > Arthropoda > Insecta > Lepidoptera > Noctuidae > Conistra > Conistra vaccinii. The sequence continues at coordinate 685,528 of OX411332.1, read as the reverse complement.
TCTACACGAGCGGCCTGTGGGTAAGGCATACTAAGAGATCGCTAGACGCCCTGCGTATTCAATATAATAACTGCTTCAGGATGCTGTTGGGACTGCCGCGCTATTGTAGTGCGTCCGGTATGTTCGCTTTTGCGCATACCGATGATTTTTACGCCATAATGCGCAAAAAAACAAATTCCATCTTGTCAAGAGCGCGGTCTAGTTCTAACGGCATCCTAAGTATGTTGTCAGAAAAGTACGACGCACCTTGGCTGTCGCACGCTGTGGAGGTGCTGGTCAGAAGACCCCACAGCTAATCTTACAATTTTTTTAATTTTATTTAGTTTTTGTTTCTTTGTTTGTTTACTAACAATAGTTTTTAAGAACAATGTTACTAACAATTGGGCCTAGTTGCCATCAATAAACAAATATTTAATTTAATTTAATTTAATTTAATAGGTACCAGAATGAAAATATAATAGTTAGTTCGGCGGGAGCCCCGACCTACCAAAAGCTTAGTCCAGAGCCTGTTATAACCGAATAGGTCGAAGGCCTTCGATAGGTCCAGAAAGAAAGCATCATGATGGCAGTTTATGCTATCCCGCTACTTTTTAACCTACCAGCAGTGAATGTGAAGATTATGTGGGTCATTCCTTTCATTTATACTTTTTAGTTTTTTTTTTCTCTCAGTTCGTTTTTATCATGGTCTGGCAGCTTGAGTATGCGGACTATACAAATGTCCTTTCTTTGGTATTGTTCGTCGAATCGTTGAGCTCTTTAAACTCTGAGTTGAGCTGCACGATTACTGACAAATGCGTGCACTGACTGGACAGGTCCACTCAATCTGTGTGGTTCTTTCCTCAAAAGACCATTTCAGACACCAATCTACATGGTCTTCACATGATCTGACCAAGATTATGTCTCGATTTTAAAAGAGACTGTGAGCTCTGAGTTTGTTTCGGCCTTTCTTCTCAGAGTAGTCAGATAGGAAACGCCGACCTTATCTAGTTTAAAAAATAAGATTGACGTGTAAAAGTGTTTGTACAGACCTACTTACAGAAATAAAATTTATCAGTCCATTGCACATTAGGCAGCCAGGTCATCATGACCAGGGGGCCAAGTCTACTAATTTACAAACGTCATAATGGTGTCACGATGGTGAGTTTCTGACAGATATGGCCATACAAAATCTGTCAAAAACTCACCATTGTGACACCATTATGACGTTTGTAAATTAGTAGACTTGGCCCCCTGGTCACAAGTTGCGGAACGTCTTTGGAGTTTTTATCATGAGTCGCGGTCTACTCGCTCACGGTTCAGTTGTCGCTTATTTACGTGTATTTAGCGCACGTACAGTTCGCGTCAAATAACTTTGCCGCTCTGAAGTTAGGTTGCGCATGCGCGCTGGCATGCGCACTACTGTTTTATAAAGCAGATTGACTACTGCGCAGTCATTTGCAGCCTACTTCAGAGCGGCAAAGTTATTTGACGCGAACTGTACATACTCTAATAGTTTGACATACGTCGACTTCTGAGACTTTAGAATAAATCCTTTAATTATCATGTTAGCATTCGTTTCAGAAAATTTCCCAGAATGCTTCATAAAATATGAATTCTTTAAAATATGAAATTGAAGGGCCTTTCTAATTTAATTGAAAGCTAATAAATTGACAAAGCTTAAGTAAACAAAAAATAGTTTGGAAATTCCAAAAGTGCACGCCTCATAACACACATTCATAAACGACATAGTTTCTAACAAAAATGAACAATTTATCAACAATATATATATGTTTTGACTGCTGTTTTACCCATCAATATGGGTAAATTTCTAACCTCGCAATCCTTACGTTATGTCAAAGACTATTTATTTAGATATTTACGTTGTGGGTTGCTAGGCAACACGTTAAGTCAAGGTTGGAAATATTTAGATAAAGATATTATATTTTAGTTAGTATTTTATTAATTATAATTAAACTACTTTGAATAAAAGAGCCATTTTCAATAGGGTTCCTTCTATGACCGAAACGAATGTATTAAAAAAAAATTGACTCAAATAATTGATTTTATCGCAAGCTACAATGTTTTCAAGTTTCATAAATTGACGGACAGGATTTTTTTTCAACTATTTTGATGTTTTTTTCATTTCTGCTGCATTAAATCAATTGGTAAAAAGTACAGTATTAATCTCCAATTAATCATCTATACAATGGTATATAAATTAAGTAGGTTCTATGTACCTACTAGCAGGAGTGTAACAATAAAAACAGTTGCAGAAATGGGGCAAAAAGTTTACTTTCGAGACTGGGTTATCATCAGTGGATTTTCATAAATGCTTAGTTATTGGATTGGAATGTATATCACTAGCTAAATCAAGATATGAGGCAAATACCTTAGTTAATGAAGTTGTGAGAGAATTGAATATCAATTATCGTGGGTGGCGGAAATTATATTCGTTTTACGATCCAAGTTGTAATTATAGAGCAGGTTTTAAGATAATGTCAGATGTATCAGTCATGACGTTGGAACTCATTGCAATTTTGCAAGCCTTGTCATAAGCATTAGAGGAAAAATTTGATAAAGTTGTTATATTTACCGATAACAAAAGTGCATTGCACCGCGTACCTCGATGCGCCTCTGGTTTCAGAGGCACATCGATAGCTTACGACATTTTAAAAAAGATTTTCAAGTTTATTGGAAATAACATAGAGTTGAAGTTGCAATGGGTTCCAGCGCATGTTGGATTACGGGGTAATGAGGAAGCTGATTGTTCAGCTAAATTGGCGGCGAAGGAAGGAGTCGAGCTGGATTTTGTACCAAATTACGTAGAATATGTGTCAAAATTTAAAATGAAAAGTTTTAATAACTGGAAACAATATTTTAACATTAAGTCAGTAGACAAAGGAATATGGTACAAAACAATTCAAAATGAGCTTCCTCACGTGCCTTGGTTTGACAGTAGCAGGTTAAGTAGAAATTATGTGAAGTTAGCTGTAAGATTACGGTCTGGACACTATCCATCGGCAAAGGGTTCCAACATTTTTGTATGGGACCTGGCATACCTAACCATCCGCCATTTTGAAAAAAACTGGTTTTGGCGGCCAGTGATGAAACAAGTGTCAATCGATAGAGTAAGTGATTGCAAACAAAAAATATTTAGTGATGAATATCGTAAGTGATATACTTCCTGAGATATTTGAGTTAAAACATGAGAAAAAAATAAAGCATTTTTTTTATTTTGTGGATCACAAATGAGTCAGCAAAGTTCGTCCTTGCTGTAAGCAACTGGAAAAAAAAATCCTTGATTTCATTTTCAAACATATAATTTACATTTTTAAATATTTTTATAGAATGTAGTATACCACACCGGTATCAGGAGCAGGGTCCTAGCTACCGGTGGTCAGGGCTCCTGAGACAGGAACCTCCTAACGATTCCGACATTTTTGTATGGGACCTGGCATACCTAAGTACCTACCAACCGTACTTGGCGGTCAGTGATGAAACAAGTGTCAATCGATAGAGTAAGTGATTGCAAACAAAACATATTTAGTGATGAATCTCGTGAGTGATATACTTCCTGAGATATTTGAGATCAAAAACGTGAAAAAATAAAGCATATAAATTATTTATTTTTTGAATTTGGTGTGCTTGCACCAACCGTCATATTGTTTGATGTTTGTCATACGGCTTCTGTCAGAGTCCACGAATGTTTCTTTCCTCACGTGAGTTTTATTTTTATATTTTGTTGCATTGTGTTTGTTGTTAATGTTGTATTACCATGTCAAGTAACACCACCGGCCCACCAGGATCACGGTGTTTGTTTTGTGGAATCAGTACGGTCACCCGAACTGGAGGACGCCGTTCTAGACCGCAGTTACGAAGCTATGAGCTTTCTGACGAATATCTCACTGATCATCCACATGTACAAGCTTATGCCCATCATCGACTTGGTGTGCAAGGGGTTAGTACTTTAACACCATTTTTATGCCGTTTTTCTTATTATTATTTATAATATATGTTATAAACACTAAGCTATTATTAGAAAATAATGGGAAAAATCAAACTCGCGTGAGGAAAGAAACATTCGTGGACTCTGGCAGAAGCCATATGACAAATATCAAACAAATGACGGTTGGTGCAAGCACACTAAATTCAAAAAATAAATAATTTAAATGCTTTATTTTTTCACGTTTTTGATCTCAAATATCTCAGGAAGTATATCACTTACGAGATTCATCCCTAAATAGTTTTTGTTTGCAATCACTTACTCTATCGATTGACACTTGTTTCATCATTGACCGCCAGGTACGGTTGGTAGGTACTTAGGTATGCCAGGTCCCATACAAAAATGTCGGAATCGTTAGGAGGTTCCTGTCTCAGGAGCCATGACCACCGGTAGCTAGGACCCTGCTCCTGATACCGGTGTGGTGTACTACGTTTCTATAAAAATATTTAAAAATGTAAATTATACAGGGTGGCAGGGACATCGACGCGAAGCCGGTTACCATGGATTCAGTACATGATCCTGGACCCCCCTGCGTTGAAATTTTTCGTCGGTTATTTAAAAAAAAAAACAGCTGTTTCATAGAAAAGTGCAATACCTACGCGGTCAAAATGTATGAAGCAGCTGATTTTTTTTTAAATAACCGACGAAAAATTTCAACGCAGGAGGGTTCAGTATCATGTACTGAATCCATGGTAACCGGCTTCGCGTCGATGTCCCTGCCAGTCCTGCCACCCCGTATGTTTGTAAATGAAATCAAGGATTTTTTTTTACTGGTTGCTTACTGTAAGGACGAACTTCGCTGACTCATTTGTAATCCACTAAACAGGAAAAAAAAAAAAATTACTGCTTTATTTTTTTCTCATGTTTTAACTCAAATATCTCAGGAAGTATATCACTTACGATATTCATCACTAAATATTTTTTGTTTGCAATCACTTACTCTATCGATTGACACTTGTTTCATCACTGGCCGCCAAAACCAGTTTTTTTCAAAATGGCGGACGGTATAGGTATGCCAACGAAGTTGGATGTTCTTTGCATTCCTCATGAAGAAAGTAAGTTCCCCCAACTGCAACACATGCAATGTTCTTGAGGATGTACATCATTTGCTGATGGATTGCGTCAAGAACCAAGAAGAAAGGAGAAATTTAGTTAGTGCGTTTAATTTAAATATTTCACAGGTAGGTTTAATTCGATCAATTTTAGCACAACCAAAGTCAGATGTGGCGAAAAGATGCAGCGAGTTGGTGTACTGTATTGATTAAGATTCTCCTTTTAATTTAAGTTGAAGTATTGTTTTGTAGCAGATTGTATAAGGCATGATAGGGTTGGCGTATCCATTGGGATAAAAACCCTAATTAAATCAATAAAAAAAAAAAAAAATTATAATAATTAAACTACACACATCAAAAGTGTCTAGGGATCAACATATATTTTTGCAATAACTTTTCTCCTGATTGATAATAATTAAAATTTTCTTTAAGGATTCATCAAATAAAGTGTTTTCGTTTGTCACAGTAACGATAAACCAAGTCACCTTTGCATTAATAAAGAAATTTGCCATTTTCCTAATAAAGGGATTTTTGACATTTGAACCACTAACATTAAAGTTCGAAAAAAAGACTGAAATAACAGTTTTCTTTAAAATTTTATTGGGTAACTTAAACAATTAATAATCCGTGTTTCTACCGCGAACACTAACAACACAAGAACATCGGTTTGGCATACTCAAAATGAGTTCATCCAAATCACGCTGTGGAATGGCCGCCCATGTTCGTTGCAACAACAAAAAAAGGTCTTCTTGCGACTGGATACCCTCCATATTCGGCAGAGCTCTTCTCTGTAGCATATCCCATGCATGCTCAATCGGGTTCAAGTCTGGCGACTGAGCTGGCCAGGGCAGGACATTGATGTTAGCTGCGGCGAGAGTCTGTCTTACAACTCTTGCGGTGTGCGGTCGTGCATTATCATGCATTAACTGAAATAAGGGACCGATTTGCACTTGTAGAGGAACGATGACGTCTGATACAATCGTCTCAGCATAAATTTGAGCGTTGAGGTTGCCTCTGATCCAAATCAACTCAGTTCTTCCGCCGATCCAAATACCCGCCCATACCATGATGGTTCCACCACTATAAGGATGGACTTCCTGGCAGGATTTTAATCGCTGTTGGCGTCCAGGGGTTCTCCAGTGTCGTATACGTCTTGTATCCGGTCTCATACCAAAACGAGACTCATCAGAAAAGCACACGAAACGCCATTGTTCTTCTGCCCAATTTCTGTGTTCAAGAGCCCATTGATATCGAATCCTACGATTGTGCATTGCTATAGGTGGTACCCGTAGCGGTCTTCGGGAATGAAGGTTCACTTCATGCAAGCGGTTTCTGACTGTTTGGTCGCTAATTAAGTTCCCTGAAGAGTGATGAAGCCTCACGGCTAACATCATGGCGGTTATTGTTGGAGCTCTTCGAGCTAAGATTTGAATGTATCGGTCTTGTCTCCGTGTGGTGCAGCGATACCGTCCTCCATGGCGCTCAGCCACGGTACCAGTGCTTCGGTAACGTGTCCAAAGTCGACTGATAACACTCTGACTTGTATTCAGAGCTAAAGCCACAGTACGTTGCCGGGAACCAGCTTCTATCATTCCCACGGCTCTGAGCATTTCTTCCCTGCTTAAATGACGTCGCTGCTCCATAATAACGTTGGTTTTAATCAGTAGTAGGGAAACAGTAGCACTAATAATGTCTTCAATGCGTTGTATGTTTTTATAGGGAAAATATTGACAGCTGATTTTCATCTTTTACTCGAATTTGATTCACAGTTCCTGATTCAAATTATGAAATGCACCAAAAAGGATCCATATAAATTTATAAAATCATAAATTTATTACAAAGCCACATCTCAATCTCAAGAAATCCGCATAAAAATGCTTGATCCCTAGACACTTTTGATGTGTGTACTTTGAATAAAAGAGCCATTTTCAATAGGGTTCCTTCTATGGCTGAAACGAATGTATAAAAAAAAAATTGACCCAATTAATTGATTTTATCGCAAGCTACAATGTTTTCAGGTTTCATACATTGACGGACAGGATTTTATTTTTATTTTTAACTCAAAACATTTATTTCAATTAAACCATTTACAGGCACTTTTGAACTGTCAAACAGTCGGTCAGTTAGTCAGAAAGTTGAAGCTAGTCGCCCATTCCAAAAAGTAGATCTCTGTGGAGAGGAACGGGCAAGAAACTCACAGGACATTCTTATTACAAAATCCTGGGTACATTATTCTTGTTGCTTCTATATGTGAGAACAATGTGAAAAAAAAAATAGAAACAATTCAAAGTATAAGATTTAAAATAAGCCTTGGCAGAAAAGAGATGACCAGTCTCAACCAACGGCGCCCGTTCACGAATATGACGCGTGGATCAGCGCCATCCAGCTCAACCATTTTGTAGGGAACCGAATGATCCAACACACTCGCCACCATCGGCGAGACATTTAAGTAAGCATGACAAAGTCTCAACTGCCATGCTCTTTCAAGTCAATATAAAACATAATATAATAACAGAATAAACAGCCCCATGGTACCTACTCACATTTACAAAAACTGAAAAAAATGCTTCTAAATTATACAAAACTATAGTTTGCAATGTATTATACTATCAAAAAGAAAGAAAATCATTAACAAATATTGGAATATTAAACAATAAAAAATTGGTTAATAAAAAATAAAAATAAAATAAACATGTTGTTCGTAATGTCAGAAAAATAATATATATAAAACAAAAATAAGAAAAGGGGTAGCAACTCTTCCAAATACAATAATTTCAACTAGTGAGCCCAAGTGGCTGTGGAGCAGGACCAGCATTAAGCCAAGCATTTTTATCTACGATATAATCATCTAACTTATAATATGCTTGTCTACATAGTGTGCGTTTAATGCATGTTTTAAATTTCTTCTCATTAAGTTGAAGAATATCGAGTGGTATTTTATTATAACATTTTACACAGTACCCCATAAAAGAAGTGTGTACTTTAGACAATCTAAAACGTGGTTGATCTAATTTGTTCCTGTTTCTAGTGTTAAAATTATGCCTGTCACTTATCTTACGAAAAAGATGTAGATTTTTTCGAACATACATAATGTTTTCATATATACAACATGTAACTTAATTAACGCACATCCTGAAAATAGTTTGTTCAGAATCGTTTACTGAATCGATTTATATAATTTTTAATATAGGTAATTTTTTATCCCAAAAATAATTAAAACTACGGAAATTATTGTCATATTAACGCTGTACAGTCAAAACAAATTGAAATGGACCGTAAGTCAAAGTAATAAGACTTTTAAAATCGCAGTTTTATTTGTATTCATACAAATTCCATCATTCAATACAAAATAAAGAAAAATAAACCTTATTCCAAGAACCTAATTTAGTAAATAACAATGCATATACATGTTAAATTAAAAATTCAGTGTATGTATTATGATTATAACATAATATTCTAATTGGGGTGTTTGAGGGTGTGCGTTAATTACGTTACATGTTGTATACTGACAAGGTACCGTCATGATGTTAATTTTCTTAAACAGTTCCCTTAGAGATTCGCGTCTGCGGAGGTTGTAAATGGCTCTGACAGCCCTCTTTTGCAGAATAAAGACAGACTCAATATCTGCAGCCTGTCCCCACAGCAAAATACCGTAAGACATGATGCTATGAAAGTAACTAAAATAGACCAGTCTCGTGGTATCCACGTCTGTTAGTTGGCGGATTTTCCAAACAGCGTAAGCGGCTGAACTTAACCGCCCTGCAAGTGATGTTAAGTGAGGAGTAAGGACCCCACTGTAGTTTTGAGTGAAACGTGATCCCTAGGAAAACCGTCTTTTCGACGAATTCTAGTGTCTCCTTATTCAATACAACGTGACATTCACTACTTCTAACATTCGGTAACGCGAATCTTATGCATTTAGTTTTCTTCTCATTTAATACCAAATTATTTTCAGTAAACCAGTTATGGACTTTAAACATAGCGTTATTTACGTCGTCAAGCTCCTGTGCATGTCTGTTAACTTTAAAAATAAGTGATGTGTCATCAGCAAATAACACCATTTGTGGTCGGTTTTGCAGTAAATGAGGTAAATCATTTATATATACTAAAAAGAGGAATGGACCCAATATCGAGCCCTGTGGTACACCCATTTTGACTTTTAAACCCAATGAATTTACACCGTTTATTTGAACTTGCTGTAGTCTTATCATTCAAATATGATTTTATTAAGCTAAACGCAAGTTTACCCAATCCGTTATGCTCAAGTTTTAAGAGCAGTGTTTTGTGATTCACGCAATCAAATGCCTTTGAAAGGTCGCAAAAGATGCCTGTTGCATCCTGTGCTTCTTCCCATGCATTAAAGATGTGTTTTAATACGGTGACACCGGCGTCGGTTGTGCAACTTCCTTTGGTGAAACCATACTGTTGATCGTGTAGGATGTTGTTACGATTAAAATGATTGAGCATTTGATTTAACATTACTTTTTCAAACACCTTGCTGAAAACCGGCAAAACCGATACGGGTCTATAATTATTAGTATCTTTGCTGTCACCAGATTTGAAAAGTGGAATAACTTTATTGTACTTCATTAAATCCGGGTACCCCTTGATCTACACATAAATTAAATATTAAAGCTAAATAGAGTGCAATTGTCTCAATAATTGATTGACAAACTTTAGTAGACATGCCCCACAGATCTTCGGTAATTTTGATCTTAAGTTGCTTAAAAGCCTTTACAACGACCATAGGGTTTATATGTTTAAATTTAAATTCCACAGGACAGGCTGAAACATTCGCTCTTAATAAATCAATAGCAAGTGAGGGAGGAGTTTAAAGTTTCTGTAGTTTTAATTGGAATATTGGTGAAGAAAGTTACAAATTCCTGAGCAACATCGATGTTATCGCTAATGAGACCGCGGGAAGTGTCCAGTGTGTAATCCGTGTTATGTCTTTTGTTCTTGTTCGTTTCATTTTTAATAATTTTCCAAACTGTCTTTATTTTATTGTCAGCTGATTTAACCTTGTTGCTAATGAAAGAAGCTTTAGCTGCATTGCAGATTAAAAAAAAAAAAATAGAGTAAGTAGCAACATACTTATTAAAGTTTCCGTGTTAATACACGGCTTAAGGCCATACAGTTCAAATAATCTTTCCCTACTTTTCCTAATGCCTTTAGTTGCCCAGTCACTGAATAAAAACTTAGGGCAAATAGTTTTAGTTTTTTTCTTAAAAGAGTTATTGATCTCTGTTTGCACCAATGAAAATAATTGTTCATACAAAATATTGACATTGGACATATTTACGCCCTGAGCACTTAACTTGCTAATTAAAGTGCTATTAAACTTATTTAAATTATCGGATGTTATTGGTCTAATTTGTATCTGCACTTTTTGTAATGGTGTATTGGACTCAAAAATAACGGTTTGACCACTGTGATCAGAAGGGAGATAATTTACAATGGCTTTATCTAAATAGTCGTAGCAACAAAAGACATTATCAATACTTACATGTCATGTAGCAGCAGTCGAAGTTATTCGCGTTGGTTCTAAAAACACATTTGCCAGATTGAATGATTTGAAGAGGCTTAATAATCGTGTCCTTCACCACACAATCCTCACTTTTGAAAACTTCATGAAATTCAATTTTGAGAACGCCAAAAAATAGTCAAGAAAAAAAATGGTGTTATAAATAGACACCAAAGTTAAAAAAATAGTCGCATTAAGATTCCGAAGTTATAGCTATAAGTTGGTGAGGATTGTGGGGTGAACGTCTCCACACAATCCTCACCTCAGTGCAAGCAAACGGCTGGGTGTATCGACTTGGTTTCAATTCCAAAAAATAGTCAACAAAATAGTCGTAACGCTAAGCCAAATCTCGAAAATAGTCATTAAGAGGTTCCAGAGATATAAAGGTGTCTTGGTGAGGATTACGTGGTGAGCCTTTCTTGCCACAATCCTCAAGAATAATAAAGACGGCCAGTATCATTTTGCGGACTTTAATAACTTGTTTGTCTTTTGGCATTATACTATACTTTATAGTTACTGAATTGCCAAAAATTTAAAAAAAAACTAGTCGTTAACAATGGATTTCCATATTATTATACCTTTTCTGCCTGCTCAGCACGTTAACCATGAATTATCATACATTTTTTCGATCCTCACATTTGGACAACAGTAATGATGACGTACATTCTGCCTCATTTAAAAAAAAGTATAATGGTGGTTACCGAACACGTATAGTATAAAATAAATAATATACCACCCTACTTAAACAAAGTAGACAATATAAAATTATAATGAATATCTGTAGGTATTTTAATAATAGGTAGAGATAGTCTTAATTACTCATACTACAATAAAATTAATCCGAAATAAAGACTTAGTGCGGATTTCACCAATGAAATTGAATGCGTTTAGCACACCTAAACGCGTTGATATACAGGGTGTTGGGTGCAACGTGTGCCAAATTGAAATGGTCGACTGAAGGGGTCATCTGCTATCCTTTCATACCCCTTAACATCTCTCATGCCTTGTGGAATTTTTTTTTATCGACTTTTTATTGTTTTATTAAAAAAAGACCCAAATTTTACATTCAAATGCAATTTTTGATGAATTTTTGAGATGTGTATTGTTTCAGAGTACTTTTAAATACAAAATTAGTGACATTAGTCATATAGTTTTTTTTAATTTACTCGTAAAGGTAAAAATTAAATTAAAACAGTACATGTTACAGCTGTTTCCATGGCTACAAAAAAAAACCAAAAGCGACCGGGATCTTCCAACTCCTTCAAAAATTCTCTATTCTATCCTCTTGCTAATGATGTGCCACATGCCATAAAAATCTCGTAAAAACTTTGTGAATTCGCTAGAATTGTGAATCGAGTCAGGCTAATATTCAAAATTATGATTTAAAAAATCTTTTTGCGTAACTGTTATTAGAGAAACAGGTAAAATTTGCTTTTTCACTCTTGTGAAGTAAAATCTATCTTCTATCTCTATCTTGCATACCGTAAACCGGGTGGAAACAAATCATTTTTTTTTGTCGAGACAAAAAGTCGTTAAAAAAATCCACAGGGCATGAGAGATGTTAAGGGGTCTGAAAGGATAGCAGATGACCCCTTCAGTCGACCATTTCAATTTGGCATACGATGCACCAAACACCCTGTATAACAATTTTGACACTGATAGCTCTTGAATGCGTTTTAGAAATGCTGATCGCGTTCAGTTTCATTTGTGAAATCAGTTAAGAGCGTTTACGCTGAAAGTTGGCAACGTCGCAAATAGCTGTCAAATATTTACCTGTTTTGATTAATTTGACAGTATAACTGTATGGAAATAAGAAATGTGGCTAACTAAGTATCTAGAATATTGATTATTTTATTAAATTTTTTTTTTATTTAAATTTCTTTATTCAAGTAACAGGACTCAATATTGTGTTAGTAAACTTAAGAACTATGTTAGTTTATTTTTATTAAAATTAACAACAAAAAATTATGAAATGCAATTATTAATATCTTAATACCGAATATTTAGTTTTAGATGTAAAAAATGTGTTTGGAAACTTTCCAAATGCCTTTTTTACACCTAAAACGGCTACAACATCAAATTCAGTGTTATAATTGTAATTAATTATTGATATTCTAGATACTTAGTTAGCCACATTTCTTATTTCCATTCAGTAATTTTGCGAAATTAATCAAAACAGCGAAATATTTGACATCTATTTGCGGACGTTGCCAGCTTTCAGAATAAACGCTCTTAACTCATAAAGCCAACCGGAAGGAAATGTCTAAATGAAATAGCAAGAAACATAATATTTAAAATTGGAGGAATAATATGTACAGGTAGATTGGTATTTATTAAACTTTGACAGAAATAATAAATACGTAAGTATTTACAATATTTTATTACCGTGTATTAAACCGTGTAACCGTGTATACAACAATATTAAAATAGATTTGCAATTTAAGTATTCGCGACTGTACCAAAACATAATGTATGTAGAAGTTTACATAGTGGGGTATTTAGTGTCATGATTTGTACTAGAACCTTGCAAATCTTCAACAAAGGAAGCCGCTTGGCACAGGCATACCTAGTAGTCATCTGAGCTGATTTAGCCCTGTACCCACGTGGCACCACCCTGCAGGTAGGTGGGGGAGGGGGGGGGGAAATCCCATCTACCAAGCTGCACTCTTACGTCGATATTTGCAAAAGTTTAGCAAATAGGTCGTGTTTGGTATCGTTTTCGTATAATTCAAGGACGAGGAATTCATTTCTGGAACAACATTTACACTCGTTCATAGAAAAAAAAGGAGTTCGACGCAAAAAAAGAAAAATAAGAAATAAAAATTCTTACAAAATCTATGCCTACAATTAAACCACGAGAAGATGCTTTATAAAAAAAATTGTTATAAATAGCCCTGTTTATCTAGAATATATAAACATAAACTGTTTTAATAGATTTAACTTATAATTATGTAAAAAAAAAACATTTGTGTCGCGCGGCGGAGCTGCGATAGTAGGAGTGCATATTTTGGATAGGATTTTGCACTTATTGTTTAATAATTACAATGATTAGTTTAAGTGATTCGATATCTAGATGTAGTATTCTTAAATAGTTTGGAAAATCCAAAAGTGCACGCCTCATACTTATCACTCATTCATAAACGAAAAAGAAATTCAAAACATAGTTTAATAAAATCTGTCAAGTGCGAGTCAGACTCGCACACGAAGGGTTCCATACCATGTCGTACAAGATTTAACACTATGAATTTTTGTAATACTTTCGTAAACGTAACAACAGAGGCGCTATAAAAAAACAAAGATTTGTAAAGAAATTGTCTAATTTTAATGAGAAAATGTTGTTGTGTTAAAATATAGGTGTAGGAGTATATTTCATTTATTTTAAGAGAAAAATATTAAGTTAACTTTATCCAGTAACATGCATTAACTAAAGTCAAAGTTATTTATTTGCTACTGACATAGTATATACTACTAACATAGGTATAAATAGGTATATATGGTAGGTAAGCAGGTAGATATGTAGGGTAGGTAGGGTAGGTTAGGTAGGTAATTAGGTAGAAATAGGTAATTAGGAAAGGTAGATGCGCCGTAGATAAGTACTTAGTGCTAACCGTGTGAAGCCAGGCCGGGTAAAGCTAGTTACTTATAAATAAAAGGATTTCTCTTGCTACATCAGACTATATTGTACAAAATAGAATGTAAGTAGTACGCCAAATTTTAATTATAACTGTGCGTTTGCACTGGCGAAACATTCACAAGAAAACATGTTGGAATCTCTATTTTCTGTCAATTTTTCATACAATGTTTGACAGGAACTAGAGATTTCAACATGTTTTGTCGTGATGTTTCGCCAGTGCAAACGCACGGATCAATACAGGTATTTATTTACGTTATTTTTGATAGTCATACAGAAATCTAATATTTCTTACTTATTATTTTTACACATCCCATCGGACTATGAGAGTGAGGGAAGAGAGAGTGCACTCGTGTCTGCGCACACACTTGTGCACTATAATATCTCCCGCGCCGAAGGCCAGTCTCCGTTGAGATTGGCCGCCATGACCGAATATTTTTACACCAATAATTTTTCTCAATATGAAATTGTATCCACAACGGTTTAAGCTAGGTAACTGAATAGTACACTGTATGTGCCAGCATTCATTTCAATGTTACTGAATATATTGTCTATTGGAGTGTAGTTTTAACACGAGGTACACACATCAACACCGTCTAGGGATACTTTGAAAAAAGTCGATAAAGTTCTTAAACTCAAAAAATACTGGCCGGTTTTAAAATCTTGTGAAGAAAGTTTATTTTGTAGACCTTTTTGGATGATCGAAATTTAAATGATCGAAATAGTATATGCTGCCATGATAGTAGGTACTTACTAATTCCATGTCATTACTCCGACTATTAAATAGTTATCTGTGGAATTTATATCGCATAATATTATCATGAAATACAAAATTATTACTTTAAGTTGCAGAAAATCGCCCATATTATATAAAACACGTTATGAATCGGCGTTTATAGTATTTGTTGATTATAAACAGTATATGTTAGATGATACACACAAGTTTCAAATTCCTAATTTGTTTAGTTGTTGAGATAGAGCTCGTACAAAAATGGTCTAAAACAGACAACTTCTACGGCCCCCTAATTCATCATTTTTGAAGATAAAAACAAATAAAAATTATATTTATTCTCTACTCGATGAGCTCTAGAAAATGATACCCCACATGCCAGGGTCAGATAATTTTTTTTTCAAAATTTAATTTTATTGTATGGCGACCCCCCTTTATATTTTAATTTTATTATTTGTTGCTCTTGCGGCAATAGAAATGCTCAATCTGTGAAATTTTCAACTTCCTACCTATTACGGTTCATGAGATAGAGCTCGCTGACAGACAGACGGACAGCGGAGGCTTATGAATAGGGTTCCGTTTGTCACCCTTCGGGTACGGAACCCTAAAAATGAACAATTTATAACTTTTCATGAAGTCGTAATGTCAACGACTGACAAAGATATTTACTTGGCGGTTGCTAGGCAACTTACGCACGTCAAGTCAATGGTTGGAAATATTTAGTTAAAGATATTATATTTTAGTTAGTATTTTATTAATTATAATTAAACTACTTTGAATAAAAGAGCCATTTTCAATAGGGTTCCTTCTACGGCCGAAACGAATGTATAAAAAAAAAAATTGACTCAATTAATTGATTTTATCGCAAGCTACAATGTTTTCAGGGTTCATAAATTGACGGACAGGAATTTTTTTCAACTATTTTTATGCTTTTTCCATTTCTGCTGCATTAAATCAATTGTTAAAAAGTACAGTATTAATCTCCATTTAATCATCTATACAATGGTATATAAATTAAGTAGGTTCTGTGTACTAGCAGGAGTGTAACAATAAAAACAGTTACAGAAATGGGGCAAAAATAATTTTTCGATCGTAGAGCACACTCTAATGCTTCGCATTACGAGTCGTGCAATAAATATCTAGATATACTTCATAATATTAAAACAAATACTTTATATAGTCACTGAGATAACCACGTTTCCAGCTTATTTTAAACATGTGAGTTTAAATCGGTATTCCCATTATTTTACTTCAAAAGAGCGTTTTATTTTTATAAAAATAATAACGAAGTAAAGAATAATAGTAGATATAATTTTAGTAAATAAGTGTAACAAAAAAAAAACAACATTTATTAACAGTTTCCGCTGCAGCTACACAGTTCCATGCACCTTATTTCTCTTTTCAAACAATTGCACCTTCCTGCACATTTTTGTTTGCATTAGACATCTTATTAATTGCATGCAAGCAACAGCTGCTAAGGTAGGGTGGTCCACACAGGCTCCCATATACCATTATTTTTGGCCCAACCCCAGTCAGCAGGACACGGCCGGTTTTGTAGGTTCTGGTTCTAAAAGTTGACCCTATTTCTATGTCCTCCCTGTTGATCCGCTGGCAAAAATATGGTTCCGCAGGGCGTCTTTGGTTGATGGTAAAGTCTTCCAGTTGTCTGTCTCTGTCTGCCCTTTTTTCTATTTGTAAATAGTAATTTTCTACACTGGTTGGTATCAGTGCATGAGCATGATCTAAAATTAAATAAATGTTACACTACATGCATTCCAACAATTCCAACCACCACTTAAGTTACTTGTCATACAAAGCAATGAGAAATCTGTCTAATATTGGGAGAGGCTGCTTTACATTACCTTCTTTAGCCAATTAAAATCCCTCCGTTGCAGTTGAATAAGCACCCCAACCTTCGAAAGCGCTTTTTTCCCTTTACCAGCAAAATAAGAAACAGTATCACTAGCAGAACTACCCGTAAAAGGCGTAGAAGAGTGGCAATTGGTGATGCTGCAGCCCAAAGACACATGGTGCGAACAGTGGACACTGATATTGTTGTCCTTGCGGTTTAATGTAATATGTCACAATTTGCCACAGCTTGAGGAATCATTTGTTTCTTCCGTGCTATGCTATTGCAGCATCGTTGGGTAACCCAAATAAATATAATATATTTAAACTTTAAAATCAGAAAGTAATTCAGGTCCAGGTAGGTATAAAATTATATTCTTTTAGGACCAGCAGAAAAGGCAGAAGTATTGCCACTCTTCCACGCGTTTTTCAGGTAGTTCTGCTAGTGATACTGTTTCTTCTTTTGCCGGTAAAGGGAAAAAAGCGCTTTCGAAGGTTGGGCTGCTTATTCAACTGCAACAGAGGGATTTAAATATGCTAAAGAAGAAAATGTCCTGCTCTACATTTCCTTCTTTAGCAATTTTACAAAGATTTCTCATTGCTTTGTATGACAAGTAACTTAAGTGGTGGTTGGCTTTGGTGATTTGAAGTGATTTAACTAATTGTTGGAATGCATGTCGTGTAACATTTATTTTATTTTAGATCGTGCACATACACTGATATCAACCCGTGTAAAAAGTTACTATTTATAAATACAAAAAAGTACAGAGATCTGGAGAATTTACCATCAACCAAAGCCCTGTGGAACCATATTTTAGCCATGCAGATCATCAGGTAGGACCTATCGGGAGGACATAAATATAGGATCAAAACTTTTAGAACCAGTACCTACAAGGCCGGCCATGTCCTGCTTCCTGGGGTTGGGCCAATAATAATGGCATATGGGAGCCTGTGTGGACCACCCTACTTCCAGCAGCTGTTGCTGGCATGCAATTAATAAGATGTCTAATGCAAACAAAAATTTGCAGGAATGTGCAATTGTTTGAAAAGAGAAATAAGGTGCATGGAACTGTGTAGCTGCAGCGGAAACTGTTAATAAATGTTGTTATTTTTTGTTACACTTATTTACTAAAATTATACCTACTATTATTCTTTACTTCGTTGTTATTTTTACAAAAAAAAACGCTCTTTTGAAGTAAAATAATGGGAATACCGATTTAAACTCACATGTTTAAAATAAGCTGGAAACGTGGTTATCTCAGTGACTATATAAAGTATTTGTTTTAATATTATGAAGTATATCTAGATATTTATTTAAGAATACTACATCTAGATATCGAATCACACAATAATAGACCAGGGTAGAAAGCCTTTAAAACAATAAAAAGTGAAAGAAAATAATAGTAGGATGAAACCCATTAGAAAATAAGGAGAATATTCTAAAAATTAAAGGAAAAATAATTTACGGGCGATCTGAGGTCGGGAAGGGGATGGGAGTGCGTTTTTAAGGGTAAGAAACGGTTTTTCTCGATTTCCGGCAAAACTAAAAGTCCTATGGAAAAAAGTCAAATGGCAAAGTTGTAGGTAATAAAAAGACTTAAAACTTTTGTATTTACACTTTTTTCACATAACCTCAAAATTTATGGGAAAAATTCAAAAAACCAAGTTTTTGGTTTTTTATTTTAATCTTTTTCAAATTTTTGTTTTTTTTCACGAAATTTGGTGAAAACTTAACTTTTTATGTCCCAAATACGCTGTAATTTATTTGATAAGAAATATTTATTTTTTCACCTTATTTTGAATTAATATCGAAAAAGCACCCTAATTTTCAATCGAAAATTCACCCGTCAAAATATCAGCTTTTTTCAAAAAGTTGGTATGTTTTCTGTTCGTTGAAATCTCTTCTTTCCGACGGTGAAAAAAAAAAAAATGTTACTATAGTAAATCTTCTCAGAAAATGCAAAAAATCGAAAAAAAACTCGAATTCGAAATTTTTTTTTTAATCATTATAAATAATTTCATCTAAAAAGTGTGATTGCTGCAATTTGATTCAATTAAAAAGTTGATTTATTTAATGCTAATAACATTTATGTCATAGAAAATCTCATTATATATAAATATAAATGTAAATCGTACTATTATATGTAGATACTTTATTCTGGTTACGTTATTCATTACAATATTTTTTACCCGACTTCGGCGAAGCAAAAAGGTGGGTTATGATTTTGACCGGTATGTATGTATGTAAGTATGTAATGTATGTATGTATGTATGTATGTATGTATGTATGTTCATCTGAAACCTCATAACTTCTAAACCACTGATCATAATTTGACAAATGAGGTATCGTTAGAAGCGTCCTGATTGTCCGCTGGTTATAGGCTATGCGAAGTTACATTAAATTCAATATGTCGCCCTCTAGAGTACATAAAATGACGAACGAAAATTTTTTTTATCTTTTATTATCCCATGTAGGGTATCAAATGAAAGGGCTTGACAAGCACATTACAAATATGTATATATATCATATTGTCTAAGTAAATAAATGTTTAAATTGTTAAAAACATGCAAAAATGAGTCTGCAACGTACGGCGCGGCTGTAAAATTAATACCTATTACACAATTAAACTTAACAAAAAAAATTAAAGCAGCTCTGCAAATACTTTATCACGAAATTATAACCCCAAAATAATTTAAATAAAAAGTAAGTTTAAAAACTAAAACCCGACTACTCAAAAATCACGCTCTTAAAAGTATGAAACAAGAAAATATTTCGGACAGAAATCTAGACATAGGTACAAAAGTCAAGGTAAAGCCGTAGTCGCATGCTTGTCGGCTACAAAATAATGGCATGTGACGACGGCTTTACCTTGACCATTTTTGTACCTATGTCTAGATTTCTGTCCGAAATATTTTCTTATATATAATGTGCTTGTCAAGCCCTTTCATTTGATACCCTACATGGGATAATAAAAGATTTAAAAAAATTTCGTTCGTCATTTTATGTACTCTAGAGGGCGACATATTGAATTTAATGTAACTTCGCATAGCCTATAACCAGCGGACAATCAGGACGCTTCTAACGATACCTCATTTGTCAAATTATGATCAGTGGTTTAGAAGTTATGAGGTTACAGATGAACATACATACATACATACATACATACATACATACTTACATACATACATACCGGTCAAAATCATAACCCACCTTTTTGCTTCGCCGAAGTCGGGTAAAAAATATTGTAATGAATAACGTAACCAGAATAAAGTATCTACATATAATAGTACGATTTACATTTATATTTATATATAATGAGATTTTCTATGACATAAATGTTATAAGCATTAAATAAATCAACTTTTTAATTGAATCAAATTGCAGCAATCACACTTTTTAGATGAAATTATTTATAATGATTAAAAAAAAAAATTTTCGAATTCGAGCTTTTTTCGATTTTTTGCATTTTCTGAGAAGATTTACTATAGTAAATTTTTTTTTTTTCACCGTCCGAAAGTAGAGATTTCAACGAACAGAAAACATACCAACTTTTTGAAAAAAGCTGATATTTTGACGGGTGAATTTTCGATTGAAAATTAGGGTGCTTTTTCGATATTAATTCAAAATAAGGTGAAAAAATAAATATTTCTTATCAAATAAATTACAGCGTATTTGGGACATAAAAAGGTAAGTTTTCACCAAATTTCATGAAAAAAAACAAAAATTTGAAAAAGATAAAAATAAAAAACCAAAAACTTGGTTTTTTGAATTTTTCCCATAAATTTTGAGGTTATGTGAAAAAAGTGTAAATACAAAAGTTTTAAGTCTTTTTATTACCTACAACTTTGCCATTTGACTTTTTTCCATAGGACTTTTAGTTTTGCCGGAAATCGAGAAAAACCGTTTCTTATCCTTAAAAACGCACTCCCATCCCTTTCCCGACCTCAGATCGCCCGTAAATTATTTTTCCTTTAATTTTTAGAATATTCTCCTTCTTTTCTAATGGGTTTCATCCTACTATTATTTTTTTTTGGTTTTAAAAATTATCGACCCTGGTCTAAAGTGCAAAATCCTATCCAAAATATGCACTCCTACTATCGCAGCTCCGCCGCGCGACACAAATGTTTTTTTTTTACATAATTATAAGTTAAATCTATTAAAAAAGTTTATGTTTATATATTTAAGATAAACAGGGCTATTTATAACATTTTTTTTTATAAAGCGTAATCTCGTGGTTTAATTGTAGGCATAGATTTTGTAAGAATTTTTATTTCTTATTTTTCTTTTTTTGCGTCGAACTCCTTTTTTTTCTATGAACGAGTGAAAATGTTGTTCCAGAAATGAATTCCTCGTCCTTAAATTATACGAAAACGATACCAAACACTACCTATTTGCTAAACTTTTGTAAATATCGACGTAAGAGTGCAGCGTGGTAGATGGGATTTTCCCCCCCCTCCCCCACCTACCTGCAGGGTGGTACCACGTGGGTACAGGGCTAAATCAGCTCAGATGACCACTAGGTATGCCTGTGTCAAGCGGCTTCCTTTGTTGAAGATTTGCAAGGTTGACGACACTAAATACTCCACTAACATGGAAGTTTAACATACTTCTACATAATAAACCACTACTATTTCTTGACTATTTTTTGACACCAAATTCAAATGAAAAAACGTAAGCATTCCGCGGTAATCAGGTGAGGATTGTGGCAAGAAACGCTCACCACGTAATCCTCACCAAGACACCTTTATATCTCTGGAACCTCTTAATGACTATTTTCGAGATTTGGCATAGCGTTACGACTATTTTGTTGACTATTTTTTGGAATTGAAACCAAGTCGATACTCCCAGCCGTTTGCTTGCACTGAGGTGAGGATTGTGTGGAGACGTTCACCCCACAATCCTCACCAACTTATAGCTATAACTTCGGAATCTTAATGCGACTATTTTTTTAACTTTGGTGACTATGTATGACTATTTCTTGACTATTTTTTGGCGTTCTCAAAATTGAATTTCATGAAGATTTCAAAAGTGAGGATTGTGTGGTGAAGGACACTAATAATCTACTGCTATTTGGATTATTTTCTAAAATATTAATATTAAAGTCCCCACAAATAATTACTGATTTATTACCAGTTGCAAGTTTTGCCAAAACATCTTCCATTACTGACTCAAATATAGAGTAGTTTTGATAATTTGGAGGTCTGTATACGCACACTATAAAATGCTTATCTAGCTCAACACAGGACAGTTCAATGCTATGTTCCACCGATAGTTCTATGTCATTACGAGACTTAGATTTTATACAATTTTAATTAAGATTAGTTAACCTCCACGTAGCATGGATTTGTATCTTATTATTATTTGTATCTTCAACTAGCTTCAACTTTCTGACTAACTGACCGACTCTTTGACAATTCAAAAGTGCCTGTAAATGGTTTAATTGAAATAAATGCTTTGAGTTTTTTGAGTTTTTTTTTTATAATTTTCAAAATTAATTAACATTTCATAATCTTTCAACCAGTGTTCAGTTATACACAAATAATATCAAACATCGTTTTTTCTAAAAACAATTCAATTTATAATTGTTTGGAAGAAAAACCTTGAATATTACTTTTTCTTTTTGTAATGTGTTATCTGGTGTACAATAAAGTATATATAAATAAATATAAATAAATAAATATTTTGATGAAACAATTTCAAGGAATTCTGCTTAGCCCCTTTCTTACAATTAACTAATTGAGTGCCAGAAGATACCTTGTTGATAGTGAGATTAAGAACATTGTTACTGGTACCTTCTGTTGTCTTACTAGTTTAAATTATTATTTCTAACCACCTTAATATTAGTATGATTACTAATTTTTGTGGTGCTAATTACATAGACTTCGACATACTACTTATGTCTGAGTTTATATTAAAGCTAATAGCCATGCTATTTGACGTCTAAAACTAATATGCAGATACGCAATATCCCTAGTCGATTTTAATTTCTCAACAAGTGTTGGTGTCAAAAAATATAAAGGTAAATGGGCATTTTATTCCAACCGGTGACCCACCAGCGACCACTAACAAAACTAATCGAAGTATATTAAAGACCATGAATACTACTCAATGAGATGAGTCGCATTCCTCAAAAGTATGGGAAAACTTGGATTTTTTGCAAAACAATAATTAATATAAAAAATCGAATTTTCGTATATCCATATCCTTCTAAATATATAAAATGCTTACAAAAATGCACAAAGATCTTCTTAAAAGAGCTTGTAACAAGAACACTGAGCTTAAGAACCAGTTGGCTGAACTACATACACAGCATATGGACATACTTGACCAGCATCAACATCTCCGTCAACTGGTGTCAAATTTCCAGCAATGTAGTGACACCCACGAACTGGCTTTGAGACGCATATCTGAACTAGAACGGGAATTAAGCAGGGCCCACAACACAATAACCCATTTGGAATCTCTCAAAGCCGGTGAAGAGTCTGCGATCACCTGCAGTCTTTATGATGAGTTGGTTGGTAGCGGGTCCGGACCCACATGTATTGAGCCAATTGTAACAATAGATTTAACTGATGATACTATCAATAAAACCAAATTGTTTACTAGTCACAATAAGATTAAAAAATATATTAAAATTAATAAATTCATTAGGAAAACTCAGAAATCATTAAAACGCCTAAAAGTTAATAAATTAAATACAAAACTAAGGCAAAAAAATATAAATTTAAAACAAGACTTAAAGCAGTGTACTAATGAATTACAACTATGTAATACTATGTATGACACTGACACTCAGCATCTACAGGATGAATTGTTTGTTAGGGAATATGCTCTAAAGGACATATTTAGTAAATATGAGGCTTGTCAACAAGATCTAAGTAAGCGCATGCAGGAGGCCAATGAGTTGGCAGACTTGGTCAAGCACAATGCGGAGAGGTATGAGTCTCTGACAAATAACCTCTCTTTTAGCTGTGCCTGTTCCCTGGCAACTCAGCCTCAACTTGTTACACCCACACCCTCAGTGGCTCAGCCAGTAGGTAGCTGTATTAATGAAGTTAATAATAGTATGAATAATTTGGTTAACCCAACATATGTATTTTCTGACAAATTTGGTCAAGGTTTTGGTAGAATATTTAATCAGTGTTCACAACAGTATGTTATAAATAATTGTTTACCCGGTGCCAGTGTTAGCCAATTAATTTGTAATATTAAATTGACAAAAATAAACCCCGGTTCAACTGTTATATTATTATATGGGGATAGTTTATCTGTAAGAAAAAAAGAAATAATTGAATGTGTACATTTGATGTTACATCTCAATGCGACCAATAGTTGTAAATTTATTTTCTGTGCCTTGCCTTATTCTCATTATTTGTCTGATGAGCAAAATAGGCATATTTATAATCTAAATATGTTAATTTATAATAGGACATGTCGTCACAGCGATGCTATTTTATATTTTGATTGTAATCAATTTATCACTGATTACAAACTGACAGAATATACAATGTATTTGCCACCTAGTTGTAGGAGACAAATTGCTAATCTTTTAGCATACAGTATACACAGTGACACTGGTACTTGTAGTGTACCATCGATTACTGTTAGTAGTGATACTAACACTACTTTTGATACGCCTAGTAGTTTAAACTATTAGGTGCGACAACGGGTGAGCCCCATATATTGAATGTTGTTCATCAAAATATGCAGGGTCTGTCCGGCAAAGAGCTAGAGTTAAGTTTATTTATGGAGAACTATGATGTTCAGGTGTTATGTTTGACTGAACACTGGTTGAAAGAACATGAAGTAGTGTTTATCAATGATGATAATTTTACTGTACAAAGTGCATTTGTAAGAAAAAACGCCATTCGCGGTGGATCTTTAGTTCTTGTTTCAAACAAGTTGAAATGTAAACAACGTTTAGATTTAGTTAATCTTTCTATCGAGCGCACTATTGAGTTGTCTTGTGTTTAACTCGAGCGGTACGTTATAATTTGCGTTTATCGACCCCCTTCTGGTGATTTTATTAGTTTTGAATCGGTAATGGAGGATTCACTCAATAGGTTAAAATCAAGTAATAAAAGTATAATTTTATGTGGAGATTTTAATATTAATATTTTAGATGTTACTCCATTAAGTATTAGACTTCTTAATCTGTTTAGGTCTTATAATTTAATTAACTTGTTTTTTGAACCTACTAGGATCACGGCATCTTCGTCAACTTGTCTTGATAATATATTTAGTGATTGTGATGCCAAAAATAAATGTGTGTTAAGTGACTTAACTTCTGACCACTGTGGTTTATTAGCTAGCTTCCCCATGCCATTACATAAAAAGCCGCGTAAAATAGAATGCAGGCCCTATACAGCTAGTCGTTGCAATAAGTTTAAAAATAATATAGCTCATAGAATTACACCATCTATAGTAGAACTCGAGAGCCCTAATGAAATCTATGGAGCCCTTTTTGATGTCGTGCAAAAAGAGTACCAATCTACATTCAAGACCAAAACTATTAAAATTAATGGCACCAGCGCTGGCTTTAACCAATGGGCCACTCCAGGTATTTATAAAAGTAGAGCGAGACTATACGAGTTATATGGTTTGAAAAAATACAGGTTTGATACTCCTTTCCTAGAGTATGTTAAAAATTATTCAAAATTATTTAAAAAGGTTAGTTTTTATGCTAAATCGAAATTTTTGAGCGATACAATTAAAAATTCCAATAATAAAGTAAAAACCACTTGGAAAATTATTAACAATGAAACGGGTAAGTCGGTTAAACAAGATAAAGAACTTGAGATTATAGTCGACAGTAAATTAGTTACTAAAGCAGCTGACGTAGCTGAGGCGTTTAATGAGTTTTTTGCCAACATACCTTTAACTACGACTCGCTCCTTAACTTCGTCCCCGTTTAAAGCTGAAAACCTTTTGCTTAGTAGTGTGTCTAAAAGTAGTCGTTTATTTAGCTTCGAACATGTAACACCTCGTGATGTAGTTAATGTTTTTAACACACTCAAATCCAAAAACACTGGTGATTACTGGGGCATCTCCATTAAACTTTTAAGTAATATAATAGACATCGTAGCCCCCTATCTAGCTGTTACTTTTAATAAATGTGTTGACTCAGGAACTTTTCCTGACCTCATGAAGAGTAGTAAAGTCATTCCATTATTTAAATCAGGTAATAAAAATGACGTTGGCAATTTCAGGCCTATTTCTATCTTACCTGCATTTAGTAAAATATTTGAAAAGTTAATACTCAAGCAGTTACTAAGACATTTTAATTTAAATAGCCTCCTTCATAATGAACAATATGGCTTTACAAAAGGTCGTTCGACTACAGATGCGGGTGTTGCTCTGCTGAAACACATATTTAGCGCATGGGAGAACTCGCAAAATGCTATTGGGGTTTTCTGTGATCTCTCCAAAGCCTTTGATTGCGTGCACCATGACACGCTATTGCGTAAACTGCGTCATTACGGTGTACAAAACGAAGCTCTCGATGTTATAAATTCTTATTTAAGTAATAGGTCCCAATGTGTAGATATTAATGGTGTGAAATCTTCCGGGTTACCAGTTCAGTTAGGTGTACCTCAAGGCTCAATACTGGGTCCATTCTTGTTCTTAGTGTATATCAATGACTTACCATTCTTTTTAAAGGGTATCTCTGAAGTTGTACTGTTTGCAGATGATACCTCTCTTATTTTTAAAGTAGACAGGAACAGACAAGATTTTGACGATGTAAACAGTGCACTCTCAATGGTTACGGATTGGTTTACAACAAATAACTTAGTTCTCAACTCCAAGAAAACGAAATGTATAAAGTTCGCTTTACCGAATGTTAGAAATCTAGGACCCAACATCGTCTTAGATAAAGAAGTGCTTGAAACTGTGGGCTCGGCAGTTTTTCTGGGCATAACAGTAGATGCCAAACTTCAGTGGGGCCCACATATTTCAAGTCTAGCGGGAAGGCTCAGCTCGGCCGCCTACGCTGTCAGGAAAGTAAGACAATACACTGACGTTGATACAGCTCGATTAGTCTATTTTAGTTATTTCCATAGCGTTATGTCCTATGGTATTCTGCTGTGGGGCAAAGCCGCTGACATTCAAAATATATTTGTTCTTCAAAAACGAGCTGTCCGAGCAATTTACCAACTAGGTACCAGAGTCTCTCTGAGAGATTTTTTTAAAGATATTGGTATTCTTACAGTGGCATCACAATTCATCTTCGCCAATATCTTATATATTAGGCAAAATATACACGTATACACTAAAAACAGTGATATCCACAATATCAACACCAGAAATAAAGACAAATTACGAGCTCCTTTTCACCGGCTTCATAAGGTTCATAACTCATTTGTTGGGCTTGGTATAACCTTTTATAACAAGCTACCCACTTCTCTGCTAGATTTGCCTTTTAATGCGTTTAAAGCTAAAGTAAAGTCCAACCTTTGTTCAAAGGCATACTATTCTATCAATGACTACTTAAGCGATAAAAATAGTTGGTCGCTGTGATTAACTCAAGACAATGTTTATGTTCTTTCTCCAGTTTTAGCTTACCTACTGACAGGTTATATGTTTATAGAATGTTTAATTTATTTGACTTTATTATACAATTTTTTTTATTTTTATTTATTGTTGACATGATCTACTCATTACAATGTTTTCGTATGAGTTGTATTGCAATATGTGATTAGCTAGCGACCTCGACAGTAGATTATATATTATTCTTGACTAACTGTTGATCTATTTTTGATTTATTTTTACTTCAATGGTCCTAGTTTATCATATCTAATTATGTGACTTCGAGTTACAGCTTTATTAGCTATATGTAAGCGGGCACGCCCTTTATGCCTGGAGGCTTTATAATTCGGGTATTAAGTTCTGTTTACGTTTTTAGTTTTTATTTTTGCTTGAGTTTAGATTTCGATTTTTTTTTTTTTTTTTTTTTTGTTGGTACATTGGCGCGTGCTAGCTGTCATTATGGCATATATTTTATTGAATGTTTTGTGTTGAGTAATGTAAATTATTTGCATACTATTGTATAGAATCAAGTTATTTTTTTCTAACTGAACAGACAGCTGTGCTGCTGGGGAGTTTGTTGCGCCACTTCTTCTCTCCAGCAAAGGCACTAGGAAGTGGTGAAGGGCGGGCGTTTTTGGGGGACTGTCTTATGTAATTTTGACGTTCGAAAAGTGCTGATTCTCAGCCTAATTTGAATAAATGACTTTTGAATTTTGAATTTTGAATTTTGAAAAAGGTATAAGAATGTTTAGGAGCTTTTCTATGTTATTCCCCGCATTTTCGGCCGCGTAATTCCAAGCACCCATTTATAAAAATACTAGTTTGAGTAATCCCCGAATAAACCTGAAAGTGGTTACCTAACTACATAATTTTTAGAGAGTTACGTAGGATAATGAGAAGTAAAACACTTTTTTTTCACATTTTATTCAATATCATCAATATCAATCGTCTAAAAACCTTGGTGGTGATTCCTTCCTGATATCTTGCCCATGACAAGAAGTACACCACACTCGCGACATGCGCGCAGTATGCAGGAACAATAATAGTTATGAATACTTTGTCTTCCATTTAGAGTGGGATCAATCAAAATATATCTTATTCAATCTTATAAAATATTGTCTTATTCGCACATGGCGTGACTGGATTCGGCTTCATAATACTTTGTTTTGGATCATTTCTCGGTGCCGGTACATTTCTATATGGTATACGCCATATTGCTGCATGTGTTCGGCGCAATATGACCTTGAAATTCTCAAATGATAGGATCCTAATTTATATAGTATCAATTCCTCATAGGTAAGCTGTGGAAAATCATTGGAATCTGGATTATTCCCGTCAAGCGTCACGGATATTACTCTTTGTCTGTTCAAATTGTTTGATAGAATATATTCTGCGAGTTCATTGTTTTGTTGCATTTTTTCATTGATAATCGTTGTTTTTCGTAGCCCCATTTATATACGTTTATTATATCGAGTACATGATCGTCATTGAAGTTTTCATGGGTTGTTTTATCATCCAGTAAGTCTTCCCATTCATTACTTGTGAAATGAGTATTGCATACCCGGGCTAGCTGAGGTATGTAACAATATTTCAACGGGCAGGAGTTGTGTAAGTGTATGTTTTCGGCGACGTAGCACATGTTGACCACATAACACACAACTATTTTCGGTTTCCATTTTAACCGGTAAAGCTCCACTACAATAGGGCTTTTGTATCGTTTACCGTACAAACTGGTTTGATATTGACGCGCGCTATACGTCCCTTTGGATTTTTTCGATTTTTTTCCGTGTTACCTGGATTTTATTTTTGGATTAATTAACTAGAATATACTTCCATAGAGTGAAACAGCCTAAAGACGATATTAGCCATTATTTTGCAGTAAAAAATCGGTTCAGTAGTTTGGGCGCTACGGTGGAACACATGTAAAAGCAAACATACATACATACATACTTAGACTACTAAAATCATAACCCTTACTTTTAGCTTTGCCGTAGTCGGGTAAGAATTGTGATTTAACACCAATCGTAAGGTTAAACCCAAGTCCATTGAACCGGTATTGCGCTTATTGTGTGAAAGAAAGGGCCTCTAATCTTTGTACTGCAATGAGGATTGCGCCTTACGAGCACCAGCGAGCGTATCGCAGTCAGTAGTTAATTATTGAAAATCAATAAGTGGGAAAAATATCTTTTTTTTACGTTGAACCACGTATCTTTTTTTCCCCAAACATTTGGATTAAAATAAATACATACCGTGAAATGTTAACCCTAAACCTTCAAAATAAACCACATTTCAAAAATGGACGCGCACTTCGAGGTACCCTGTCAAAAATGCCCAATGACCTTTGTCACTATAGTGATTAACTAATAAATGCATATGGTTATTTAGCATAAGTAAATCTCCATTTAATCATCTATACAATGGTATATAAATTAAAGTGGTTCTGTGTACTAGCAGGAGTGTAACAAAAACAACTGTTTATAGTAGGTTTATATAATAACAAATCAATTGGGTTTTATTGTCTTATCGCTTCTTGAGCAACTCTAAAGCTGGGAACAAATTATCGGACGTCTCCGTAAGTCGTGACTGACACTCCCCTACGATCACGTCCGTTCACGTCTGCGACTTACGACCGATAGTTTGCACAGTGTTTAGAGTACTCAATGTTTAGAGTCGCGACTTACGTACTGTTATAAATAAGTTCCAAATCACTACGATTCACTACTGTATAATAATGCTGATTTGAGTATTGATGTAGTATATAAAACTGCTCGCAATGCATAGCGGCGCAGTCAACCCACAAAATTGTACTGATCCACATTTTTTCCGAATTAATGTAATTTTTATGTGCAAGTTTTAAAATAAATTCAGTGTAGCAGAATCTCAGTGTATTAATTAAAAGGACCCACGGAGCGCCAGCCTAACAAATTGGTGTCAGAAGTGGGCTCCCAGGAAAAATCGTTAAGTACTGGGATCTATCGGTGTAGGCGTCGCGAATTCGTTTCCACTCGTCTGCACCATACTATTTGTTGGCTCCGAGGCCTAGTAGTCCTTTCGGTAAGTGGTCGACGATAAGCCTTGGGTTCCTCAAAAGCTTAAGCCCGCGCTACTGTGTACCACGTGATCGACGATAAGCCTCCGCTGTTGACCGTGAGCCCGCGTCACCCTAAAACACCTCCTGCTGCCCGTGATCGACGATCAGCCTCCGCTATTGAGCGTGAGCCCGCACCACCCCGGAACACCTCCTGCTGCCCTGTGGGCGACGGTCAGTCTCCACTTCCGAGTGCGAGCCCGCATCACAAGAGGACCTTCCGTCGAGGTCTCGCTGACGACCTCGCCTGCACATCATTCATCATCAGCTACGTGGTCGCACCACGTGCAAGCAGAACGCAACGTGTCGTGTCGACGACCTGTAATACGACTTGCTGAGTCGCCAGGTCGCCACATCGTGTCTCGCTCGCCGCACTACGTGTGCGTGACGTCATCTTTCCAGAATGTTCGCGTGCGCTGCTGCCATATCACTATGACTGTGAGTTTTCCCATATATTTATCTAGTGAAAGTGATCTATTTTAGTGAAGTGATTTTTTTTTCCCAATTTTTCAAGATAACATTATTTTCCTAGAACTCTCTTTAGATTTATCCTATTTTACACCTTTTAAGTTCAAGTTTTGTACACAATTTTATTTACATATTTTCTTTGTTTTGTGGATCTGATGTTCTGTAGTGCTTTATTACTATAATAACTTCAACATTTTAATGCCTCCAAAAAAAGAGAGTTCCGAAGAAATTGCATCTTCATCTAATTCAGATTCTTCAGAGGACACTCCAGCACCAAAACTAAAAGTTAAAATGGCTGACAAAGTTACCCTTTCTGTCCTCACAAAATTCATCAAACCCTATAATGGGGACCGTGAGTCATTGCCTGCGTTTTTAACGAACTGCGAAAATGCGATTGCCCTAGCAACTACAGAACAGCAGAAAAGTAAAAAAGTAAAAAAGAGCACAACTTAAACAGGAGAGGCAAAAAACAACATTTTTAATGTTTTTTTTAGTATTTCGCAATTAAAATCTAAACTTCTTTCGAATTTGTATTGTAGATAAAAAATTGCCCTTTCATTTAATAGTAATCACTTCCACATTTAGTCACTCCTACTATATTTTTTTTTTGTTTTTCTCAAGTTGTTCCCTTATTAACGAAATGTTAAGGGAATAACGTTATTTATACTAGTCAGGTTGGTCGTATTTAAAGTAATATTGCGAGTTATTTTATAAATGCCTAGACAAATATAGTAACGACTTATTACCTTCTGCTATCGATCGAACAAAAAATCTATAATTAAAACAATAGTCTAGAAAATCTTTTATTTATTTATTAAATCTACACTTTAAATAAAACATCTAACAGTAAAAGAGATTGTAAAAATGAAAAAGGATGAAAAGGAAGAAAAGTGACTATAACAGGAAGTTCTCTGATAACTATAGGGCCAATTTGTTAAGCTGTTCTGGAAACAGATAAGATTGGCTCACGGAGTGACAGGACCATCAAGAAGGATTATTATAAGAGCAGAAGATGGATGTTTACTAAACGAAGAATGAAAGGTCTTGGAACACTAGAAGGGATACTTTGGAAGTTTATTCAGTTGTCAGGATAATTTGCAAGGAATGGGTAACTGGACAGAAGCAAGTTTTGAAGACTCTAACTCAGATGCACGTGATGGAAATGAAATAGAAATAGATGAGATTGTAAGAGTGTTGAAAGGAATGACAATTGGGAAGCTCAGGGAATGGCAGAGTTTCTGCTGAAATACTGAAGGCAGGTGACGGGGTGGGAGCAAGCCTGTTGTGACGGATCTTTAATATGTTGGAGAAATGGCCGTGCGCCGGATGCAAGGTGGTTTTTTTGGTGCAAGACTGTAATCGTACCACTTTATAAGGGAAAAGACTCTCAGCAGCAGTCCAAAAACTGTCACGGCATTAGTGTTTTGAGTGTTGTCCGCAGACTCTATGCGAAGGTTTTAATATATACGAGAGTGATAAGAGCGATAGATGAGAAAATATTGGATATGCAGGCGGGATTTAGATAGAAAATGGGCTGTAGAATCAGATCTGTTTAAGGTGCAGGCGAAAAACATCTGACAAAGAACAAAAAAGTCTAGTGTGTTTTCTTTGGCTTGGAGAAGGCCTATTACATGGTGTAGAGGAAAGAACTGTGGTCAACACTATCCGTATACGGTGTGGACTGGCGCTTGGTACGGGCACTTTAATATTTCCACAAGGATACCAATGCTTGTGTTATGATAAATGGGGTATGCACAGACTGGTTTTGCATCTCAAGGGGTGTAGGCAGGGCTATCACGTCACCTATGTTCAACATGCACACGGATAGTTTTTTGCTAAATTTGAAAGGGGGTGAGTGCGGATTGAGCATGAATGAGTTGCCTGTCAAATACCTTCTCTACGCAGATGATCAAGTTCTACTTGCATCGTGAGCTGAACAGTTGCAAGGCATGGTGACTGTGATGGATGAAGCATATAATTTGAAAGGGATGAATATAAATGTGAATAAGACGAAGCTTATGGTATTTGAAAGAGAAAAAGATGTATCGGTGTGTGATGTAAACATAAATGATAAGAGTATGGAGAAAGTAAGTGTAATAATGTATTTGGAGAGTCAGTTTATAAGGGATGGAAAGATTGATGAAGATGTGGAAAGGAAAGTAAATGCGGGAAATAAAGTGAATAGTAGTAGTGGTAGTAGTAGTGTATACATGCAATTGTGATCAACCAGTCGATGCCCAAAAGGGCTCGAGTCTCGACTAGCTGTTCACAATGGGGTGCTGGAGTGCTGGTGCCTACGTTTATGTATGAAGTGAATGTTGGGTGTGGCAGAAGAAGCATGAAAGTAGAATAAATGCTGTGGAAATGCGTTCCTTGCAAAGCATGTGTGGCGTGACTATGAATGATAGGCTGTAAAATGGTGTGATAAGGCAACGGTGCGGTTTAAAAGAAGATGTAAGTAATGACAAAAATTGAAAAGAGTTTGCTTAGATGGTTTGGTCATGTTGAGAGGATGAATGAAAGGCGAGTAACAAAGCAGATGTGAGTGGAAATACCGGGAGGGGACGCCCTAGAAGGGCACAAAGTGACCTAATTGGTAATGTTCTTCAGAATGCTCAGGTACTCGTAACTCGTGCGTGTATGACCAGATGTATGAACGTAAACGAAACAAAAGGAGTATGTAAAGCTAAGTGAGTTTATATATGTATATACATTTTGTTGTCACCTGACTGTGATGTGTGTGTCAATAATATTTGTCTAACTATTTTAGTTATAGTATAATAAGCCATCTCATAGCTTTTCTACTTCAATGGGTTAGACCTACAGATAATAATATATTATTATCAGGCTAAAGGCGACTCAGTGAGTCAGACTATTGTTTATCTGTGCGATCTGGCGACTCTCTCAGTAGGTAGTGTTGTAGGTACTCTCTCTGTCTAGGACTGGCTGCGGCTGGCAACACTTTTACTCAGCACACACACACACACACTGTTACACACAGCTACAATTATATTTTATCTGACACATGTGAGATTTCTTTATTTACACCAACACCACAGACTACAACAATTAATTTACACTAGGTACCGCTAGGTACTATATCCAATATAACATACCATACCAATACCTACTTACATTTAGAGGTAGGTAGTTATGTTTCAAATTCTTTACGTAACGTTGATTATCTAATACTTCTAATAGGAAGTTTAGTTTGTTGAGTTTTCGGTTGTGAACTTAGGCATAGGTAGGGTGGACGTACCAGTCCCAAACCAGTCACCTGTAGTTGACCATTTGCATCAAAAAGTCTATATTTTAAGGATTCGCGCCAATATCTATACGTAGGTTTTTAAAATCTGGATTACCTTATTACATCTTTGAGAATCTAATACTGAAAACTACAGGTGAATTAATAAAGAAATATAGCTTTCTTTTGAATTTTTGTCGTCACGTGTCTTGTACACTCTCCGTTTGGCCGCCATTGCTATAAGGAGCGCTCAGTGATAGGTAAAATTCAATCCCTATAAATTGTAATATTTTTTAAGTGAATGGTAAAAAATTGAGCAGATTTTTTTGTCGAACTTACGAAGCAATGGACCGGCAATCTTTTTCAATTGGTTTCAATTTAAAATTGATCGTGCATTACGTAATTAGGGTGCTGGTTGGTCCAACTAAGGAACAGTACGACTTTTAGGATTTATCTCATAATTACAGAAATTCCTAAATGTTTATGCTGCAATGATTTATAGGCCTCGTTTTGTCTATAAGCAAACTTAAAAAATAACATTATAGAACTAAGGTCATCCGTCAAAATCTGTTAATGTTCCAATTATTTAAAGTCAATATATCTTCTTATTTGGTTTGGGATTGGTACGTCCACCCTACTTAAATAATTAAATTTTGGAAGTAATAAATGTTATCGCATTATTAGTTATTTACTTGTTGTGTTATGTTATCACTTATCAAGTTATAAGTTAACACGGGTTGATACGATAACCTACGAAGGGGTCATCGAAGCAAGTGTATGGACTCGTCAAGTCGTCAGTATCGTATAAACGCCGTATAATTTTATAGTACCCAGCTAATCACAATCAGTATCGGCATGGGGTCTCAACTCGAACAAATTATAATTAGTCTTGAAAAAAAATCAATAGATGGCAGCATTATAGGTAACAGTTATGAAATTAACAGTCACTAAAAAGAGATAAACGGAAGATTTTGGCTGAAGTAAGATTAGTAAAAATCAAAACTCCCTTGTTAATGCTGATTTATCTATTTAACCCCCTAGCATCGAACGTACCCGCCCGCACATACCATTAAGTACCGGAGATCGCCCGCGGCGCGTCGGAGATAAGAGCGCGCTAACATAAACAAAATCTGAGAGCTTTTTGTTACGTAAATAGTCTTATCGTTAATGGTTTTGGGTACCTGATTAGACAAAGGATTTTTTATAATACTTAGAATCTTTGTAAGCGAACGCTAGTATTGATAAATAAACATTCTTATCAGAAATTCCTTTGTACATTTTTTACGGATAAACACAATAAATAAAAACACAAATAATTAAAAAAGTTCAATAAATAGGTATCCGTATCATTACGTAACATTATTTAGTTGAAAAAAAATATTGAACTCTTTTTTTTTTTTGTAATATGCATTTTTATTATACAATAACTAATATAGAATATAATAATAAATGCGATTACATACACAAAACACACACAAAACTCAAAATTACAGAAAAACACGTTTTTTCATTACCGAGTTTGTTTACATTTTTTGATGGGTCCGTAATAGGTAATTACGATGTTATTTAGTGCAAATATTATCTATATACGATGACGACACTACTTAATTATTTAAAAAACAACATGGAAATGTTGTTTTTTCGTCGATTAACACTTAAAAAACAATAGAAAACAAATAAATAGAACGCGGAGTGTAGTGCGCTGCACGCCT
The DNA here is from genome assembly GCA_948150665.1 of Conistra vaccinii. Lineage (NCBI taxonomy): Eukaryota > Metazoa > Arthropoda > Insecta > Lepidoptera > Noctuidae > Conistra > Conistra vaccinii. The sequence continues at coordinate 649,721 of OX411332.1, read as the reverse complement.
GCGCGGACGCCATTTTGTCGTGCCAAAATGTTCAATTTTTACTTTTTTTTAGAGTTGTTCCTGCATATTTTGATGTTTTAGTCGATTTATTTGACAAGTATATTACCAATTCCATAGAATAAAATTAAACTAATAAATCTCGTATTTTCAACAATAAAAGATACCTAAATTAAACCTTTCGCTTACAATGCTCTTTGCAATAGATGGCGTTTTACTCAATTAGTCACTGTTACCACAATCATTACTAATAATTACGTTTAGTCTATGCGTTTAGTAGGAAAATCAAACAACATTTTTTTTAATCTTGTACCTAAGTACGTTACATAGAAATGAAATATAAGAATCGAAAGAAAGGGGTTAGAAGATTTTTGTATGGACGGTGGCCCAAACATGATGCCGCCATTTTGATTTTTTTTTAGAATCGCGGTGAAAATCGAAAGTTATATATTTAGATAGAGGACACTTATACAAACAAAAAATGTCAAATGACATGATATCCTAAAGCGTCAGGTTTCGGAGTTATTCACCGAAATATAAGTCGAAAACTGAACCCTGAAACAAGGATTTTTTTGTTTTTTTTTCCCTTCAGGTAAGTATATTGACCTATGAAAACATAATTGCATCATGTTTAGGTAATATTTTAGTTAAGAGCGAAAGAGACAATAATATATGTATACCCTCCGCCGAATGAGGACTTGTGTTATATGGTATATGTCTTATATGGTGCATGGCATGGGCGCGACACCCAAGAAAATCCTATTCAGCCTCCCGCTGCCTTCTTGGATGATATTATTTATACCGAAAATTATTAAAAAATCTTATTTTTTATCCACTAGGTGTAGTCAATTAATTAATGTGTAAATAACTTAATCAACATGAAGTAACTACAACATAAATAAATTAATTCATTATAATAATTGTTATTTTTATCTTTGAATATCTCAGAAACGTGACGCTTTATGATGTTATGTTATATGAACTTTTATGTTTGTATAAGTATCCCCTATCCAAATATATGACATTTATTGGACACCTCGATTTTGAAAAAAAAACAAAATGGTGGCTGATTTTAGGGCCAAAATCTTCAAACCCCTTTACTATCATGTTTTTGGCAAGTGCTTTGGCTACCTACATAATTATGTTTTTTGTCATTTTACAGATATAAAAAGCTTTACAAAAAAATAGGATTGCAAAAAAACGTTTTAAAAGTATGGGCGTTTCCGTAGAAATTTGTCCCGGTTACAAAATGGAGAAAAGTGGATTATTTTTATTAAATTGTGTATTTATTATCTTGTAATGATTTGATATTCATTAAAGATTACTGTTATAGTTGCAAAACAACAAAAGAATACCCATTTTCTGAGAAAATATGATTTGTTTGGGACAAGGTAGTGTTTCTGATTTCCATTTTGTAACTTGTTTGCAATAAAATAAAATATATTTAGATATTTAATTTTTAATGGATAAAGTGGTTTTAGCATAGAAAACGCTACTTTCTTTAAAAATTATATATAAATCAATTAATAAATGCGTTAGTTTTTTTGTGATCTAGTAAAAACATATCCACTTTGTTAATTTTGGGAACTAAGCTTTGTTATTTTCTGTTTTGCACATTGTCGAAAATAGTTAACAAGATTAGAGTATTTTTAAATTTATAGTCGTATGATACTTTATAAAAAACTAAACAAATAATGAGCTGGTGCCCTGTAAAAATTGGAAATTAAATTAAATTTTATGATGAAAAAAATGGGACAGTTACAAAATTGAATGGTGGAGTTACAAAACGGAAACGTAAAGCTTATTTCACATAGTTAATAAAAATTATAAATGGTCAGATGGTTGATGAAACTTCGTCATCCCTTGCCAAAAGCATTGAAGAAATTATATCATACAATATAGCAATATCCCGCAATCTACCAGCCCAAAGAAAAGCATGAGATTAGTGGTATTTCATTAGCTAGCAACTTTCGGTTGAAAAAGATAGTTTCCTGAACAAACTTTTAAATTAATGCATTAGTATAAGCATAAGTGCATAAAAAAGCCAAATAAAAAAAAATTACCACCACAACTAAAAAATATCACATAAAAATTGCACACATCATGCTTGTTTAGCTTATGTACTCGCCTTTACATTTCCATTTTGTAACTTTTACAATCCACATATACGTAACTAAACAAAATGGAGGTAACGTTTTCATGTTTTCCAATCTAAAATTGCGTGTAGTTAAACAATAGAACAATGAATGCTGCAAGTAATTCAATTAATCATTTTTACCATTATTTTATTATAGTTAACAATAACAACATTATCAAAAACAAAAACTTACCAGCAGAAATTCCTCAAACAAAGTGGATGAATTACACGTAGACGGTAACGCTTTGCAAGTTTAGACACGAATGATTTTGACAGCACCTGATTGCCAACCGAAAAAACTTGCGGAATCGATGAATAATGTTGCCAGGAAAATAAATGTGCTAAGATTTTGGAAGTTTATTTTTTACTTGTGGAGGAAATACCGTTACAAAGTGGAATTTTCCACTACGTCCGAAATCGTGGGACAGAATTAAAATAGTAAAAAATAATTATTTTTGTATTAAAGTGGCTGTAATTTATGTTTTATTTTAAAAGAAATCATACATTTGAATATACCCTTTAAAGCTCAAAAAAAATATTGCATTTATTTATTATTATTTTTTCATTTATTGTTTATTTAGATCTTACAAGTGCTCAAAAAAATAAAAATAAAAATCTGGTATACATATTTATCCAAATATAGTATGTTGTAAATGTGCTACATTGCGAAACACAGGAACATGTACATGTACAGTTGAAATCAGTGTTCTATATTTACAACAGTGCTCACGTTACAGAATAAAATATAGATATAAATGAAAAACAAAATATATTAAAAAACATGTTTATTCTACATTATGAAAGTTAAAGAAACAGTTTCTTTTGGGAACTAAACACAAACGTTGTTCACATTTTGAACAGTGGATATTTGAATACCCAGTTTTGCAGTATTTGCACCTACCTCGCTGTACAAAAACTGGAAAATGACCAATTTTATCAAATCTTACAGCATCTGTAGGTCTAGACACAGTAGGCGCAGTAATTTTTTTCTTTAAAGGAATGTCTTTCTCTTGCACACAACCCTGCACTCGATTTTTTTGTAATAATTCCGTAAAAATTTGGAATCGAAACTTTTTCAGCGTCATGCCTTGTTTTTGATTTGGTGAGAGGTTTCTCCTATATAGTAACCAGGCGTTGTTCACAGATATATCAATGACTTGTGAAAAGATTGCCATATACCAACGTTTGGTTTTGAAGGTAGATCGATATAAAGCTATCAACATATCAGCGAGGTCCACTCCACCCATATGGGCATTATATTGTTTCACAATTTGTGGACAATCAACATCTGCTTTAGTTTTAGTTTCCTTCGACCAGCGTTTTATTTTTACCATGGGATGCGAATCCACAAATGAGCTAGCTAAAGTAACTACCTTGTTGTCCAACCATTTGACAATGGCAATTTTGTTACTATTGCACACAATTTGATGACTGGAACCTCTGCCTTTCTTAGCTAATTTTTTATCTGAAGCTAATAAATCTGCACAACCCCTGAGACGATTCCCTTTGATGGTACCCAAACTAAAAATGCCATAATCGTCGCGAAGTAAATGTATCAACTCTAATGACGTGAAGAAATTGTCAAAATAAACGACAGCGGGCTTGTTGACAATCGTTTTACAAAGGGCTATAACTACTTTGGCTCCTAATCCGAGACTGTCTTCATAATCAGAAAAAGAAATAAATCTGAAAGTATCGTCACCTCCATATGGAAGAAAATCATACACTAAGCCAGAAACTCCAGCCCTTACAAATAATTTAAAGCTCCATTTCTTGGGCTTTTTTGGCAAGTACTGTCGTCTATTTCCTGCTCTAGTGCCTTTGTAAGGAACCATCATTTCATCTATGCTGTATCTTCCTTCTTCTTCTAGTCGTAAACAATTAGTCCTTACTTTTTCTAATATCGGCCGAACCTTAAAATAACGATCGTTATTCAGATCCGAATTATCCACGAAATGCAAATATTTTCTCATTAGCTCGTACTTTTTTAGACTCGTCACATCAGCGACAGAAGGGTATCTGAAATCATTACTCCAGTAGTCTCGATATGACGGCATTCTTACAATACCCATCATAATTGTGATAGCTAGAAAATCACGCATATCATCTCTGGTAACGTTTATAGATTTACCTTCTTTGCTTTGCACAGAATATAAATTGGTGTGCTCCGTAATATAATCTATTATATCTTCAGAAAAAAAATTAAGAAAATAGTCTAACGGAGATTCTGTTGCGGTACTACTAGTGCTAAGATCAGGCATATCAAACTCTGCTGGATATTTGAATTTCCCACGCTGCCACTTGAAACTAAGAAGAGGTCTCTTGTACTTTTTTACTCTTTTAGCTACAACTCTTGGTTCACAGTTAGCACTTCTTTTTGAGCGAACTCTTTGGCTTAATGGAGTATTAAGTGGTGATAAAATTGACGAAACTGAATTTAAATTTGGGAGCGGATTGGTTGGTGTGTCCGAAGGAAAAATACTACGTATTACTGGAGTCAGTGGAACCGTATCTTCATCAGATAATGTCGAAATGGTTTCTTCTTGCACTGGACTATCAAGAATAAGATCCAAGTTTTCTAAAGACGAACGAAGGGACCTTGGTTCTGAGCTGAAGTCAGAAGATACATCGTTTTGACGTTCGGTATGTTTTGAATAATAACTTCGTCTTCAGACGAAGAGCTATAGGTAGACGAGGCCGCTTCTGGTGGAACCAAAGCTAAAATTTGTCTTGCTCTCTGCCATTTTAAGCCTCCCTGGTAATAAGCAAAAAAAACAAACATGCAGCAATCACCAACAGCAAACATAAGTTAACACAAGTTTTAGTAAAAAACGACCATATTAGTAATAGCGATATTCATTCATTATTTAGTAATCTAGCTTACTCGTACATTAGCAAACTTTCAGAACAGTCATTAAAAAAACATAATACCGTCAACTCCCATAAATGTAAAAAAAAAACACAAAACCCATACAAAGAAAATAATAATTATTCAGTGTTAGTAAAAGCGCGACGTGGCACCCGTGCAACGTACGAAATTAAAAGTACTTATGCTAAATCTTCGCAGTGTCGCAAATGTGCAACGTCGGTAAATACGTGCTTATATTTCATAGTAGAATATGAATTTGACATTGGCGTTATATGACACAATTGTAAACACTCATAAACAATAATATTTCAAGTAATAGTTGTCAATAAATGCATAAAAACTATTTATATTTATTAAAACTCACCGGTCGTCCACGAGCGCAGTGTCGACGCGACGCCATTTTGGTCATAACTACGTAATGATGCGCGTGAGTTGGTTCAATATTTTTTTCATAGATGGCAGCAGTATATCCATTATTAAAATTTATGTAAATAAGAAAAAATAATGATTTTTTTTTGTTTGGATAGTTGGATCGGTGCAACGTTGCGAATTAAAGGGTTAAAACCTTTTTACATGCATGCTTAATTTTATGTCATCAATAATCTAACTCAAAGTGTGTCACGACACTGTGGGACACCTGAAAACTGGGGGGGATCCAAACATATTTTCGTCTTATTTTAATAATTATTATAGTAAAAATAGACTAATTCACTATTATTTACTGAGTTTATTTATTATACTATCATAATAAATAGTGAATTACAATAATAGGCCTTCGGTCTTCTAATGAATTATAAATAAAGTCATGGGACAGCACAAAATGAGAGTGGATAAATTTCTACGGAAATGCCCGTATAACATGTCAATGGTGCCGATTCTTTTGTCACAAATGCCTCTAAACTAGACTAAAAAACACTAAAATTTACTTTAGTCCTGTCAAACGAGGATTTCCCATTCTGAAATAAACTAAAAAGTGACACAACTTAACTATATTTTAGTTTGACAGCACTAAGATTGCACTGAGTTATTAGTTTAGTGAAATGGCAATTTGGCTATTCTGAATTTGACGTTTTTCACCTAAAATTGATTATCCAAGTAAATCTGACTAAGGGGGATGCGCCAAGGTAGCCCGCGAACTGAGCACACTGAGCTGCAAATTGAAAAAAAAAGTAAGAAAATTTTAATTTCGCGGGCTACCTTAACGCATCCCCCTTAGAGTGGAATAAAATTAGTCGTCATGAACTAAAATTCACACCAACCAACACTTCGACTTCAGGTGCAAAAACAGTACTAAGTAGGTATATATCTTTTTTTTATTTTGCTTATATCTCGAAAGCGGTGCGTCCTATCGCAAAAATAATGAAATTTTCAACCCCCTTAAGAAAGCTCTTAAACCCCTATACCTCAACACATTGGTAATATTTTTTCTCATTTTCCATACAAAAAGCGAAAAATTCCATAAAAAACACGTCGAGGCTGCCCACAAGCGCTGCGAGCCTCCGGCTCCTAAAAAAAATCACGGGGTAGGCAAGTACATATACCACGTGGAGTCGCGATTGTCAAATTCGATTTTAATTATGTCGAAATTATTTAAAATTTAGAGTTTTTTTTTTTTTGCAGATTAGCTTTACGATTCTCATAGCCCGCACAATGAAGGGTTCCATAGATGGGGTAAATTCATACCAACTACGGAACCCTTCATTGTGCGTGGCCCGACGCGCACTTTGGTCGGTTTTTATTTGCAGTAAAAAAAAAAAAAACTGCCAAAATGAGTTCCATGAAGAAGGCGTGTTTTCAGTTTCAGTGTTTTAGATTTGGTAACGAGGAGAGGAAAATCTAGATTTAAGCATTGAAATACTAATAACACCATTCACCATTCCAAAAAAGCATTCACAGCAGCGCGCGTGAAAATTACTAGCTCACTTACACAAATGAAACTATTCAGCCAACTCGAGATATTTTTGTTGTATTGTTATATGTCCTTGAACGCACCGTTCGATGTGCGATGTAGAGAATCTATCATAATAAAACATCGCCTTAAGTATCTACTCCGAGTCCGCGTTGTAAAACTACAGTCCCTGTCAATTAGTGAGTCGCTGATGCTGCCATCTGTTAAAAAAATGGAGGACTCAAAAGTAGCCAGTTTAATAGCCCGACTTAGGAAGGTGTCATTTCTTTGTGTGGGATTGGGTATCTGTACGGACTCGCTTTTCAGTGGAACTCACATCTTTGTTTAAAAATTGTCGTCGTGTTCACGCACGTATCGATCGAACCATTCGATAAATAAGAGCGACGAACTTCACGTTAACCAGTTTTTGTGCAACATTTGTAGTGTTCTCTAATTTTCTGATATATTCATCATCATCAAGAGATATTAATCGGCGTGTTTCGCAATTTGTTTGCAGTGCGCAACCACGGTGACGTATTTTTAAAGTAGTCCGATTAGCTACCGACCATGTCACTGACAAAGTTGATAAGCCGCGCTAGTCGCATTTTGACCGGCGCAGCAGTGCGGTCGGAGTTAACGTTAGTCGAGGCAGCTTCGGCACAACTGCACAGAAACCACATAAGCGTCCGAACCATGGCGACACAGAGAAAAACCCTTACATTAGAAACTTTGAACCCTAACATTAAAATATTGGAATATGCAATCCGTGGACCTCTTGTCATGCGCGCCAATAGACTTGAAAAGGAACTTGAAAAGGTATTTATTTTCTTCAACTCCCATTATCATACAAAATGAAATTATTTGTGACAACTTTGTGTTTGATCAAAGCCCATTAAAATTGTATTTATATAGCTCATAGACGTATACCTAATATACGTCTGTTTTCAGTTTCAGTGTTTTAGATTTGGTAACGAGGAGAGGAAAATCTAGATTTAAGCATTGAAATACTGATAACACCATTCACCATTCCAAAAAAGCATTCACAGCAGCGCGCGTGAAAATTACTAGCTCACTTACACAAATGAAACTATTCAGCCAACTCGAGATATTTTTGTTGTATTGTTATTACTTGTCCTTGAACGCACCGTTCGATGTGCGATGTAGAGAATCTATCATAATAAAACATGGCCTTATGTATCTACTCCGAGTCCGCGTTGTAAAACTACAGTCCCTGTCCATTAGTGAGTCGCTGATGCTGCCATCTGTTAAAAAAATGGAGGACTCAAAAGTAGCCAGTTTAACCTCCTAAGCTACGCGGCGCGATTTCGCGACAACCCGTCAAGCCGCGCGGCACGCCCGCGGCGCGTCAGAGATAAGAGCTCGCTAATATAAACAAAAACTGAGAGCTTTTTGTTACGTAAATAGTCTTATCGTTAATGGTTTTGGGTTCCTGATTAGACAAACGATTTTTTATAATACTTAGAATCTTTGTAAGCGAACGCTAGTATTGATAAATAAACATTCTTATCAGAAATTCCTTTGTTCATTGTTTTGATTGTTTATAATAAAACTACTGGTTCGATTCACATGAAATTTCGCAGGATACATTATGAATACATATACTATCGGTCAAAACCATTATTTACGGACAAACACAATAAATAAAAACACATATAATTAAAAAAGTTCAATAAATAGATAACCGTATCATTACGTAACATTATTTAGTTGAAAAAAAATATTGAACTCTTTTTTTTCTGTAATATGCATTTTTATTATTTATTATCTAATAAAGAATATAAAATAAATGACTTACCAGCGATTACATACACAAAACACACACAAAACTAAAAATTTCACAACAACACGTTTTTTCATTACCGAGTTTGTTTACATTTTTTGATGGGTCCGTAATAGGTACAGTACGACACAACTTAGATGTAGCATCGGCAAAATTCGTAAAACCGATCACCATCCGAACTGAGTGCGCCTTCAAAATCACTAATCACCATTACTGCTTTAGGTGAAGATGATCTTTCGAAAACGCAATACCTTGTAAAGTCTTATAGCCAAATACACTCGTAAAATTGAAATGAATGAATGAAAATTTTCAAATCTATGCTACATCTAAGTTGTGTCGTACTGTAATTACGATGTTATTTAGTGCAAATATTATCTATATACGATGACGACACTACTTAATTATTTAAAAAAATTCCCGTCGATTTACACTTAAAAAACAATTGAAAACAAATAAATAGAACGCGGAGTGCAGCGCGCTGAACGCATGCGCGGACGCCATTTTGTCGTGCCAAAATGTTCAATTTTTACTTTTTTCTAGAATTGTTTCTGCATATTTTGTCGTTTTAGACGATTAATTTAACAACTATATTATCCTACCATAGATCAAAACCAACCACAGACCATATCAGCCCGTATGTTTAATACGAATAGAGCTTGAATCAGCATGCTCGGACTGTCGCTAATCGTCGACAGACTGGCTTTACGGTATTTGCAATTATTGTCGCTAATTTTCGACGGCCCGGACTAAAGGTATTTATTTTCTCCAACTCCCATTATCATACAAAATGAAATTATTTGTGACAACTTTGTGTTTGATCAAAGCCCATTAAAATTGTATTTATAGGTATAGCTCATAGACGTATACCTAATATATGTACGTCTATGATATTGATATAGCTATAAAAATAATAATAATACCAACCTATTCCTATCCCAATTGAGAGCAAAGGCCTCTGCTCATTCAGAGAAGACACGAGCATTGACGACGATTACGCTTGTACTAACTGCTAGCATTTGTCCGCGGCGTTGCCCACGGATGTCGAAAAATATCCTTCAAGAACGTACTACAGGGATTAAAAGTAGCAAATCCTATCTCATGTGTTAGTCCAGATTATAAAGTTAATTTAAATAAGTATTTTATTTGGATATAGTAAAATTTATTTTTTACTAATGGAGTTTAGAAAATGGCAAAGAGTGAAACGGATTTACCTAACCAACTTCTTCAGGACAAAGTGTAATAAAACATTAATTGTTTTAATAAAATTGTTTATTTCTAGGCTATAAATACTCAGGGAAAGAGTCCCACTCGTCTTCATCGATAGAATGAAGCTTTGTGCAGACCAGCGCGACTTGTCGCGCGACGCGACACCGGTTATTGTTATACCGTGAAGTTTTCTTAGAAATTGTATTGTTCGTGTCGCGTCGCGCGACAAGTCGCGCTGGTCTGTAAAAGCCTTTATTCGTTTCATCCATATCTTATTCATAACAATGTTGTGTTTCGGCACTTAGAAATAAGATAGCCAGTTCCTCTGTGGTTGAAGATTCCGGGTGAAGCTCGCTTCCACCTTCGGCCTGATCATCACTTACCATCAGGTGAGATGCAGGGCAAGAGCGTCCACGTTGACGGTAAATGGAAAAAAAAATATCTTCGGTAATTTCAATTTCTTCGTTTGATGGAGGAATGGCAAGTTGAGGAACTTCACTAGGCAATAACATTTTCATCACACACACCTATTCGAAAAACGACAATTGCCTATAGAGGATAGCGGGAGCCAAATCCAATTTTGCGCCCGTAGGAGTTTGAGCTTTCTCTCTTCTGATTGGTCCGCTTCGTGCTCCGAAGTTCGAAGTTAGAACTGATAGATTTGCGTAGTTGGGTTGGAGGCACTCGCGTGAAGGTTTAATGTAAAAAAAAATATCACTAACTATTTAACATTCAATTCTCTATGGTGATAAACAGACTCATTTTTGTGATTGGTTAGTAAGGAGTTAGTATTATACTTACTCTTTGTTGATAAGTAGGTTTGTGAAGTTAACCAAATAGGTCGAACGCATAATGTTTGAATAAGTTACTGGCTGGTTCTAAGTAATGGCGGCAATGTGCTTTAAAAAAACTGTACCTAGTTCTTTCTTTAAATTTATTTTTTCTCGGAAATTTTTCACACTAGGCTTCGCCATAGAGGAAAGTATTTTTTCTCATAGGTAGTGATGAAAAATAGTGTATCACTCGGGGACAAAATATTTTTCATCCCACCATCTCGGAAAGAGTATTTTTAATCTTCAATATCTGAGTGGAAAAGCCGTTTTTATTCGCTAGAGGATAAAGTAAATTGAATTTAGAACATCGTGTGCACTAAGTTTGTGAATTAAAAAAAAACATTAAACCTATTTACTGCTACCTCTATGGTGCCGAATATATCATACAACTTTTTTTGAATTTTTTTAAAAACTCAGACTCGGAACCTTCTTGGTGTTCTTTTTTCAATTTGCTTTGTACGCGGTTCTTTACGCGGCATTTTTTCACGTCATTGTTAAACCTTTTATTAAAAACAAGAAACTTGAAAACAAGTGAAAAAACTAAAATGAGTGATTCTAGCGACGAGGAAGTTTGCTTGACGCCAACAGAATTGACTGAAACTGTTAATAATGCGCAAATGAGCTTTCTCCCTCAACAATCACGCGAGAAGTATTTAAAACAGTACGATATGTTCAACACGTGGCGACTAGCAAAAGGAGCCAAAACTTTCTCAGAAAACGTTTTGCTGGCATATTTTATAGAATTATCCGAGAACAAGAAAGCAAGCACTCTATGGAGTACGTATTCGATGCTAAAAGCAACAATAAAGATGAAAAAAGACAAACATATCGATACCTATCCTAAATTAGTGGCATTTTTAAAAAGAGCCTCATCTGGTCATCAACCAAAAAAATCGAAGGTTTTCACAGTATCTGATATTGAAAAGTTTCTTAACGAAGCACCCGATTCCGTATATTTGGCGGCAAAAGTAAGTCAGTTGCACATTCAGTATCTACTTAAGTATATTAATCTCAATTAAATAGCATACTTAGTAGATGTTGATAGGCATAATTATGCGTTCATATCAATTTTATTCATTTATCTACTACAATACTCTTTACGTTACAGGTTGTTCTTATTATTGGAATAAACGGAGCATGTCGAACTAATGAACTAACACAACTTAATGTCAAAAACATTGAGAAACATTCAGATGACTTACTATTAATTAATTTACCTAATACAAAGACAAAAAGAGACCGCAACTTCGTCATTCGCAAGGAATACGTAACGATTGTTGAGAAATATCAAGCCTTACGCCCGCCTAACACTCCAATCAATCGATTTTTTCTACAGTATCGCAATGGAAAGTGTGTTAGACAGCCTATGGGTACTAATAAAATTGGCAGTATCCCACGAGAAATAGCAACATTTCTTGAACTTCCAGAACCCCTGTTGTACACGGGTCATTGTTTCCGACGAACTTCAGCCACACTTTTGGCTGATTCCGGAGCTGATCTCCTGTCCCTTAAGCGCCACGGAGGCTGGAAGTCCAATGCAGTTGTAGAGGGATACATAGAGGATTCCATCCAAAATAAGTCTAAAATATGTGAAGGCATCGTAGGAGCCATTACACTGAAAGAGCCTCAATCGGATCCTTGGACTGGCCCTTCTACATCAAAAATAAGCCGTTATGAAACACCTAACCATCTCCCTCTCTCTCCAACATTCACGCCAAGGGAATCCGATGAATCGGTACAACTATTAAGTATGACAGATAGTTTACCGAAAAACAGTACACAAGTGACTAACACCAATATTACAGTACCAAACAAAAATATTACACTCAATTTAAATAACTGTAGCAACGTTACTTTAAAATTTTCTTAATTATACCTTAGTATTATTTTGTTATAATTTAAAGATTATTCTGTAATACTTACCTGTTATAATGTAGTAATTAATACCTAAACTGAAATAAAAGTGTACCTATCTTGTGATTGTAAACGTTTTTTTTTTTTGCATTTAGTCATTTCCTCGCTGAGGTGGAATGAAAAGTTACGTGTTGCACTCGAGTGCAAAGATTTTTCACCTCGTGCTCTTTTGATTCCCTCGCTAACGCTCAGGCTTCTAATTTTGAATCACTCGCTGCGCTCGTGATTCAATTTTAGAATCCTTCGCTTGCTCGGTCATCAAAATTGAACACGCGGTTAAAAAGCAACTTTGCACTCTTGTATAACAAATAACTATTGTCCTCGGGCGGCGTATATTTAGCTCAGGATTCTACGTTAGAATCCCTCGCTACGCTCGTGATTCTACTATAGAATCCTTCGCTTAGCTCTGAATTCAAAATAACGCCCTGGAAGAACAAAATATTACTTTGTCCCCTTGTAACACAAATAACTATTCCATGGTTGCTGCGCTAAATGGCCTTAATCTTTTCGGTAATTTCGGCGTTATGCTACTCATGAAGGATCTGATGTTAAGAGCAATCTGTTCAGAACGTCTTGGTTGCATTGCTCTCGAGAAAACAAGTTTTCCTGAACAGTGGATAGGTATTTCCACTGTGCCATTGGTTGCAAACCAATCACGGCTTTTCTTTATGAAAACATGTTCAATCCTGTTGTTAGCAAGCCACCTGGTCTTCATTTCTGATTTAATTTACGAAAATTTGCGGCGAAACTCTTGTATTTGTTCAACGGGAAATGATGGTTTGTTAATTATCGCATTCTCCACAATGTCCCACTTTTTTGAAAATTCTCTTTCTATAGGTACTAGTTTTGGCATGTTAAATAAACATTCTCGTGTCTTAATTCTCACACCAGAACCACCTACAAGAGAAAAAAAATTATATTAGAATATGAAACGCATAATTGATGTTGTTTTGTACAATGACATCGTCACAGAATAGAAAAAAAATTTAGGCACCCAATCTTAACTGATTCTAAAAGTAGGGAAGTTACATCAACTTACAAAACATATACCGGGAAACTCCCAGAAGTACAACAAAAACTCTAATGTATATATTTTTGAACCAAAATATCATTAGTTAGATTTGCGGTTCATAAGAAGTCGAATATCCACTAATGTACTCGTCTTATTTTGAAATATTTGAGTATTACATATAGTACATACCTGCTCCCCAATTACGCAATGCACGATCAATTTTAAATTGAAACCAATTGAAAAAGATTGCCAGTCCATTGCTTCACAAAAAAAAATGAGCAGATTTTTTTTTGTCAAACACATGTAACACCCACTCTCATTAAGATTGGAGACGCTACGCTCGAAGTTGTAGACGAGTATGTTAACCTAGGACAAACTGTCCAGCTACGTAGGTCCAATTTCGAGAAAGAGGTCAATCGTCGAATCCGACTCGGCTGGGCAGCGTTCGGGAAGCTACGCAATATATGGATGGATCTCTGGTCTGAAAATAAAGATTTATATATACAGGGTGTTAGGGTAAACACCGTTATCCTTCAAACCAGTGGTTTGGTTTCGTTTATAGAACATAAATTCAATGAAAAATCAAAAAAAAATTTTTTTAAAGATGTACATTTAGAGTCGTCACGCAATTCCTAAGGTAGGCATTTTTGCCTGTTTTAAGCCAGAAAAAGGTTGTATTGTATTTATTCATGTGTTGTGGTAGGTAGGACGGGCGGCGATCGATTACGTCACTCGGGCGGGCGCATATCCATGAATTTGCGGACGGTGTCGGACAATAACCTTTTTAATATTTGTTAAAGAAAATAACGTAACTTCTTTTTACTCGGTTTTTTATGTTTGTATTTAAGCCAACTACCCATAGTTTGAGTGACAACGGTGTTTAGCCTTCCATCCTGTATATATATATATATATAATATCTTTTCGTCCCACATACCACAGTGTCTCAAGACGAAAGTCTTTGACCAGTGCGTGTTGCCAGTGATGACTTATGGATCTGAAACGTGGTCGCTCACAATGGACCTTATCAGAAGGCTAAAAGTCACCCAAAGAGCAATGGAGAGGGCTATGCTTGGAGTTTCCCTACGTGATCGAATCAGAAATGAAGAGATCCGCAGGAGAACCAAGGTAACCGACATAGCCCGAAGAATTGCCAAACTTAAGTGGCAATGAGCAGGACACATTGCCCGCAGAACAGATGGGCAATAGGGCCGAAAGGTTCTGGAGTGGCGACCGCGTACCGGAAGACGTAGCGTTGGAAGGCCTCCCACAAGATGGACCGACGACCTTGTAAAGGCCGCAGGAATCCGCTGGATGCGGGAAGCACCGAATCGGTCGAAGTGGCGGTGCTTGGGGGAGTGTACGTTACCCCAGCAAGAAAGTGTCTCCTAGAGTTATATGAGTAGAACGTATAATTTGTGCCTTATTTGCTGTAAATGTGCCCCCACATAAAAAATGTGTGCCCCCTGTCGTTTTGAAAAAAAACGGAAAAAACGATTCTTGCTGGGGTAACGTTTTTCTAGCAGGAAAATTCTAAACGAATGATCGGAGAGAGAAAAATTATGCATGGCCATAGAGCTTATTTGTGTGCCAAAATGTGCCCCCAAAAATAAAATCTGTGCCCCTTCAGGTTTTCGAGATATTGCATTTCCTGCTGGAGTAACGTTTTGATGAATCGTATATCTCTAAAACCATTGTATGTGCCCCTGTAGAATAAACATACACGAGTAGCTCTTAATGTGTGCCCCTTAGTGCCCCAATTAGATTTAAGAAAATATTTATAGTTTTCAAGTTATCGCGGTTGTATGAAAACCCAAAAAAACATCGCAGCGCTTAAATGAGACAAGGTATAAGTTCGCTGAAAACTGTATTCGGTCCTTCTTGACGCTAATAATAACCATACAAAGTTTCAAAACTTCACATGCATGCGTTTTTGAATAATCTTGCTAAAAGTCATAACGATGGTGTCATAACTTTGACGGCAAAATACAAGGAACCGGCTCAATCCCAGATGTGTAGGTGTAAACCAAAATCTTGTGCCTTTAGTCAAAAATATATGGTGAAAATATTCAGCTTGGAATGTTTCGCATTAAGTAAATATTAACAAAAAACCAAAATATGTAAGCAACGGCTGGCTATCCGACCAAATATGAATGACTACTAAAAAGCGACGGATTCATACATATCGATGACCTTCTTTACTTTACTCACTAACCGGTTCACACGTGTTGTGCTTGTGCCTGAGTACAATGAAGTAGAAAAGTAATAAGTAATAAAATAAAGTTGTTATTGGATTATATCCTACTAGCTGTTTCTATGACCTTACACATGATTAAGTACATTATAAATAGTAGCCTAAGTGCTATATTCCAAGGAAAGTTATCTTCTCCATTCTAAATTTCATTAAAATACATCCAGTAATTTATTTATGAACGAAAGAAATACATCCAGATATTTGCCATTTGCCAGGTCTTTGACCAAAAATTTGATTGGTCCCGATGTTTAAAAAAAAATATAGTTCGTGAAATGTGTGATGAATGTGAAAATGATGAAAATAAAACTACTAAAAATAGGTACCTCTTTTTTGTATATAAATAAAAAGCCCGTATTTGTCTTTATATATATATATATTTATTGATAAGCCGTAGGTTAGATAAATTAACAGTAAGTCGCGGCTGTAAGACGTAAGTAGTTACAGAATTATAATCATCAAAATCACCAATACAACCGTCCAAGTTCATAAAGGCGTAGGAACAAAAACAAAAAATAATTCTGATGTGGTGTCATTATAGTCACAAGGTGCATTTAATATATATTTTAATTAGCCCCAAAACTTTTGAACGCGACTGTACGGAGAACAGCTTAGGTATAATACGTCCAATAAAGAAGGTCATCGATATGTATGAATCCGTCGCTTTTTGGTAGTCATTCATATTTGGTCGGATAGCCAGCCGTTGCTTACATATTTTGGTTTTTTGTTAATATTTACTTAATGCGAAACATTCCAAGCTGAATATTTTCACCATATATTTTTGACTAAAGGCACAAGATTTTGGTTTACACCTACACATCTGGGATTGAGCCGGTTCCTTGTATTTTGCCGTCAAAGTTATGACACCATCGTTTTGACTTTTAGCAAGATTATTCAAAAACGCATGCATGTGAAGTTTTGAAACTTTGTATGGTTATTATTAGCGTCAAGAAGGACCGAATACAGTTTTCAGCGAACTTATACCTTGTCTCATTTAAGCGCTGCGATGTTTTTTTGGGTTTTCATAAAACCGCGATAACTTGAAAACTATAAATATTTTCTTAAATCTAATTGGGGCACTAAGGGGCACACATTAAGAGCTACTCGTGTATGTTTATTCTATAGGGGCACATGCAATGGTTTTAGAGATATACGATTCATCAAAACGTTACTCCAGCAGGAAATGCAATATCTCGAAAACCTGAAGGGGCACAGATTTTATTTTTGGGGGCACATTTTGGCACTCAAATAAGCTCTATGGCCATGCATAATTTTTCTCTCTCCGATCATTCGTTTAGAATTTTCCTGCTAGAAAAACGTTACCCCAGCAAGAATCGTTTTTTCCGTTTTTTTCCAAAACGACAGGGGGCACACATTTTTTATGTGGGGGCACATTTACAGCAAATAAGGCACAAATTATACGTTCTACTCGTATAACTCTAGGAGACACTTTCTTGCTGGGGTAACGTACACCTTGGGGGAGGCCTATGTCCAGCAGTGGACGTCTTTCGGCTGATATGATGATGATATGATATAAATAATAAAAAAATAAAAATCATTTAATTCAGACAATTTTTGTCCATATTAGTTAGTACCGATTCAATTTTCTTAAAACTATGTTAGTAATGACGAGATCAATTAATACATTTAGATTAAAATAAATAATTATAAATTAATTAAAATTGAAATAAATACTTAAAAATAGTTGAATCTAAATTAAAATAAAATTGAACTAAAATTAAATAAATTAAATACAAAAATTTATCAGGCAACATGCAGCCTGATGAGCCTTCCCACAGCTGGTGACACTGGTCTGTCTGCAATCATCCTTAGGATTCCGTTACCACTCCCTCGAATTAGACGAATCAGTGAGGCTGACTTTTTGCGCATTATAGCGTAAAAGTCATCCACCCTCGCGTCGGCAAACATACCCGAGGCACTGCAAAATCGAGGTAGTCGCACCAGAATCCTACAGGCGTTGTTATATTGTATTCTGAGAGTATTGTAGGCCCGCTGCGTGTAGTTGGTCCATAGAGCGCTGGTGTAAAAACTTTGGCAGTAGGCTCTGAACAACGTTAAGTACCTTTACTTGTGCTGTACACTTTGCAAACCTATGTACCAACATGTTAGCTCGCACCGACAATGCTCTCCGCTCTCTCTCAACGTCTGCGTCATCATGCAGGGTTTCGGTCACAACATGCCCTAAATACCTAAACTGAGAGACCCGACTCAAAGATACCCCGTTGAGATACACTGGTGGTATATGCTCAGGTTGTTTATTTTTACCTCTGATGAGCATATACTCACTCTTTCTATCGTTGTACTTTAAGCCGTGACTCTCAGCGTAGGCCTCACAGATATTCAATAGCTTCCTTAACCCTCCAACAGATGGACTCAGCAACACCATGTAGTCCGCGTAACTGATGTTATTGACGCAAACGTTACCTATCTATGTGACATCCGACATGGTTGTTGCTGAGCTCACCTACCTATCAGCTGATTGACATATAGATTAAACAGTCTTGGAGAGGTCAGTCCCCCTTGCCTCACTCCACACTCAAGGGAATATTCTTCAGAATATGCATTTCCCCCCACCTGACAAAGTTTTGCTGGTGGTTATAGGTACCAGAATGAAAATATAATAGTTAGTTCGGCGGGAGCCCCGACCTACCAAAAGCTTAGTCCAGAGCCTGTTATAATCGACTAGGTCGAAGGCCTTCGATAGGTCCAGAAAGAAAGCATCATGATGGCAGTTTATGCTATCCTGCTACTTTTTAACCTACCAGCAGTGAATGTGAAGATTATGCGGGTCATTCCTTTCATTTATACTTTTTAGTATTTTTTTCTCTCAGTTAGTTTTTATCATGGTCTGGCAGCTTGAGTAATTTATGCGGACTATACAAATGTCCTTTCTTTGGTATTGTTCGTCAAATCGTTGAGCTCCCCTATCAGGCCGCGCGGCGCGATTTCGCGACAACCCGTCAAGCCGCGCGGCACGCCCGCGGCGCGTAAGAAATAAGAGCTCGCTAATATAAACAAAAACTGAGAGCTTTTTGTTACGTAAATAGTCTTATCGTTAATGGTTTTGGGTTCCTGATTAGACAAAGGATTTTTTATAATACTTAGAATCTTTGTAAGCGAACGCTAGTATTGATAAATAAACATTCTTATCAGATTCTTATAAGAAATTCCTTTGTTCATTGTTTTGATTATTTATAATAAAACAACTGGTTCGATTCACATGAAATTTCGCAGGATACATTATGAATACATATACTATCGGTCAAAACCATTATTTACGGACAAACACTATAAATAAAAACACATAATATAATTAAAAAAGTTCAATAAATAGATAACCGTATCATTACGTAACATTATTTAGTTGAAAAAAAATATTGAACTCTTTTTTTTCCTGTATTATGCATTTTTATTATTTAATATTTATTAAAGAATATAAAATACTAGCTTTTACCCGCGGCTTCGCCCGCGTGGATGTCGCAAAATATCCCACGGGAACGTTCTACCGGGAATACATACCTAATAGCCAAGGAAAAGATCATTGACTAACTTTCAGCGGACGCAGTGGTAGGCTACTACAGCTCCCGCGTGGTCAACCATAATTATTTTGTTACGCGTAATTTTGAAACTGTGATATCTCTTAAACTATTCATTTAAATGATGTGATGTAAAGGCATATTTTAATCGAAATTTAATGCCCAATTTAAATAACCTATTTAATTGGATAAGGATTAATAAGATACCGGTCAAAATAGCTTCGGAAATAACAATGAAAATTTTATACAATTTTGAAAGATAAAAGTGGTTATTGTGGGTCACCCTTAAAAGATAGACATATGCCATCGCGGACTTTTTTGTTGCAATTTTTAAGATATACAATACTCTAGAACATAAATTTGATTTATCTCTCACGACTTACGCAGCGCACGCCAGTAAAGCTCCCAGTCGGCATGATTTTTTCCGACATCTTCAACAATAATCGTCATATTTCAGCCAATTTACACAAAACCTTAATGAATTATACACTAAAACCTTCCACATGAATCACTCCGTCCAATGGTGAAAACCGTTTGAAAATCCGTTCGGCAGTTTTTGAGTTTATCGCGTTCAGACAGACAGACAGACAGACAGACAGACAGACGCGGCGGGCGACTTTGTTTTATAATATGTAAGGAAATGACTTACCAGCGATTACATACACAAAACACACACAAAACTCAAAATTTCACATCAACACGTTTTTTCACTACCGAGTTTGTTTACATTTTTTGATGGGTCCGGAATAGGTAATTAGGATGTTATTTAGTGCAAATTTTATCTATATACGATGACGACACTACTTAATTAATGAAATAACACCATTTCCCGTCGATTTACACTTAAAAGATAATAGAAAACAAATAAATAGAACGCGGAGTGCAGCGCGCTGAACGCATGCGCAGACGCCATTTTGCCGTGCCAAAATGTTTAATTTTTACTTTTTTCTAGAATTGTTTCTGCATATTTTGACGTTTTAGTCGATTTATTTGACAAGTATATTACCAAATCCATAGAATAAAATTAACTACAGACCATATAAGCCCCTATGCATAGTACAAATACAGTTTGAATCAGCGTGAACGTACTAGGCTTGACGGTATTGGGAATTTTCGCCGCTGTGCAGCAACGATCAGCACCGACCGGTTAAACTTTGAGTTGAGCTGCACGATTACTGACAAATGCGTGCACTGACTGGACAGGTCCACTCAATCTGTGTGGTTCTTTCCTCAAAAGACCATTTCAGACACCAATCTACATGGTCTTCACATGATCTGACCAAGATTATGTCTGGACTTTAAAAGAGACTGTGACCTCTGAGTTTGTTTCGGCCTTTCTTCTCAGAGTAGTCAGATAGGAAACGCCGACCTCATCTAGTTTAAAAAATAAGATTGACGTGTAAAAGTGTTTGTACAGACCTACTTACAGAAATAAAATCATTTATCAGTCCATTGCACATTGTCGTCATTTATCAGTCCATTGCACAGGTGTCTTTGGTTTTGAATTTTCGTTTTTTTGCCACCGACTTCCGAAATTAAAGTTATTTTTCACTTTGTAGTGTTTTTTTTGGGAGTCGGTTGTTTTTTTTTTGTTAAAAGTTTTTATTTTTCACTTTTTAGTTTTGATACCTACCCACCCCACACAAGTTCGAATAACACTACCTGCGACACAATTAAGAGTGTTTATTCTGAAAGTTGGCAACGTCGCGAATAGATGTCAAATATTTCGCTGTTTTGATTAATTTGATAATATTTCTGTATGGAAATAAAAAATGTGGCTAACTAGCGAACTAGAATATTGATTATGAAATGCAATAATTAATATCGTAACACCGAATAGTTAGTTTTAGATGTAAAAAAAGTATTTGGAAACTTTCCAAGTGCCTTTTTTCAGCTAAAACAGGTACAACATCAAATTCAATGTTATAATTGCAATTCATTATTAATTATCTAGTCAATTGGTTAGCCACATTTCTTATTTCCATACAGTATTATTTCCAAATTAATCGAAACAGGTAAATATTTGACAGCTATTTACGACGTTGCCAACTTTTAGGATGCACCCTCTTAACAGTGACAGGAAGCTATCATCTTATCATCCTTAAAATGAATTAAGTCCGAACACAAGGTAGCTACTGTAAAACGTTGAGGAGTTCCCTTGACTGTCCTTCGTCTTCATCATCAAACCCCTAATGACAGTCACAACCCATCTAGGTGTAAAGTTCTCATCATAGTCATCAATACAAATTAATCAAGACCAAACACCAGGTAATTGCTGTAAATCGTTGAGGAGTATCAACCGTCTTTCGGCTCCATCACCAGATCGACTCCAGACCTTCATTAAATAGTAGTGCTAAAATGCTTAATGAAAAAAAAATTACAAACGCACTAGTCGCCACTACGATTTTGGAAGGTTCCCCTCGATTTGTCTGGGATGCCATCAGCAGATCCTGGTTTCCTTATAATTTTTTTGAGGATTTCCCGCAAGTCGTCATGGATTTCATCACCAGAACTGAATTTTGATCAAAATAGGACCAATCTGAAAGTATACCTTTCAGATAAGTGAGATTTTCTAAATCGGTTCATAAATGACGCCACCCGTGAAATACTTATCATTGAGAAGTTCCGGTGGCCATCTGTGGACTTTTCATCAGTTCCACTTCACCAAATGATACTTTCTGAATGCAAATGCTTAACTGGTTGCTGAAAATACCGAAATCGCTATGTGTATGCCTATAATATTCGAGGAGTTCCCTCAATTTGTCATGGATTCCATCATCAGAACTAAATTTTGATAAAAATGGGACCAATCGGGAAGTATATCCTTTCCAATAAAAAAAGAATTTTCCAAATCGGTTCATAAATGACGGAGATATGAGGTAACACACATTAAAAAAAAAAAAAAAAAAAAAAACACAACCGAATTGAGAACCTCCTCCTTTTGGGGAAGTCGGTTAATAAGCCTTGGCAGAAAAGAGATGACCAGTCTCAACCAACGGCGCCCGTTCACGAATATGACGCGTGGATCAGCACCATCCAGCTCAACCATTTTGTAGGGAACCGAATGATCCAACACACTCGCCACCATCGGCGAGACATTTAAGTAAGCATGACAAAGTCTCAACTGCCATGCTCTTTCAAGTCAACATAAAACATAATATAATAACAGAATAAACAGCCCCATGGTACTCACATTTACAAAAACTGAAAAAATGCTTCTAAATTATACAAAACTATAGTTTGCAATGTATTATACTATCGAAAAGAAAGAAAATCATTATCTAATATTGGAATATTCAACAATAAAAAATTGGTTAATAAAAAATAAAAATAAAATAAACATGTTGTTCGTAATGTCAGAAAAATAATATTATATATAAAACAAAAATAAGAAAAGGGGTAGCAACTCTTCCAAATACAATAATTTCAACTAGTGAGCTCAAGTGGCTGTGGAGCAGGACCAGCATTACGCCAAGCATTTTTATCTACGATATAATAATCTAACGTTTTAAATTTCTTCTCATTAAGTTGAAGAATATCGAGTGGTATTTTATTATAACATTTTACACAGTACCCCATAAAAGAAGTGTGTACTTTAGACAATTTAAAACGTGGTTGATCTAATTTGTTCCTGTTTCTAGTGTTAAAATTATGCCTGTCACTTATCTTACGAAAAAGATGTAGATTTTTCGAACATACATAATGTTTTCATATATATACTGAAAAAGTACCGTCATGATGTTAATTTTCTTAAACAGTTCCCTAAGAGATTCGCGTCTGCGGAGGTTGTAGATGGCTCTGACAGCCCTCTTTTGCAGAATAAAGACAGACTCAATATCTGCAGCCCGTCCCCACAGCAAAATACTGTAAGACATGATGCTATGAAAGTAACTAAAATAGACCAGTCTCGCGGTATCCACGTCTGTTAGTTGGCGGATTTTCCAAACAGCGTAAGCGGCTGAACTTAGCCGCCCTGCAAGTGATGTTAAGTGAGGCCCACTGTAGTTTTGAGTGAAACGTGATCCCTAGGAAAACCGTCTTTTCGACGATTTCTAGTGTCTCCTTATTCAATACAACGTGACATTCACTACTTCTAACATTCGGTAATGCGAATCTTATGCATTTAGTTTTCTTCTCATTTAATACCAAATTATTTTCTGTAAACCAGTTATGGACCTTAAGCATAGCGTTATTTACGTCGTCAAGCTCTTGTGCATGCCTGTTAACTTTAAAAATAAGTGATGTGTCATCAGCAAATAACACCATTTGTGGTCGATTTTGCAGTAAATGAGGTAAATCATTTATATATACTAAAAAGAGGAATGGACCCAATATCGAGCCCTGTGGTACACCCATTTTGACTTTTAAACCCAATGAATTTACACCGTTTATTTGAACTTGCTGTAGTCTATCATTCAAATATGATTTTATTAAGCTAAGCGCAAGTTTACCCAATCCGTTATGCACAAGTTTTAAGAGCAGTGTTTCGTGATTCACGCAATCAAATGCCTTTGAAAGGTCGCAAAAGATGCCTATTCCATCCTGTGCTTCTTCCCATGCGTTAAAGATGTGTTTTAATAAGGTGACACCGGCGTCGGTTGTGCAACGTCCTTTGGTGAAACCATACTGTTGATCGTGTAGGATGTTGTTACGATTAAAATGATTGAGCATTTGATTTAACATTACTTTTTCCAACACCTTGCTGAAAACCGGCAAAACCGATACGGGTCTATAATTATTAGTATCTTTGCTGTCACCAGATTTGAAAAGTGGAATAACTTTACTGTACTTCATTAAATCCGGGAATACCCCTTGATCTACACATAAATTAAATATTAAAACTAAATAGGGTGCAATTGTCTCAATAATTGATTGACAAACTTTAGTAGACATGCCCCACAGATCTTCGGTAATTTTGATCTTAAGTTGCTTAAAAGCCTTTACAACGACCACAGGGTTTATATGTTTAAATTTAAATTCCACAGGACAGGCTGAAACATTCGCTCTTAATAAATCAATAGCAAGTGAAGGAGGAGTTTAAAGTTTCTGTAGTTTTAATTGGAATATTGGTGAAGAAAGTTACAAATTCCTGAGCAACATCGATGTTATCGCTAATGAGACCGCGGGAAGTGTCCAGTGTGTAATCCGTGTTATGTCTTTTGTTCTTGTTCGTTTCATTGTTAATAATTTTCCAAACTGTCTTTATTTTATTGTCAGCTGATTCAACCTTGTTGCTAATGAAAGAAGCTTTAGCTGCTATGCAGATAAAAAAAAAAATTGAGTAAGTAGCATTATACTTATTAAAGTTTCCGTGTTAATATACGGCTTAAGGCCATACAGTTCAAATAATCTTTCCCTACTTTTCCTAATGCCTTTAGTTGCCCAGTCACTGAATAAAAACTTAGGGCAAATAGTTTTAGTTTTTTTCTTAAAAGAATTATCGAACTTTGTTTGCACTAATGAAAAGAATTGTTCATACAAAATATTTGCCATTGGACATATTTACGCCCTGAGCACTTAACTTGCTAAAAGTGCTAATAAACTTATTTAAATTACCGGATGTTATTGGTCTAATTTGAATCTGCACTTTTTGTAATGGTGTATTGGAATCAAAAATAACGGTTTGACCACTGTGATCAGAAGGGAGATAATTTACAATGGCTTATGTAAATAGTCGCAGCAACAAAAGACATTATCAATACATGTAGCAGCAGTCGAAGTTATTCGCGTTGGTTCTAAAAACACATTTGACAGATTGAATGATTTGAAGAGCCTTAATAATCTACTGCTATTTGGATTATTTTCTAAAATATTAATATTAAAGTCCCCACAAATAATTACTGATTTATTACCAGTTGCAAGTTTTGCCAAAACATCTTCCATTACTGACTCAAATATAGAGTAGTTTTGATAATTTGGAGGTCTGTATACGCACACTATAAAATGCTTATCTAGCTCAACACAGGACAGTTCAATGCTATGTTCCACCGATAGTTCTATGTCATTACGAGACTTAGATTTTATATTAAGATTAGTGAACCTCCACGTAGCATGGATTTTCGGTTAAAACAACTGGGCACACTATAATTTTCAAAATTAATTAACATTTCATAATCTTTCAACCAGTGTTCAGTTATACACAAATAATATCAAACATTGTTTTTTCTAAAAACAATTCAATTTCTAATTGTTTGAAAGAAAAACCTTGAATATTTTGATGAAACAATTTCAAGGAATTCTGCTTAGCCCCTTTCTTACATTTTTCTTACGTTTTATCCCAAGGCGAGATTGGCAAAGACAAGCCCATTTCATATGCATCTCGGACTTTTAATAAACAAGAAGGGAACTATTCAACAACTGAGAAAGAGCTCCTTGCTATTATTTTCGCTGTTAATACTTTTCGGCCGTACATCTACGGTTATAAGTTTAAAATCGTAACAGATCATCGACCTTTGACATGGTTATTTAATGCGAAAGATCCAGGTGGACGGTTACTAAGATGGCGACTAAAATTAGAAGAATACGACTACGAGATTGTCTACAAGCCCGGTCGAGTAAATTCAAATGCAGATGCCTTATCTCGTTATCCAGTAAATTCAATTGTTGATTCTAACTTAAATAAAAGTGGGTCCATATTGGCTCACCTAAAGTTCTTTACCCGAAATTGTTCTTCCTAACGATTTGTAATCCGAATGATCACTCTCCCTAAAATTTTTCATCCTAAAGTTTTCATTCATACTATTTGTAGTGCTACCGGCGATGTTCATAACACTCATGTTTCCGAAAATTGTTATTAATAATATTATATTTAAACTCCTACTGTTTTTTATCATAAAACGCTTTTATGCTACTGAGAGAACATAATCAATATAATCATGAACCAGATGCTTTGAAGGAAAAGGTTTGTTTCTAAACTATTTCTTGTGATTACAAAACAACTGTTCACATTTTTACATTTAGCCATTTTATTTTTGGTTATTGTTGTTAAGTACATATTTATTACTATAACTATACCTGAGATAATTATGTCTAAAAACCAACTGTTTAGAATGATTAAAGGTCGTTTCACAGATTTTTGTCATAAATGAATGAAATTCAGGTCAAAGTGTCGTCTTGGGGGCACTATGAAAAAAATACTTAGAAAAAAGACCTGTGGCACTCGGGGACTGCCGCGGTAAAGCTATTGCATAGTTTTTATATTGTAATTGACCGAGCGAGCGTAGCGTCTCTGCATCAACTGGCAAAATTTTCTTTCGTGTGTCAGTTTGTACGTACTCGTGTACAGGTCGTATTTTACAACCGATCTGGATGAAACTTGGCATACAGGTATTATGAATTTTTTGTAATTTTTTGTCGTCGGGGATTTTTGATTGGAGGGGTACTTCCTCCAAAATGGGGCAAAAAGGGGGCTACTGGATATCTCCGCCTTATGAAATCCGTTTTCGATGGTTCTTTTTTCATTTGAAAGAAAGTAACTTTAAGATAGTCTCAAAAAAAATTGGTAAAGTTCTGATCAGGATCTTCGGCATGATGAGCAGAATACCTCCTCAAATGCAGTAAATTGCTCGCTATTTATTCAAACCTATTTGTTAATTTTTCTAGCTGGCCTACAAATTTTTTACTCATAATTTGTCTGGTTTTTAGGGTTCTGTAGTACACAATAAACTGATTTAGTTTTGCCATGTCCGTCTGCCTGTCTTTCTGTCTGTCAGCGGCTTAGCTCAGAGAATCTTAGTACTAGAAAGCTGTAATTTGGTAGGTATAGGTCTATACTATCAATCACGCCGACAAAGTCGTAAAATAAAATCATGATTGTTTTTTAGGGTACCTCCTCACCCTACACGTAATTTTTTTTCTCGTTTGTCCTGTGTTATGGGGTAGCGTGTGTGTGTGTGAAAACGTTTTTTCGATTCATGGATACATTTGCTAAATTAAAAAGAAAACTAGCAAAGCTAAGTATGCTTTACAAGTTAACGAGTAATAATCGACTAATGGAATGTTCTCTCATACATTCCAACATTTGCGGTTGGAATGTATGAGAGAACATGTTTTTTAACTACAATGTTAAAGTTTGTACTTGGGATAATTATTCATGCCAACTACGGACCCCTTATTTGTGCGTGGTCCACGCACTTGGCCAGTTTTTCAATTTATTTGACGTATTGATGTCATATTTTTTTGATAGGAAAAAATTATGTCATCGCGGTCAATTCAAAGTGCGTTGGTAATATTTTCGAACGCTAAAACTACAAGCTGTCGTTCATGGTTTGTTTCCTGCAGGTCAAAACCCTAAATACGAAGATTCGGCCGAAGTTACGTGTGATTTCTACTTCTTATCAGCTAGAGAGATAAGATTAGTTTGGGGCCCTATCTAAGAATGAATGCTAGTGTTCAGGTTTCTTATAATGGAGCCAGAAGGTGGCCATAGGAACTCCTCAACTTAACAAGGTAGAACCATCGCCATCGTTTTTGGACTCACTTGACAAGTGTTCTTACACTAGGTACTGTCCAGGTCCATAAAAACTGTTGTTTTTACGGTCGTCGGTTTTGTCAGGCCAGGTAGCCCAAGGTGTAGGGCCTCTTAATGGATCTGGAAAGTCACTATACTGAACACCTTAATTAGACAAGATAGCACCGTTGTGTTTAGACCATTTCGATTTGTTTTGACAAGTAGGTACGTTAGCCCAAGGCGTCGTCTAGGGTCTGATAAAAGTGAGGTGGCCACAGGAATACTTAAACTTTACACAGTGGCTCATATAAGGTGATAAGATGATAGAACTTAGTACAATAATACCTCAATGGATAGAACACATGTTTTATCAAATTCTAATGTTAGAATAAAAAATAAAGTAAAATAATTTTTTAAACAAGCTTTTATTGAACTAAAAAGTACTAAATAAAACCTACGTAAACACAGGTAAACATAGAACTTTAATATTTTCTTAAAAGCTTGAAATGTGAACGTCGTTCTTTCACTTTAAGATAAAGTGCCTGCTACACGGTTGCCAACCGCGTCCTCGACCGAGATGGCCTTGGTTGGCGACCGGCAAAGTTGTTTCAACGTTTCGTCGTAAACCTAAGGTCACCTCTGTCGGGACGCGGTTTGCGACCGTGTAGCAGGCACTTAAGCCTCAAGCTAAGCGGTTAATTTTTCCCAAAAAGTTTGTGCTCGCGAGGTCTACTGTTCGCAGAACTACTAGTTTTACTTTTGACTTAGGAAAGAGTAAAACTCGCCGTGCTACTTAAATCACTGGTGTATACCTGTGTTCACAGAAATCAAACGAATTTAATGCTAGAGTTAAATATATTTCAATAAAACAAACAATCACTTCTGTGAAAATATGTCGATTGAGATTTATTATTAGCCTGCAATCTTAACTGAAAATAAGGAATAACTGAATAAGCAGTGTTGTAACTGATACACCGCTGACATCTATCCCCATATAGCCGAAATTTGTCCGGAACTAAAATTGGGCACTACAGGGTCTTCTGTATAGATACCTCGTACCGTTATATCTCCTTATATGTAGCCTCCCATGTTGGCTCGATTTGAAGCATTTTTCGTCGGTAAATATTGTCGTACTTCAATGGTCGTTCAAATGCATGCGTGCATATTCCAAGCGTGCTGGCTTATGAGCATCAGTCAATTTCGTTTGCGTGTTGTCTATAATGCAATCCCATTGAGTGTAAGGCGTTTCTTATTACTCTTGGACAAACTTCATATATTTCAGCATAATAATTGGTTGACACAAAATCGTTATCTTCATATTATCGCCTCATGTCAGCTCTTTGTGCAGCACTAAGGAAGGGGCGGCGACCAGAATTATGACGATGATCAATTAGTTCACGTTCTTTATTCACGAAACTATAGGTTTATGGTAACTGAAATAAGAAACATAAGTTTGAGACTTGATATCTTCTAAATATAACAGATCTATATTTTCTTTCACTATTTTTTCGTGACTTTCTTCATTAATAATAGCTGCTCTTTCTTGAATATTTAAATTTCTCGGCATTGTAAAATATTAACCCGAATACAAGAGTGACAATGGTGACATTGACAGGAACGGTTATTCACATTTACAGTTTTTAAAACTTGACACAACGTAATGGCCGGGAACATCAAACTAATAAAAAGGTTTTAATTTAACTATTAATAGTCAAGGATCATTCGTCTAAGTAAATTTGAACTTTATTGTCAAACATTTAAACATAATTTTCAATACAACACTCTCGTATCATTCGTCTAAGTAAATTTGAACTTTGTTGTCAAACTGTAAAACATAATTTTCAATACAACACTCTCGTTGATCATTCGTCTAAGTAAATTTGAACTTTGTTGTCAAACAGTAAAACATAATTTTCAATACAAAACACATTTAGAGTGTTTTGTTTCTCAGTCATTTTCGTTACGAAATTTCTGGATTAGGTCTCCACGCTCAAGGCCCGCGATAGAAGCTATGCAATAGCTTAAAAATTTCGCGACCAATTTCGAGGTAGCGCTCGCCGGCCGCTGCCGCGGCACCGCTCGCTTCGCTCGCTCGGCTCGCGCGTAGTTGGTCACAGTTCTAACCTAACCTAACCTAATCCTAATCTAAACAAAAAAGATATGACTTTGAATAATAGTGTAAAAGATGGTTATGTTGAGAAAATATAGGAAAACAAATAAAAGTATAATAGATCTTTATTGCTATGCTACTGACATTATGAAGTTGAATGCTTCGGAATTAGGAACATTAGAGACAGAGTAGTTAGGAATTGTGATTGGTAGGATGAAAAATGTTAGGAAGAACATTTTCGGATTTCCAATTATCGGAGTTGAAAATTTAGGTGAACTTTGGCGCACCCAATAAAAGTACTTATGAAGAATATCTCAAAAAACATGTCACTAAAACCATCTCTAATGATACGAAAATTGAAGAACATAGTCAAAGTTTACATTTATCGAAACAAAAAATAATTGCGTGTCCCGTTTCACTTGACTTCGACAACACTATGCCGCACTGCAAACAGCTCAACAGCTGTTGTCAATGATCCCGAATTCCGCCACAGAGTACATTATAACAGAATTCCGCTGAGTGAGTTGCAATCAGCTGAGCGCGAACTTAAACCGTATAGTCGGTCGATGCAAACAATAAAATATTCTATTTCTTATTCACTAAAGTTCATCATTATGACGAAACTTCATATAAAACAATTAACAATTTATTACTAAAATTAAGGGATCAAATTATTACAAAAAAGGAAATTGAAGAAGATTTTACAGAACCTTAAATTTTACTAAATTAGTTTACGTGAAAATATATAACATGATATCGTAGATTTTCCACGGCACTTACTTAAATTAAATTCATGTTTATAAAAACCAAATTCGATATCCGAATCCTGCTGAAGTTCTAAAATATCCTTCAAGAAAACCATGGGACTACCGTAGCTGGTCACCCAGGTTTCAAAAGAATGTTTAGCAGGATCAAAGCGTCGTATTATTGGAAAAGTATGCAATCTGACATAGAACGTTTTGTTAAAAACTGTAAACTCTGCCAAGTGAATAAGCCACTGCGAGCTTCTAATAAGGCCCCTATGGTTATAACTTCTTCAAGTACTAAACCATTCGAAAGATTAGCATTAGACATTGTTGGCCCTTTACCCGAAGCACCGCAATTTTATCATACAATACGACTCCTGCGACTTCACATTGTACGACCGAATTTACTCCTCATGAACGGGTATTCCTAGCAGTTTTTCTGAAACTAATGATAATGTCACTTATCACGAGTATATCCGCGCTTTACAGTATAGAATGAAATACTCGAGAGAAAGAGCTTTACAAAATATATACAAAAGCAAGGAACAATCAAAAAGGTATTACAATGTTTCAGCTAAGGAAAAAGTTTACAAAACTGGAGACATGCTATATTTAAAGCAGCATCATAGACTGCGTAAAGCTTTGTCCCCAATCTGGAAGGGACCCTACAAAATTATGAAGACACATGGAAAAACTAACGTCACACTATGTGTGAACAGAATAACGCATAAAATACCACGTTAATGAAATAAAACCAGTCTGAATAAATATATTTGTTCTATAATTATTATGTCTCGCGTGTCCAAATATTTCCGGTCCAATCGAAATTATCTAACATCATAGTCAGGAATTTATTTTGACCCAATTTCCATTGCTTATTTTTATAGTGATTACTAGAACGTCATTGCTCATGTATGTAGAGTGTAAGCTTTATTGGCATAAGAAAAATGTTTTCTAGAAAAGGAGATCATTCATTTTGGGATAAAAAAATTTTTTTGGCGGCCATCAATAATAATTACATATTTTGAAAGAACACATAAAACGTATTATTTTTTACTATGGCGTCAATGTCGAGAACAATTTGGGTTCGGAGATATACCCATTTTAAGAAAAAACATTGTTTTTGGCGGCCATCAATAATAATTACATATTTTGAAAGAACACTTATAACGCATTATTTTTTACTATGGCGTCAATGTCGAAAACAATTTGGGTTCGGAGATATACCCATTTTAAGATAAAACATTGTTTTAGGCGGCCATCAATAATAATTACATATTTTGAAAGAACACTTATAACGCACTATTTTTTACTATGGCGTCAATGTCGAGAACGATTTGGGTTCGGAGATATACCCATTATGAGATAAAACATTGTTTTTGGCGACCATCAATAATAATTACATATTTTGAAAGTACATTTATAACGCATTATTTTTTAATAGGTAGTACCTACAAAGGCGCTGCATGTTACGGTAAAAACCTGTCCTAACCTAGCATTTCCTCCCGCGCCCCTTCCCATGGGCTTCACCCCACACTACACAATAGATACGCGTGTCGTGACTCAGTTCATTCACTCTCATCCATCCCGACAACCCTGACAAAGCCGACTGCCTAGTCAATAGCTTAGAGTCCTAATGTTCTCCCAGCTCCCAACCAGTAGACCAAACGCACCTTTACAAGGTTGATGCTGAATTTGAATGCAAAGCTTCCCACCCGTTGAAGACCCTGATGGTCCTCTGCCTCCCGTCACTCCAGACGAAGTGCACGACATCATAAAAGGACTCCACCCTCGGAAAGCTTCCGATTCAGACGGTATCACCAGTAAGGTGTACAAACTCCTCCCCGCTCTTCTCATTATACTTATGATCGCCATCTTCAATGGCGCGGCGCCTTGAGCAATAAGATCTTTCCGCAACCGTGGAAAGAAGCCACCGTTATCAGTATCCCTAAGCCAGGCAAACCCAAGTCTGAGTCCTAAGTTACCGTCCCATAAGTCTCGTCAATGTAGTACGGCAAATCTACTTAATTATAAGCGTCTAAAAGACTATGTCGAGGCAAAGAGCCTCATACCCAATGAGCAGGAGGAAAGGAGGAAACGGAGGAACGTTAAAGGAGCTATTTCTCTCGTTTACCCGTATCACATTTCTGCGCCCACGACTGTAAATCTGACACTGTGTATGTCACTAAGAGTATGTCTGGTCACGATCCTATGTACCTGAGTTCGACATCATTACAAGATGACGAACATAATATGTAGACCAGCTATCTAATTACGCAACACATTTTCGTAAACGATTCCGATTAATTTGTTTCATTTTGACAGTTCAACAACATTTATTGCGTTATTTACGTTGCTGAACAGAAATTATTTTCTGTTCAGCAACGTAAATAATCTTTTGAATCAATGGATTAGCAATCTGTTTCAAAGCGATTCAGATTCTGATTGATTGTGCATTACGTAATTAGGGTACTGTAATAAATAACTTCATACCTTTGTTTTATTTTATTGTAATCCATCCATACTACGCCGAATATAGATAGGCTAGCTAGTTATTAGTGTTGTATGTGTCAGGTGGTATCACCCAGCTCAAAATATCGGAATAATAATTATATGGTATATTCGCGGTATGGCTGGATGTACATAATTTATTTAATTTAAAGATCGTTGTATATCTTTACTCACAAATACTTTACAGCGTTGTCGCCATACAAAGAAATGTTTCTACTACTGCCGCCATTTAAATAATATGTAATTCATTCTTGGCCGCAGACTTTTTTTTTTATCCCAAATCGCCTAACAAAATGAATGATCTCCTTTTGATGATTGTTGTAAATTTAAAATTGTCACTATTATTGTAATTGTTGTTATTTCTAGCGATATTATAATACAAAGTTTATTTAAAATGTTTTTCACTGGTAAAAATATATCTTGTTGCATTCATTTACATTTCGGGACTAAATTTTATTGCCTTTGTTTATACAGACCTATTTGAATGTGTTTTGCGTAACTATATTTTTTTAATATTTTGTGGTATTTATTTTTAATTTGTATAATTTATTTGTTTGTAATATTATAATTTACTCATGGTTTACGTTTCATTAGTAAAATAATTTTCTGTTCTCTTTCCTTTTTTTGGAGTAAGTACTTAATTATTATGTTTTAGGATTTTATCCTGCGCTTAATTTTGTAAAATATAAAGCTCCGTCTTAAGGGGGGAGATGTTATAAATAAGTTCCAAATCACTACGATCACTACTGTATAATAATGCTGATTTGAGTATTGATGTAGTATATAAAACTGCTCGCAATGAATAGTCAACCCACAAAATTGTACCGATCCACATTTTTTCCGAATTAATGTAATTTTAATGTGCAAGTTTTAAAATAAATGCAGTGTAGCAGAATCTCAGTGTTTTAATTAAAAGGACCCACGGAGCGCCATCCTAACAGTACGCGTCCGACAATTTGTTCCCAGCGTAAAGCTTTCTGAAACTTTTGAACATCCGTCATTGGTCCATTTCGATCAATAACAGCAGAATGGTTTTTGGTGTTCAGTAACACTTCGGATATAAATCGCACTCTGAGAACGAAAATGACCTAATCCAAAATTTGTGATTTTTGGATGATGAAGAAAATAAGTCGGCTTTCTTCCTAACATCTTTGCCCATTGTCCTTTAGTCAAATCTTTACCATCAAATGGTGGAATTTCCACATTTGGTAATTTTGAAGATGAAGTTTAAGGTTGTTGAAAACCTACCTTAATTACCTTAATTTTCTCGGTCGGTGGGTCGCCTTACTCATTTAACTTTGCCAGTACTTTAAAATATCTGTCCACAAACATTCCAACATTTTCAGCATCTTCTTCGTCCAGAACTAATAAGTCCAAATGCACACTTTCATATTGTTTAAAAGCAGACACCAGCTTATCCTTTCGTGCTTCGAGAAGGTCTAAGGTGGAGGACGCTAAAGCCCTAGGATCATTAACGAAATTTTCAAACCTAGTCAGCGTAGCCTTACACTGTGAACGACACAGCTTCAGTTTATTAATTACCGCCATTGTGCCGCACCGTTGTATACAATGTATACCGCACAAAACACTAAACCGCACTATAGGAACCTATGTTTTAGAAATATTCTCTCACAACAAAACTTTTCAAAGTTGTTTTTGTTTACGTTAAAATGTCAAACTCGATTGACGGGTTCAATGACTGTCAACATCAAACGACAGTTCGATGCTTGTCAAAATCAAATGACAGAGATGCAGCAGTGCCAACGTAATCTCGTTCGGCGCAGTTCGGCCGTTTTTTCCATTTGGGTTATTAGAACAGTAGAATACAATCACTCAGTGAAGCGCGGTAAAATTCCAAATTTCCAAAACCTTTTCTAGCAACTTCTTCAATATACACTTGGTGATGCTCGATGACGCAAACTTTGCACCCTCCTTTGATAATAAATGTTAAAACTGTAATCGCCTAATCTGGGTGAGAGCACAGACATATAAGAGTAGCAGACCAAACATTCGCTAAAAATTGCGTAGCCATTACGCACACATAGGGAAAGTCAATACAGGGCCGGTCTAGGGCCGGTTGCCGGTATTATCTAATGATATAATGAAATGACCAATATAGGTACTTACTGAAAATTGGCAACAATCGATATTCTCTGGGTATAAGAAGTGTAGATTACTTATCAATAAAGTCAATCAAAAATTTATTACATTACAAGCCGAATGAAATTTCAAAATTATGTAAATAGCGTATACCTATTTATGTAGGTACACCTATATCACACACATGACTGTGTGATATAGGTTCATGTTATACATCACACAGACACAGGATAACATTTTATAATTTATTAGAATAGCATGTGTTTACACCGAAAATCTGCACTGCAGGATTCTGGAACTATGTCACCAAAACAATTAATAAGAAATCGTAGAGTAAGTCGAGGCTGTTTGATAATTCAATGGTAAATATTTTACGAAAAAATTTCGTCTTTCTCGCCAAATTCGTCCCTGACTATCTAACGCGGTTGAAACATAGAACGCGATGCAGAAGATGGTGCTTGTCATTATGGCGGCGCGGGATAGACAAGCTACGCGTCAAATTTGTCTATGTGTGAGTTAGTATGACAACAGCTGACAGAACGAGATAGAATTTACGGCTTGTCGCTTAGCAAAAAAAGGATAAAGAATCGTAACCATCTATATAAATATAACTATGGATTAATGTAAGGTCTGCTACTCTTTATGTGTCTGTGGGTGAGAGATTCCGCCGCAACGCGCCATCGACACTGTCGACATAAGTATCGCAGGCAAACTCCAACTCGACGAAAAAATCCATAACTCACTGAATTTCACAGAGATGACTTTAGAAGGACCACAGCATGTTGGAAATAAAAATCCTGTTATAAATTGTAAAACCATCTAATTTATTATATTAGCAAGAGCACATTGTACTCATTCCAAAATGTTTTACGACGTAAACGCTCTTAAAACTCGACAACCGCAATTCTGGACTGATTTTTCGCAGACAACCCTATACCACCGTGATCGTAATTAAATAATCTTTATTTTAATATAACTTTCTCTATGTTAATAGAGAACATTTTAATATAACTTTAATTCATTAACCAGACCGGTGCAAGTTACTGTATCGATTGACCTGTTTATACCTGCCTACCCAAGAGTTGTGACGGGAAAAAAAATGTCAACCTAACGTTTGCATAATTATTCTTTGGGCTTCATACTTTCGATTGGTATGGAATTTATCTATTAACCAAACCAGTGAAATGTTATTAAAAAAATTAATAATTAAATTTTATTTTAATCATACCTATTCTGGACTGAATTTTTTTAGACAACCCATTTGCAATATACTTATTGACATATTTAATTGAATATAAAATACTTTTCATCCATTAACCAGCTCGGTGAAGGTCGTTCTATGGGGGGATCTTAGACTAATACGAATGTATCTTTCGATTCTACCCGTGTTTTGATTGACTAATTTAAACAAAAAAACGGTAAAAAATGTTTTCTATTGACTTTAGTAAGTAGTTATTTATTTATTTATTATTAGGCTCTTCAACAATGAGTACACTATTAATTTACATTTACTACTACATTAACTGGATACATATACTTACGATGTTATTTTAATATTAACTACCCTGGCTCTAAAACAACTAATACCATCAAAATAGATACTAATCCCCAAATGAATCCTAAATTCGTTACCCCAATATCATAATCTAAAGCTGTCGAATAAGACTACATATTCGCAATATTTCAGGGATAGATCCGATATAATATGTCCAAATAGTGTAATGAGTTACGCAATGGACACACGATCAATGAGGTCCGAGTTCGAATCCTACATAAAATGTGTGGATGTTGACCATCTAATTTGTGTTTTTTTAGATATTTGTGTTTATTTACAGTGTATTCATGCATTAAATATTATTTATTGTATTATTTAACTATTTATGTGATTTTTTGTTTATCTTTTCGTTGCTGAAAGGTTGAAATAAAAAAAATCGTGCTGATTGATAACAAAAATGTTTATTCGTTTTATTCATTTATAA
This sequence comes from Conistra vaccinii, assembly GCA_948150665.1. Classification (NCBI taxonomy): domain Eukaryota; kingdom Metazoa; phylum Arthropoda; class Insecta; order Lepidoptera; family Noctuidae; genus Conistra; species Conistra vaccinii. The sequence continues at coordinate 612,363 of OX411332.1, read as the reverse complement.
AACTATCAAACTTTTATGAGTATTGTGATGTCACATTCCTACCTAGATAAAATAAGTTCTCTTGTAACCGTTCTTAACAGATTTTTTGTTAGTGGGTACCCACTTAATCAATTCATAATAAAATAACAAGGAAAGGATATTCTAATACAAAATTGTTGACTTTATGCATGTTTTTTATGTAACGTCACAATTAATGTTATATTGAGGTTATATAGCTTAAGTGTTCATTTTCTTGACGAAAAGAAGATTGAAACTAAACCTCAATTTAAGATCATTAAATAATTACGGATAATTATGTTAATATTTCTAAATATTTAGTTACACCGTCTAATAATTAAAACCAAACATCTAATCTGCGTTTGCAATTCATTTGCAAAACCTGTAAACAAACACGACTTTTAGGAAAAACAACTGTAATGCCTACACATAAGGTTCAGTTTGCGCTACAACTTCATTATGTTTTATAACTTTATCAACAGTACTAGTCGGTCTAAAATGAACTTTATTTACACTTTTAGAAAGTTGATGTTTGCCTAATATTTTAAAGTTAATATAAGTAAAGGAGTGTTCCAGTTGAAGTCTAAATATTATTCTCGTGCGAAACTTAAACTTTCTTGATAATGCCTTTCTGGTAAAAACGGCTTGTAGCTGGTCTCCGGTGGTGCAAGCCTTTGGCGTGCACGGCAGACGGTTCTTATTGACGTGTTTAATCATTCAGAAAAATGTCTCGTTGGTATGAAGCCGTATTTATAATATAACTTTGCTGCTCTTCGATAATAAGACTCACAGTATTTCTCTAGAATAAAGAATAGGTAACATTGTAATTTATTACACATAATAATTATTTAAGCGAATTGAATTTAAAACTTTATTTAATAAGTTATCTTCTGAATAAAAGGATTAACAATACCTTTGATTTAGATTTATGTTTAGTAAAATATGAAATGTTTAAATGATAATTGATAATAACACTCACACTTAGTCCGGATTCATTAGATATTTGTGTAAATATCCACTTTTATGCAGCGCAAAAATATTTGATCTCGCTTCAATATTTACGTTTGACTGCATTTTGAAAATAATAACCACAACACTAGTAACACAACGCTAATAGATTTAAATACTCGTCACCAACAATAACCACGAACCAACAAAATTCTATTAAGATCTGAATACTCGTAACGAACAGGATCTGCTCACAGAAAACGAAATGATTAGTAGGTAGACCAGAAAAAACGAAGTAAAGTTTTTTATGGCTAAACTTTATTATTTATGTGAACAAGACGAATGAAACAAAAAACGAATGATTATTATCGATCCTCTACTAAATATTAAAAACTAAACTAAATATTAAAAAGAAACAGTGAACTATAAATAGTAATTATAAGAAATATAAAAAATTACCATATGTGAAATTCGAACCGTCGCGCGTCGGCTCGGTGAAAACACACATATCAAAGCGCGTTAACCATTGAGCTAGCATATTATCATACATTTTGCTGGTTGAAATATTATGAACTACTATGAGTTGTAAACCAAGTGAGTGTGTGTGCGTGTATAGTAGTGGAACAACTTATAGAAGAAGGTCGTAAGTCAAACCGAACCGTCAGTCTATTTGTTTGAGAAATGGCCTAGCGACTTATGGATTCTACTGTACATTTTACCTTGTGTTTTCGTAGGGATCTCATTATTATTTTTTAAGTGATAACTTTATATGGGAGGGTAAACCGCTTCATAACATAACGCGTTACGGCGCCATCGCCAGTCTGTCTGGCTTCCCTTTACCTTACGCTTACGGCAGCAGTCCCCCGCCGCGTTATCACTTCGGTCGAGCGTCCCGCGACGCGCACAGGTTTTTTTAAAATAAAATCTTACTCATATAGTATATCCCATGTTAGTCGCTGATAATTTATGGAGGTACCTTTTTATAGGTGAAAGATTTTTATAAAGGTTTTTGAGTGTCTCCATTACAAACAAAAATACAAACACAAAAAATCAAATCTTTTCTCTTTAAAACTATTAGTTTTAGATAAGTAATACAAAAAACGGGCACATAAAATGGCCGCCATTCGTAAGGTTGTAACTGCGAGTGCAAGAGAGATAGCAAGCAACCGTTTAACACTAAAGTCCGCAGTTTTTAAGTTCGCCAACTTACTCGGCTCGTCGTCGGTGACACACGTGAAGCTTGCTCACACTGTATCGCGATGTTGGCGAATTTTCTGAACCAAACTAAATATACATTACACAAATGTCGTAACAAAATGGCGGCTCGCGACTCGCGGCGATGACAGACGTCAGACGTACGAAACTATGAACCAAGACGGGCTACGAGCAAAATTTAAATAACCCGTCTGATCTCCGATGAACTTACTCGGCGGTTAGTGCGCGTACTTAGTATGACACACGGGCGAGAAGTCTCGCCGACCCATATCCGTGTACTTGCTCGCACATCTATCACCCCTTTTAGAATAATACAGTTTGACAGCACATCTACCACAAAACTTGGCACTAAACATGGCGACCGGTCACGCATAGACATGACTTTGACATAACACAAAAGTTTTGCCTTTAGTCCTTAAAACGCCTGCTACACGGTCGCCTACCGCGTCCCGACAGGGGTGACCTTGGTGGTTTACAACCTTGTAGATGATGATTTACGACCAAACGTTGAAACAACTTTGTCGGTCGCCAACCAAGGTCACCTCTGCCGGGGACGCGGTTGGCAACCGTGTAGCAGACACTTGACAAACATACATGTCTCCCTCGTCTTAGGCAACTCTTGATTAGTTAATTACAAAAAAAAAAACCGACTTCCAAAAAAGACACTACAAAGTCAATAAACAAAATTAAACAAAAAACCCAACTGCAAAAACACATAACTGAAAAGAGAAAAACAAGCATTATAATCTATAGAATTTTGGTATCACAGGCGGGGACAAACTAGTAACCGGAAATATGGTAGTTATAACTTTTGTTGTTAGTCCCCCGCCTGCCAAAATTCTCTATAGATTATAATGCTAGTTTTTCTCTTTTCAGCGTTAGTGTTTTTGCAGTTGGGTTTTTTGTTTGTAGTGTCTTTTTTGGAAGTCGGTTTTTTTTATATAAATCATTTTCTTTTTTCAAGCTTTTTAGTTTTTATGGTAAGGGTATATTCAAGTCAATGAAAGACATAGCTATGTCTTTCATTGACTTACTAAAGCTACCATTTACTAGATAATAAATGGTAGCTTTAAGTAGGTACACAGTGCTCACATTTGTGTTATGCAATTATATAATACTAATAGATTGAATTTATACAATATATTACAATGTGTTTTACAATCTTCAGTCATCACACATATTTTAATCAAGATACAACCTGACACTGACCTGCAAATTGCAAAAAAACGTTAGAAAATTTGAATTTCGCGGGCTACCTTGGCGCATCCCCCTTAAAGATTTTTCCTTACGTACATGATGTTTTCATAGATATATTGACAAGGTAGGTACCGTCATACAGTTCCCAGAGAGAATCACGTCTGCGAAGACCATATATATATTGATCTGATAGCTCTTTTCTGCAGAATAAAAATAGACTCGATATCTGCAGCCCGTCCCCATAGTAGAATACCGTAGGACTAGGACATGATACTATGAAAGTAACTGAAATAAACTAGCCTCGCGGTATCTACATCAGTAAATTGACGGATTTTTCTCGCAGCTTAAGCTGCTGAACTTAGCCGTCCTGGCAAGAGATGTTAAATGAGAACCCCATTGCAGCCTTGAGTCGAGCGTGATCCCCAACCTACAACCAAACGTTGAACAACCAACATGCCATTCATTCTGTCGTTCGTGAAATCGTGATACTCGAGGCAGTGTTTCCACTTACGTTATTAATTTTCCCCAGTTTCCTAATGAATTATACCTAAAATTCCCTAAAAAAATAAAAATTTACCTTGGTTTAGGATTTTTTTAGTGTATAACATTATATACTTACAAAACATTAATTACCGAGATTACAAAACATTCAATATTAATCGAGAGAGACGACTATTTCCGATGTCTTTAGCCACGGTGGCTTTCGGAAGTCGGTATAAATGGTTTTGAACTTTTTGTGCCACCGGCTTCCGAATGACTTTGTAGTGTCTTTGTTGGAAGTCGTTTTTTTTTTTTTTTGTTAACAGCTTTTATTTTTCACTTTTTAGTTGTGGTGCCTACCGAGCTACCCCACACAAAATCGAATACATTCTACTCTCAGACCAATAAAGCAATAAAGAAGTATAGACGGAGCCATCGTAAACATTCGCGACGAAAAAAGTGAGGACTAGTTTCGGCTATGTGCGCGTAACTCGGTGTAAGATAATTATCGTAGATTTGCGCATGTGTGCTAGAGAAAAATGTTGCAAGCGTAATTGTGCTGAGACTCCCCAGTGTGAGAGATACTTTGGTGAAAAGTTTTGTTATTAGGTAGTATTGTGGTTTATTAGTCTTGTTTGTATAAAATGAAACGTAATTTATATTTTAATAAGAGTAATTTATTGACATAGAAAGGATAATAAAATAATTACTAATTTCATAAAACACACAAAACTTACATTAGAACTAGCAATTTGCCCGCGACTTCAGCCGCGTGAATTTCCTACTTTCCTCTAAAAAAATTTTTTTGGGGAGGGGAGCTTTCAATGGGGGAGGCTCCTTTGAAAGGTAGTTTTTAAAAATTAATGTTTACGGTTTATAACCCCTCGTCTGTTACGGAAGTGAGACGACTCGATAAATAAGTATTCGTGCCAAATTTCAAGTATTAAGGTGAAAGCGTCAGGGTAGCCCGCGAAATACAAATTTTCTTACGTTTTTTGCAACCACCTTTTAGTGTTGTATATCTATATCAATTTCTTCAAAATGTAAAGAACAAACAACGCTAAATTTTGAAGGGAGCCAGTCGGCATCATTTCTGTTGTCCCGTACAGCTTTAATCTACTTTTTTCCACGTTATATCAGCTGGGAACCTAAACAATATTATATCAAACATAACTATTATTTGAATAATATTCAAATAATTATGTTTGATATAATATTGTAAAATAATTATAAAATATATTATATTTTATAATTATTTACGAAATGAATAATATAATAACATTAATAAAAACGCACTTAGTTATATGTAACGTGTGCGTACAACAATCACAACTTCCCTTACTTTTGGGGAAATGATAATGTTCTAAACTTGCAACACTGACACAATGCCGTTTAGATTTCGTGTTCCGACAAATTATGTCAAATATTTTGCGATTATGTTTAAAATATGCATAAAATCGGTTACTTAATTATGAAAAGTAATCCCAGGAGAGTTTTTTTGAAACCATGAGTTGTTTTTGCAGCAGTTGCAGCAACACAGGATGGCATAATTTGCAATTCTTGTTTAACCAAAAGCACGTCACGCGCTCTCAGTCACTCGCGGCAGACTACCGAGCGGCCGTCTTCATATGGCCGGATCGTCTTCATATTACGTGCCCCACTTTTTTGAGCGCAATGTTCCGTCTATCCTTTTTTATTGGTCTGAGATTCTACTATGTAAATAACAGTGACAGGAACTTATCATCATATTATCCGTATATACTTTAGTGGGAAAAATACGTATTATTGAAGCTAACTCAAAAACTATCGAAACAAAGTTAATAAAATTTATAAAATGGATAATCCACCACCTCGGGAGCATACCCTTTCAAAGAAAAAACAAAAAAACAGTTACGGAAATGGGGCAAAAAAAAAATTTCGATCGTAGAGCACACTCTAATGCTTCGCATTAAGAGTCGTGCAAAAATCGGTCCACAAATGACGGAGAAATCGCGTAACACACAGTCAACTTGAGAACCTCCTCCTTTTTGAAGTCGGTAAAAAAACGCTTTTTAAATGTCACATCACACATGTGTCACCTGACTGTGATGTGTGTGTCAATAATATTTTGTCTAACTATTTTAGGTATAGTGTAATAAGCCAGCTCATAGCTTTTCTACTTCAATGGGTTAGACCTACAGATAATAATATATTATTATCAGGCTAAAGGCGACTCAGTGAGTCGGATTATTGTTTATCTGTGCGATCTGGCGACTCTCTCAGTAGGGGTAGTGTTGTAGGTACTCTCTCTGTCTAGGACTGGCTGCGGCTGGCAACACTTTTACTCAGCACACACACACACACACTGTTACACACAGCTACAATTATATTTTATCTGACACATTTTGAGATGAGATTTCTTTATTTACACCACAGACTACAACAATTAATTTACACTGTACTATATATCCAATAGAACATACCATACCAATACCTACTAACATTTAGAGGTAGGTAGTTATGTTTCAAATTCTTTACGTAACGTTGATTATCTAATACTTTTAATAGGAAGTTTAGTTTGTTGAGTTTTCGGTTGTGAACTTAGGCATAGGTACTTAATTAATTAAATTTTGGAAGTAATAATTGTTATCGCATTATTAGTTATTTACTTGTTGTGTTATGTTATCACTTATCAAGTTATCAGTTAACACGGGTTGATACGATAACCTACGAAGGGGTCATCGAAGCAAGTGTATGGACTCGTCAAGTCGTCAGTATCGTATAAACGCCGTATAATTTTATAGTACCCAGCTAATCACAATCAGTATCGGATTCGCTTTTCAGTGGAACTCACATCTTTGTTTAAAAATTGTCGTCGTGCTCACGCACGTATCGATCGAACCATTCGATAAATAAGAGCGACGAACTTCACGTTAACCAGTTTTTGTGCAACATTTGTAGTGTTCTCTAATTTTCTGATTTATTCATCATCATCAAGAGATATTAATCGGCGTGTTTCGCGATTTGTTTGCAGTGCGCAACCACGGTGACGTATTTTTAAAGTAGTCCGATTAGCTACCGACCATGTCGCAGACAAAGTTGATAAGCCGCGCTAGTCGCGTTTTGACCGGCGCAGCAGTGCGGTCGGAGTTAACGTTAGTCGAGGCAGCTTCGGCACAACCGCACAGAAACCACATAAGCGTCCGAACCATGGCGACACAGAAAAAAACCCTTACATTAGAAACTTTGAACCCCAACATTAAAATATTGGAATATGCGGTCCGTGGACCTATAGTCGCCCGCGCCGCTGCAATCGAAAAGGAGCTTGAAAAGGTATTTATGTATTTCATATTATCAAATTGTAACTATACAATTTTCATTTTAGCTAGGCTAAAACGATCCTCCAACAAAAGCTTTGTTTGATTAATCAAAGCCCACTCAATATTTCTATCCTAAAAGCTTCTGTCAATAATTGTTTGGACGTAATACCTAATAATAAATAATATAATATTGATTTTAGCAATAACAGTGAAAGTTCTGTCATAACTATTTCAATCAAATTGAATTACATGTGATTATCAAGGTCACTTAGCATGAGCATGTACCATACTGCTAATTATGTTTCCTTGTAAGTTCAAGATTAAAATGTAGGTGAAATATTGCTTGGTATTGTATGAAAACACTTGACACTAAACTGACTGTCCATCACAGAGAGTGAAGCCACGGGTTGTTGTTAATGATGCTAAAATATTGAAACATTTGTGAGATAAGAGTGGAACTTTATGGTCATACATAATGTTACGTTATTCTAGCGGATAATATCCTGGTAATAATGCAAATTATTTAAAACAATCAATTTATGATCATGTTACTTAGATCACAAAATTGTATGCAGTTTTTAATATCAAATCAATGTATTGATTTTTTATAAAATATCTTGACTTTTTTATTACCAACCAATCAATTTTAGATGTGAGTTGTTACCGAGCGAATTGGTTATTGGTAAAAATTTATTATGAAAGCCAAAGCTGTTACATTTTGGCTTCGCCTGTAGAATGTGCAAAGTCAGTTTGCTAGACCAAATGAATGTTTCAAACTGAGCCAACGACTTGACTATTAGTCAGTCAAACAGACCTCTGAAACAAGATGAAAATCAAGGTAGGTATGACTACCAATTTGATTTGAACACAATTAAGTTATGAACAAGAGGTTATCATTGAATAATAAAGCAAATCATTTTGTGTGTATCTTGATTGTCACAGTACACAACGCAATAGCCAGATAAGTACAAATACAAGTACAAATTAGCTGAAAGAAAGTAACTTGGTTACTCAATTATTTTCATACATTACATGGAGTTTCCCAGATCATTACTGTGGTAAAAATAAACTAAGAAGAGTGAAATTAATTAATTTTATTTAATTGTGTTCACTTCAGACCTACAATTCTTTTCCCTGGTGACTTGAAATAATTAACTTTCCCTATGTTAAAGTTCATTATAGAAAGACATGCATCAAAATGTGCACATTGTGAAAACTTAAATAAAAGTTCTTATACCGATGTACAGACTAATTGACGACATAGGACCTAAGACGAGTGTTGGATATCCTTTTAATGAATAGCTCAATAGAACCTCTGCTCAGCCCCATGCCCTATATTATATCCTTTCAAGTCTATACATTTGGTTTATTTGCAAAGATTAATAAAAACTTTTTATAAAAAAAGAACAACCAACTTCCAAAAAAGACACTACAAAGTCAAAAATAACTTTAATTTCGGAAGTCGGTGTATTTGGTTTTGAACTTTCGTTTTTTGCCACCGACTTCCGAAATTAAAGTTATTTTTGACTTTGTAGTGTCTTTTTTGGAAGTTGGTTGTTCTTTTTTTATAAAAAGTTTTTATTTTGCACTTTTTAGTTGTGGTACCTACCCCATACAATTCAAATACCACTAACCTGCTATGTAAATAACAGTGATTGGAAGTTATCATCATGTCATCCATATAAACTAAGTGGGAAAAATACGTATTATTGAAGCTAACTCAAAAACTATCCTAGTAAAGTTAATACAATTTATATGGGACCACCTCGGAAGCATACCCTTTCAAACAAAAAAACTATTTTTAAAATCGGTCCACAATTGACGGAGAAATCGCGTAACAAACATACAAAAAAAAAAAAAAAAAACACAGACGAATTGAGAACCTCCTCCTTTTGGAAGTCGGTTAAAACAAATTAAATCAGCTAGCTGACAGTCTGGGCTGCATGGGAAAATGAGTTTCTATAAATTGAATCTAGAACAATTCAATCTACTAGAACAAAATCTTAAAGCAAATCATTACCAAATTCAATTTTTTTTTTATTCTTGTCGGGATAGCTAACACATTCAAAGTTTTTCATTTTTGACACAATTTCATGTTGTTACTACACTTCAATAAAATTATAAAAGTTATTACCGTAATCCTCTAATTATGCTAGACGTCTAAGATTTGTTATCTTTAAAACTAAAATTAAGCATTCAGAAATTTCCTCATATCTTGTGAAAGATTCCATGCTTTAATAAAACAGTGGTTTATCTACAACAAACAAAGAATTATCTACTTAAATGCATGTTGTTGAGCTAATGGGGAATAGCTAATGCAATCACTTTTACATAATATGAGAGTAAACTGATTACTGTCATTTTGTTTGTACGTTATCTTACTACACTCTGCTTTCGATAGTCTGATGTAATTTAAAGTGTGTGGGTGTAATCTAATCATGTACAATAAAGCCCCATCAAAATAATTCTAATCCATAAATTATGATTAAACTACCTTCCTTTACAATAAAGGAATTATTGTATAATGTAAATGGTACACCACTGACTACCTGAGGCGGCGGCCAAATTGGCGACGCGGGGTTGCGACAATCGTCGACAGGATCCGGCAATTGGGACTCGAGGTGGCGCTGCACAAGTCCGAGGTCATGTGCTTTCATGGCCCTCGGAACGCGCCACCGTCGGGTTCCCAAATAACGGTAGGAGGGGTTCACATCGACGTCGAGGTGACGATGAGGTACCTGGGACTCGTCCTCGACAGTCGATGGAACTTCGTGGAGCATTTCCGACGTTTGGCTCCTAAACTGGAGCGGGCCGGGGCTGCTTTGAAGCGGCTTCTGCCCAATCTAAGGGGTCCAAACGCCTCCTGCCGAAGGCTCTACGCGAGGGTCGTGCGGTCCATGCATGGCCCTTTACGGGGCACCGGTGTGGGCGCCAACCTTGAGGCTGCAGCCAGCCCGCCGGTTGCACGCGGCCCAAAGGGTCATGGCCACCCGGATAGTCCGGGGATACCGTACGATCTCCGGCGAGGCGGCGAGCCTCCTTGCCGGAACGCCGCCATGGGATCTGGAGGCGAAAGTCCTCGCCCACATCTGGGAGTGGCGCGAGGAGATGAAGCGCCGGGGTGTAACTCCGCTGCCGCGACAAATCACGGCACAGCGGACAGAGCTCCGGCAGGATCTCATGGCGGCTTGGAGAGTGTGATTGTCGCAACCTAGATCTGGGCACGCCACAATTGCGGCGATAAGTCCCCTCTTTGAGGAGTGGCTAGAGAGGCGCCACGGCGCCCTCACCTACCGCCTGACGCAGGTCCTCACCGGACACGGTAGTTTCGGGAGGTTCCTGTTTCAGATAAGGCAGGAGGAAACGCCCGGGTGTCACCACTGCGTGGATCGCCCGGAGGACACGGTGGAGCATACGGTGGAGGTCTGCCCGGCTTGGGCGGAGCACCGCCGTGTCCTCGTGAAGCGATCGGCGGCAGTGATCTCTCACGTCCGGCCCTGGTCCAGGCCATGGTGCGGAGCGAGAGGGCATGGCAGGCTGTCACCTCCTTCTGCGAAGCAGTAATGCTCGTGAAGGAGGAGGCGGGGCGCGTGAGGCAGAGACAAAGGTCGCTCCCTCGAGCCCCTAGCCGCCGCCGTAGTGGACGCCCCGGGCGTCGGGAATCGATCGCCGATTTCCGGCCACCGTAGGCGCGGGCTTGCGGACGGAGAGTGATGGGTAGCTCGCCGTCCGATCAGGACCAAGCCCGGGTCGACGGCGCGTCGTGTTCCACGCGCGCCTCAAAGAGTTGTCAGCGAAGCTGAAGGGGTCCGTTAGGGCCGATGCCTACCACCGGGGTTGCGGATAAGTCCTAAGGGGAAACCGTGGCCCCCGTCTAGGCAAGGGAAGGAACACGGGTGGGTTTTAGTCAGTAAGAGTCTAACACGCCCTTCCGCTCCGCCCAGAGCGGGAGTAGTCAGTCGATGATTTCCCACCCAAAAAAAAAAAAAAAACCACTGACTACCTGCAGTATTGTCTCTCCTTCTTACTTTAATCCATCCAAAAAGGTTGTCTGTAAAATATCGCTTTAGCGTTAAGACCGCCCATTGTGTCACCCTATGTAAAATTTCTTAATCTACTTATGTCTGTAATTTTTATGGTGTACATAATAAAGACTATTCTATCTATCTTCCCCTATTTTCCCACTAACTGGCGAATTCCAAAAGAAGGGTCGTGGTTTTAAACTGTACACTAGTATAGTAGCCCTAATGAACAGTTTAAAACCTTACGTAATGATTCTGAGTTAGGTAGGTAGGTATTTACTTGGATAATTTATCGTCAAACAATGAAAGATTGTAATATAATAGGTAATAATCAATAAAGAATGACTTAGCAGATGTCCTCCATAAATTATTAGCTGCAGTACTGTGACTGGACTACGTCATAGAATGGAAGTCTCCTGTCTCGCCACATTAGTCACACAGAACTGGCGTAGACTGCGGAAATTACCAGTTTGATTTTTGGCCAAATTAACTGCAAACATTATGAGATTTACGTAACTTCAACGCGTCTTTGAACCGATGACCTTGAGAAGGCCGTAGGAATCCGCTTGATGCGAGAAGGACTGGTCGATGTGGCAATGCTTGGGGAGCCCTATGTCCAGCAGTGGACGTCTTTCGGCTGAAATGATGATGATGACTGCGTCTTTGTGTCAAATTGTGTCCAATGTTCAAAGGAAACCTTATGTACGAACAGTTATCGGAGTTCCGGGTAATGATCGGTGGTTGAAAGCTTTTTAGTGTTTTTAGCTATCAAGCCCTCCACCTATCTCTACTTGTACAAGACGCTTGTACGCTCGCAGCTCGAATATGCGGTCCCAATCTGGAACCCATTTTATAAAAAATATATAGATATGATCGAGAAAGTTCAGCGTAAATTTCTGCGCGCCATGTACTATAGGTGCTATAAAAGGTGTTTGTCGTATTCACAATTACTTAGTAAATATAATATGTTAACATTAGAATCTAGACGTAAGTTTCTAGAAGCCAACGTACTGCATGGTATTGTTCATAATCACTTCGATTCCATTGATCTCACGAGTAAGTTATGTTATGTGGTCCCTCGCACTGTGAATAAGCGTAGTGTCCGTGCAGGTACATTGTTTGCTGTAAATACCTGTCGGACTAATTCAGGATTGCGTTGCCCTGTTCGTCGTATAGTGGAATCTTATAATCGCAACTTCATTGAC